>JBBMOI010000012.1:12310000-12315000 GCA_038088405.1 Porites divaricata | reverse complement strand
GACCGCATCAGATCGACAAAACGTCACTCTCGCGGGGGGAGGGTCGTTACTTTTGCCCTATGGAAAACCGACACCGTCGGGGGAGTCGGTGCGTTTAATTTGACCGGAAATAGCTCCCGCGCGTATGACACCAACCTCGTTCCCAGGTTCTCTCTCCTACCCGTCGAGAGACCCTGGTTGGGTTTGGTCACGTGTCTCCCAGAATCTGGGAGATTACAAACAAACGACTTGGGGGAGGGGCGGATAAGTGTGAGATTTGTCTCTACAAAGCGTAGACGTCGAGATCAGTGGAAACCTTGTCTAAAGGGTCCTGTTTTTTTATAGTTTCCGGACTAGTCAAGACAAAACCTCGACCGCCGAATCCTTTGACAGCGAAAGCGTAACTTCCTGCAGAATATCTGGAGGTTTATCGGATGTTGCAAAGGAAATCACAGATTCACCACTTGTGCTGTCAAAAATATTTTAGGCGGTTGTATTCATACCGAAACGCAGTAGGCTTAAATTGCCATTTCTATGTTATGGAGGCCACCTTTGGAAAGCAAACGTATGTATTTTCAAAACTATGATTATGCAGTTCGAAGCGGGGCAGAAAAGATGTATCAAGCATTGGACCATATACAAGAAATCCTTTCGCTTTGGAAGGTTATCACTGGGCTATGTTGTCTGTTTTGTCTCTGTTTATACTATTTCCAGTTGTCTTCAGTGTTGCGTTTTGGTCATCCTTTTGCTTATGCACGTACTATATTATATTTTTTTACCTCTATTTACCACTAAAAGCGATACTTTTTTTTCTGTTGCCGCATCATAGAAAAGGTTAGACATTTCAGACTACAGCTTTCCGTTAAGTCATTAGAGCTAAAATATTATTTTGACCGTGAATGTAAAATGAATCCTCTGCTCTCAACGTAACTGCTTTGTTTTGTCACCGCTTGGTTTAGGTTTTGCATGTACTGACTCGGGCCGATTACCAGCCGCTGTCACCGACAAACATTGATTCTTTCAATGCAAGTTCAACCAACAGGGATTTTCCCTTCAATGCGGATAAAAGCGCTTGTGTCTTACTCAGGATCGTAGATTTTAGTATCTAATTGTTGTCATCGGTTTAACTGCGATAACACGAGTTTTTTGTTTCTCCGCTGGTAATTCGCTTGTTTATCTGGCGATAGCTCTGTTTAGGCAGAAATTTCCCGAATTTCAGTTATAGTTGGAGGCTTTGGGCGCGATCCATTCAACCAAAATTTCCGAAAATTCCGGTCCAAAACTCAATGGATCGGTTCGGTCCAACCGGAAAAGTTTCGAAAAAACGGGTCCACCTTTTGAGGTGGTCCAAAAATCCGATCGGACCGGTCGGAATTTTGGTTGAATGGATCGCGCCTTTTAGCAAATCTGTCTTGCCCTTTCGATCATTGCACGAACGGTGAAAACGGAGGGGGGCGTAAGGGTTTGCGGTATTGCGGTATTGGGTTATTTTTGGTGCGGTGTTGCGGTAATTTTTATTTCAAAGTACGGTATTGCGGTTTTCAGAGTCCAAGCGGTGTGCGGTGACTCTAAATTTTATGTCGCGGTAGTCGGTGAAAAAAACGTTGTGTCGCGGTGATCTGCTTCTTTTTCATGACAAGAGGATACAAATCCTAAAAGGTCTCCCTAGCTAGCCTGCGTGACCTGCGTGTCTTCCTATAGTTGCACAGTCGGAGATCGTGTATTGCGGAAACAGTCCAGGCAAATCGTATGGCTTGTAATTTCAGTTAATACTTGATATGATTAACGTCATTAACTTTCTTATCCAATGATACGTGAACATGTCGCATTATTTATGGCCTCATGGACCTTGTGGGAATAGTCAGCTTGGTTAACTTCCTTACCAATCTTACCGCCACTTTCGTGCCAGTCGCAAAACAATGGCGAGCGATCCAGAGGGTCAACTAAGCCGGATCAGTCAGATATTCCAGCAAATAGTGAGGCCAGTGAGGTCGTTATAAATTGCGTAGTGTCGAAAGATAATCTATGAAGATGGTGTGGTCTAAAAATTATTACCTGTCCTTCTCGTTGTGCATGCAGGAATATAGAATGTACAATTACATGTAAGTATTCGTGTGTGCTTAGCCTACGTAGCATGGCAGCCCGGGGGGGGGGGGGCTACTTCCTTATAAGAAGCTAATGGGGATGTGCCGCTGGATGGGGTCTCATTTTCACGAGTAGATTGACTATTTCAAGAGAGTTACTGGAATGGGGTGGCGCATTTTCTGATTTTTGGGGGTAAGACCGACTAGTTCTTCATATTTACGGCTAGCAAAAGTACCAGAATGTTTGTACTCTAGATGAAAAGTAATAAAAGCGTTCTTCATTCAATCTAAAACGACTAAACGACTAAAATGACTAAGCTGGGATCGCGAAAATTAAATATTTGTCCAAAAGTGACTAAGATGGAGTCTACAATTGGCCACAGAATAGACTATAATGGGTTAGGGGCTCTGAGAGGCCAGCGGCACATACCCAGCAAAAATTAACCCAAGTACTCCCGTTGTATCATTTACGTAAACGTATGTACATGTAATGAACAAAATTAAACGAGTGCGATGACCTTATGTTTATCGCACTCTTGACTTCGACGCTCCGTGACTTGGAAACACTGACGTAAAAGCATTATTTCTATTTGAAAGGATGATTTGTAGTATTGACAACGTCAACTTTTTCCCATTTTTAACTGCGGTTTCGGTATTTGGCTAAATTTTGATGCGGTATTGCAGGATTCTCGCGCTACCATGTGCGGTATTGCGGTATTCGTACCCCCCTTACGCCCCCCTCAAAACGAATCAGACAAAAAACTTGAGAGACAAAGGACTCCTCCCTCGGAATTAATTTTGTTCTGGGACCACGTGACCAAACCCAACCAGGGTCTCTCGACGGGTAGGAGAGAGAACCTGGGAACGAGGTTGGTATGACACATGAAACCTCGTAGGATAACAGTCAGATTGCGCATCATGGCGAAGCGAAGCTGGCCAGAATCGATGCGAAATGCAGCGCTCCTTGGGCTTAGAAACTGGAGCTCGTCGAACGGGTAGATATACACTTTTCGGTCTGGCTGGTGGGAATTTTAGGGAGATCGATCGCTTTGTTTGGAATTTATTGGTCTTCGCGTGGCGAGTGTCGGCTGGAAGGTCTCCAGCCTTCCCTTCTTTTATAGTGTTCAGTACTCGATGGAAAGAAAGTCGACGAAACCGCGTTTAAACCGGCTGTGGGACACAGAGTGGCTATGAAATAAAGGTAAGGGAGCTTTTTGAATCAATATTTCGCCTGATCATGATTTCTTTTTCTTAGCGTTGTAGATTCGAATACATGTGATAAAATTATAAAATTCGAAAGTAAGGGCCCGAATCACAAGTAACAATGCAAGAAATATCGACCTTCGTTATCTGAAAAGGCTACTAGTACAGATAGACAAACAAGAGGACTTCATATCTTTAAGATTTTGCATTCATTTGGCATCAGATAATACAGTAATAATTCTAGTATCTTCCGACCAAATGACCTCTGAAGCCCGAAACCACACATAGTGCGCTTGGGCTGCCTGTGCTGACATGCACGATTAATTAAAGCAACTAGAAAAAACCAAAGGTTACGGAGTGCTGGCGACAACGATCGCTGTGCTGAGATAGTCAAAACACGCGTGATCAGATTACGAGCGATAGAAGGTCCAAGCGCCCGTGATCAAATCGCGTTCTGTGCATTCCATTCACTCTTAGTGGAAATCCAAACGAATGCTGGCAACATACATGCGATGCATGCGTAATAACAACCTGGAGATTAGGATTGTAGGCTCCTCTTGTCGCCCGCAATAACCCCTTCTCTCGACTTGCGGTTAGGAACATGTACAGACTGCCCACGAAATCACAAAGCACCTAAGGATTCAACGTTTTATCTTTCTATTTATTTATTTTTATACAGGACCCATATTGATAGCAGTTTTTATAACTGAAATGGTCATCCTGTTTAAACATGTTATTATTATGTGGCAGAACAAACCTCTGGATGCCCAGAGTAAAAATAAAAAACTTTGGCTGGGCGGCAAACCGTAACCAGCCGCAGCATCGACTAAAATTTATGATAAAAAAAACTGGATCACCGGTGAATCTTCAACTTGGCTAATTTACGCTCCTGACAAGTAGAGCACTGTTTTGCCGAAGAACCAAAATGGAACGAACCTCGTTCAACTACTCAACAAAATGCATCCCTGTACCATCGAAAAGGGACAACGAAAAATGTATGATCGAGAAGACCGAGCAGTTTTTGTGCAGGATGAGATGGAAAGCATTTTTCCACCTAAATCCAGTGGAAAGTGCGAAAAAAGACACATTTGGATTCAAAACAAAGAACTGCCCGCCAATCGTCGACGAGATGAAATCATTTGAAGAAGGTATGACGAATATAATCAGAAGCATTTCTTACAAGAATAGCAGATGCCACTTTCAGGAAGACCTAAAGAAAGACATTGCTACTGTGAGAAACGAGGGCCGTATCTTTGTGAAAGCTGACAAATCTACGAACTTTTACAAGTTAGACACTAATCAATATAACCATCTTTTAAATGCTAACGTAACTGAAACATACAAAAAAGCAGACAAGAGTAAGCTGGATAAAATCGATAAAGAGGCGAAAAATATAACGACCAAATTAGACTTAGACGATCGTGTAGAATTAATGGCTACGAAGGATGCATTCATCACACTTAAGGACCACAAGGAAAATTTTGCAAACAGGCCCGCCTGCCGTTTGATAAATCCTTCGAAATCGGAAATTGGCAAAATGAGCAAACAAATCCTAGAGAAGATCAACCGAAAGCTTGTAAATGCTACTGCCGTCAACCAGTGGAAAAATACATCATCTGTCCTTGAGTGGTACAAACAATTAACGAACAAGACTGGCTCGGCATTTATATGCTTTGATGTTGTTGAATTCTACCCTTCCATTTCCGAAGACCTCCTACAGCGAGCCTTGGACTT
>JBBMOI010000012.1:12280000-12305000 GCA_038088405.1 Porites divaricata | reverse complement strand
TCAAAATTCCTTGACATCCTTTTTTGGGCATCGCTTTTGTGGATTAAAAAAAAAGCATTTGACACGGTGAACCCTAAAATCCTTTTGAAATCTTGGGCATATCAGGGTGTCCAGTAACGGACATCAGGATCATGGACAAACTACACACGGATGTACATGCAAGACTCATTGTCGATGGTGAACTTGCAAGACTTTTTCAGTGTAACAACAATGGGCAGATTCACGGGCTACGAGGGACTGCGGCAGCCCCTTTTCCTGTGAAATTTATTATTATTTTCAAAGATTCTCAGTAAAATAAATAGTAAAAACTGGCAGGTGTACGGGTACTCCTTTCTGAATTTTTTTATCAGATCTGCCCCTCGGTGCGATATCATCGATCGGCTAGTGGACCGAGTGTCGGCCGATGGTGCCAAGCAAGCTTTCGGATATATTTACTCAAGAGTATACTCTTGAGTAAATATATCCGAAAGCTGCGTTAAAATTGACTCCATTCGCTCCAAGGCCATGACAAATACATGCACGAATTCCTTTCCGTAACGTAATTATTACGGGCTTTTTAACAAAACTTGCCAGATAAAGAGGCCCAAAACAAGACAAGCTAACAACTTTTCAACAGCTGCAAAAGAAGGTTGCGTCCTTCAACACTACCCTTGATCTATTTTGACCATTATGCAAATCTCTACATCTTTTAATTAAACATTCAACTTCTATATTTGCTTTCCCCAACCAATCAGCATATTCAGCGTGTTTATATACAAGGCTAAAAAAATAAAAAGGGCATTATCCTAGAAACAGCACATAAATAGAGTTCGTTTTTTCGTTTCCTCCGCAGTATTCGTATGATCTAGAGGGTTCACTGAAATGTCTTCCGATGAAGAGAGTTTGGATGAAGAAGGCGCGCCTTATCTTGGTGAATATGAAGGAGAAAGAAATGAAAATGAAGAGCGCCATGGAAAAGGAAAAGCAAAGCTACCAAACGGTGACGAATATGAAGGTGAATATTTACACGGCAAGCGGCATGGACAAGGAACTTACAAGTAAGTTTGGCTATAAAATGTTGAAAACACCACCACGGTTATGTTCTGCAGTAAAACCCCGCTCTACGGACACCCGCGTTTTTACAAACAGTTTATATATATATAAAGAATCAGTTCTTAATACGGACACCGCCGTTTTCCTGTGTCCTGTGTCACAAACTCCCAGCAACATATCGTCAACCCCGCTTTACGGGAGTTTTTCTGCGCACCGCCTATGACTGAATATTTTCGCAGTAAAAATCTAACGGGAACGGTGAATGACCTTTCAAAGGATCTGTCTTATATCCAGTCCAGTCCACCTGGCTCAGTCGCAGACTAAAACCGTCATTATAACATACAGTAACGGATTCCATTGTCGTGTTTCACGAACAACACTTAAAATGTCATTGGCGTCCGAGACTATGATAAATGATCGTGAGGTTTCTTTAGGATAATCTTGTTGTAGCCACAGTTAAAATGTCGTGAAGCTGTCTCCTTCATCTTTACTGATTACGATAATACATGTGTCCGTGACGTTTTTTGTGAGGGCCCGCTCAAAATGGACACCCGGTTAATATGGACACTCTGGCATGTCCTCTAGGTGCCCACATCAACCGGGTTCCATTGTATTTCTTCCTCCTCGAACAATAGAAGCAAATTAGCTTTTCAAGTCATAGACTGAGGGCGCTTTCCATTCAACCCAAAATTCCGGAAATTTCGGTTGGTAAATCAAATGGAACGGACCATTTCGGTTTGGTCCGACCGGAATATTCGGTACTAGCTTTAAAGGTGGCCCACTTTGACCGGTCTGGTTATTTCGGTCGGTCGGACCGAAATGTCTCTTTCCATTTGACAAAATTGTTGTACCCAATACCGCTCTTTTGTATCCTGCTTACAAGAACAATAACCAAACGCGCGGTGGCTTGGGTCGGGTCTATGCAACAGGAATGTACCGTTCCATTGGGCACGTGAAATTTCCCAAATTTCAAACCGGGATTTTTGTTGAATGGAAAGCGCCCTGAGTCAGCGACAAACGATTAAAAAGTTGTTTTGTAACTAAAATAACAAGAACAAAAGGATAAACATTCTTGCCACCCATCGTTAGACAAGAAGTTCATATACTGCTAAGACAACAGCGATTCCAGTTTTATTCTTTTAAGAAGTTCTTCGTCGAACCTGACAATTTACGATTTCGGAGCCGCGAAATATAAGTTCACATTTTGGAAGATAAACTAGCTATGCAGATAAATTTAAATGGCGAATGACCTTTCAAAGGATCTGTCTTATAACCAGTCCAGTCCACCGGGCTCAGTCGCAAACTACAACCGTCATTATAAAGTACAGTAACGGATTCCATAGTCGTGTCCCGACAATTGACGATTTCGGAGCCGAGAGATATAAGTTCACATTTTGGAAGAAAAAACGGGCCATACAGGTAAATTTATACCACAGGGCCATGATGTTCCATAATTAAGCTACGGAAGCCTGTGCAGACCTTGCGAAAGTCAGCAAAATGGTTATCCCTCTGTCTTTAAAATGCATTCTTTAGGTTTCAAGGCGGAGGAAAATACACAGGAAGTTACATGAATGGGGTTAAGCATGGAGAAGGTACCTTCGTCTACCCTGATGGCTCCAAATACGAAGGGTACTGGGTTAATGATGTGCGCCAGGGCCATGGAAAATACACTTACCCTAATGGAGACATTTACGAAGGGGACTGGGCTGAAAACCAGCGGCATGGCCATGGTGTATACAGTTATGTACTTACCGGTTCAAAATACAGTGGGATGTGGGTACACGGAAAGATGGAGGACGCGGGAGAGTTGATTCATGCTAATCATCGTTTCGTAGGTTGCTTTCAACAAAATCAGCCCAAAGGTAAGGGCAAGTACGTTTTTGACCACGGCTGTGAAATGCGTGGTACCTATGAACTTGCTGAAGTTGTCCTGGAGCCAGATAACGAGGAAGAAGAATCGGTTACTATTTTAGAGCCAAAATGGAGAATACAAGAACTGGTGTCTACTGATTAAACCCCCATAAGAATACGTTGATATCGCAGATTAAGCGTCCATAAAAGGTTAAAATTACTCTTGAAAAGAATCAACAATCACGAAAGTCCCAATAATCTAAAGAAAGCTGATGCTGTTTACATTCAAGATAGAGGTTTTAATAGTTATGAAGATTTTATCATAAAACTACTAGTTGACAAAACAAAATAAATTGGTTTGTTGGCTAGAAACGGAGCTTTTAAACTTGATTTTGATTTGAATATTTGATTTCGTGTCCGGAAAGTTACTGGGAGTTTCGAAAAACAGGCCCCCTAAGGCGAGTTGTTTGAAGGACAGACAGCCCAGATCAAGGGCTAGTTTGCATAAAAACGCAAATTAGATCAGCAGTTTATCCAGTATTAGAGGTACACTCCTCAGTAATATCGATCTCAATCCAACAAGTTCCTACAAACGAGGTACAATGTAGTGCACAGCCTGCTTCTTGAACTTGTCAGTGAATTTTTCACTGACAAAATACAGCGTCATATTTTGAGGTGCAAACGTATAGTCATCAGATCAACAAGCCAAAACTATCCCAGAGTGATGTATGACACTTTCTTAACTGACGTAATCGAAACAGGTTCATTACTAGCACGAGCTGAACACATCACACTAACAAAATCGTAAGATAAATTCCACAAAGAAACAACAACAACAACAGCTGGGCACAAAACTGAAACTTGTGCAATAAATCTTAATTACTTTTACACCTTTTTCTAATTTATATCTTTGAACCGCTCGCTGCTTTTTATAATTTAAGCCACATACTCAAAAAACTGAGCTTCTGCATCCATGCATACAGGAATGAACTGAATATGTATCTTCAATTAAATATTAACAAGAACGCTCTTAGTAGAGTTGAGTCTCGCTTGCTTGGAGATGAGTTTTGTTGTCAAAGGTGTTATACTACTTTTTCGTTTGGAATACAAAACGAGTGTTGTATGTCATAATGTATACAGCTATTTCGAGAAAAATGTGCACGCGACAATCCCGCAAGGCAATATGGGATATGATCAATACACTGTTCCTGACGACTGTAGCTGTCGAATCTACTTTTGCTGCTTTCCTTTAGCACTCGAAAACACATTTCCATGGCCTTTCGTGCCAATTCTTTCAAATTTCTTTGAAGAACGGAGAACTCAAAACCACCCACAATGCCTTTCGGCATTGTCGCGTGCATTTTTTCCGACAACCTTTCTCGAAATAGCTGTATACTCAAAAAGTAAAAATTGCGAGGAGAGACAGGCCGCACATCTTGGCCTCAAACCGGAAACCTTCTACATATTGATATTGCTCCATTAAGGAGTACTCTTTCAGGGATTTTACACTCGAAAACTTGAACGATGATTTTTATCGGTATCATGGGCCCATGACTCTGTCAGTATAAATATACATAGCTTCTTTGTACCGGACCAAGAAACGGCTCGGTACAGTATATGTTCAGCACAGGACACAAAGTGTAAGTTTAACAGAACCTCATACAACACACAGTTAATTCAGTTCGCGCGTATTCCTCCTGAATTTGTTGTCCATTTTATAAGATATCAATATCGCGTGAAAGTAATGACATTTTCCATAGCTGCTTACTATCTACTTTTAATATCTCCGTACAGTCTCAGAGTACAATGTTTAGAGTTGTACACAGCATGCATTTTAGATAGATAGATGGATAGATAGATAGATAGGCAGATAGACAGACAGACAGACAGAAAAACAGACAGACAGAGAGACAGACAGATAGATAGATAGATAGATAGATAGATAGATAGATGGATAGATAGGTAGGTAGGTAAGTAGGTAGGTGGGTAGGTAAGAACCTTAGTTTACGGCATGATAAAAAGATCAGCATTGCTGGTGGGGTCGTGCATCAACAATTACAAGAAAAATAAGGAGTACTGAAAGCAAATGTACACTTAAAATTAAAAACTGTTATAGCTTTTTCTTGTATTACAGTATCACCGGGATAAAGTGTTTCATTTTCCAGGAAAATTTGACTTTCTCGTCAAAACAATCACTGACTCAGACAGACTCGGATTAGTTTACTTGAATTTAGTGTTCAGTACAGCGAAGGGGGTTATGTTCTGTGAAATTTATCTACAGTCTGCGGCCCACATCACCACTGATCCACGATTTATTTATTAATTTTATTTTCAAGTTCCTTTTAACCGATCCTCGATCCCTGGTTTCTCGATTCTCGATCCTCGATCCTGATTTTCCAGTAAACCTTGAAGTTTTGCTCATTAAGATTGTTCTTTTTTTTTCGACCACTGAAGTGATCAGTTGTTCCAAAATAATCAACACTTTCAAGCCATAGAATTCTTGGACCAACCCGTTCCGGAAAAGTCTATTCTGTGGACATGAAGTGCTGCAAGTAGAGTGTGCAATTAGTCAAGTTCAAAGCTACCCGTATAAACACATCCGTGACACGTTAGGGTGGATTTCTACTGATGTGCTTTTGGCTCCGCACGTTAACGCACGTTAATTTTAATCACGTAAATCAAATAGAGGTATGACATAAAGTATTGAGATTAAAACGTCAAATTAAGCGAGTTTCCACTTTTACGCTTACATAATTGTACGTGCGGCCTTTCATACATTGCCTTTATTAGTCGAGCGTGCTTTGAGCACAGCGAGACTCTTAAAATGCAGTCGTTTTTTTTTTGTCGGACCTAGCTTGTAGGCCCCGCGTTCCTAGCGAAGACCGTGGAAACTGGGGATACGAATCGTGACGACTTTCATTGTATGGAAATGAGTCTCGTGATGAGCATGTGGTTTATTTTGGGGGATGACTGGAATAACGCGCAATGTTTATCACGTTTAAGAGCTTTTCCTCCATGTAAGAAATCAGAGTTTATCTTTTTCGTTAAAACAGGTTATGTTTCATGCTTATATGACATAGTAAGCCGATAAAATCGTAAGTGCAAAACAGACATAATAAAAAGTAAAACTGTAAACACGTGCTCTCTCTGATCTTATGATAATTTGGTTCTGACCTTCACGTGCGAAAAAACGTGACAGAAATAATGGTTTTGTAAACACGTGTTCCGGGTCATGGTAGCGCAGAATCTGGGGATGAAAATCGACACGATGCTTTCAATCTCTGTGAACACTTCGAAAAACAACGTACCATTGTCCGAATGTTACGTTTTGAGACGAAAGATTTGCAAAGATTAATGGATTGTACGGTGATCTCGCTTACAAATCCACACACCATTCGTGGTAGACCCACACTAAAAGATGTCGAGCGTTTTCGGAATGGGTGGTTCCACGAATTCTGTCGTTTGACAGCGTTGATAACTTTGAAAGAAGTGAATACATCAGATGTTGAAACAAGGAAGAATGTTCATGAGCAGAACTTCGATGAGGAGGTAAAAAACAACAAGCAAATCGTCGTTAATTTACCTCTCCCGTTCAACGAAGAGGAAATGTACGAGCAGACGGTGATTTAAATAAAAGGATTTACGATTTAAGCGAGCTATTTTGTGCCCCACAAGTTCAGTACAATAATGAGCGTACACTTTATTTTAGACAATGATTCAAATGACGCACCATACATAGGATCCAGAGGAGATGTGTTTATTAGAATATCAAAACCCGTCGAAAACCTCTGAAAAAATGGGTTAAATATTTTAATCGCCTTACAGTTTCGTTACACATTCTATAAACCGACTAACCTGTACACCGCAACAGATGATGACGGAAATGACGTAGTAAAGTAAATGTGTTCAAGATTAGAGCAACTAAAGGAGATGGTAAACCAGGGGGGGGGGGGGGGGGAAGCTACTTCCCATACATTCTCTTAAATGAAATCCAAACGATGTTCTCACAACTTGCAAAGCGATCAGCAAGGGTCTTGCCAGCGGATTTGGTACTGATCATGCGCATTACGTCAAAATCCATAGATCAACGGTCTTGAGAAGAAACAAAAATATGGCGGTCGAAGGCGGGACTGTTTCTCACTATTATATTTTGGTAATTCGCAAATTTATTGATTTGATGTCGCTTTTCAGGCATAGTGTGTGGTTTTCTTTTTCTGTTAAACAATTTCTCTCTGCAGAGTTTGGAATATGTAACATATAGCTCCGTACTGATAAGAACCGCCGAAGAGTTGAGCTATCGAGCAGTGTTTTGTAGCAAACCTTAGGAAAGTTAAAGTCGCTTCAAGGTACAGAGCATTCAGTAGTAGTTCTGATTTGTTTATTAGGATCGTTTTGAATTTTAACTTTGGATTCAAGGTGTTGACTGATCGTAATAAACGAAGTGAAATGTTATGAAATGTAAATGTTTATCTGATGTTAATTCAGTTATGATATGTAGAGCTGTAAGCTCATATTTATAAAGCTTTCTGAATATTCTTGCTTCCGATAAATTTGACACTTTCTCCAGTAATTTTTATCAGCATCAAGTTATCCTTGCTCGGCAAAAACGATGTAACCTATAAATCGATCGAGCGCGTTGTTGTTGGTTAAGGTCTAACGCGGTTGCGTTTTAGTTTCCCCTGCAATTTCAGTACCGAAAGACAAATACGATATGCAAGAAGAACAAAGATGCATGATATTATTTTTTTCAATTTTTTAAGCATTTCTGATTTCCTCTACCGGTTCGCTTCTTGCTTCTAAAAAGTCTAAAAATATTTACTGTGGAAAAATGCTGCAATTATCCGCTGGCCATCACGCAGGGTGATCGCTTTGCAAGTTGTGAGAACATCGTTTCTCGGTCCCAGACCTCGTCTCTTCCCCCCCCCCCCCCCCGCCCCCTGTGGTAAACCTACACGACTTTTACCTCATGCCAAAATGCTGCTAGTTTCAATAAAGTTTTTTTCGTTCGCTGAGTAGATTATGCTCTGGAACGTTCTACATTTTCACTGAGTAAATGTGATTTTACCTGCATGTTTCACACTGAGAGTTCATGACACACATATCGATTTACTGTGGTTATTAGCAGGAAGCAGCGTTGCGTGACGACACTAAAAAACGACTGTGTAGCACACTCTTTTGAAGCGTGATCGTGAAGCTTTTTATTACGCCTAAATGAGGGTTCCAATTTTCTCCAAAGTGCCTTCTAGATCTGAATAACTAAGCGATTTTCTTTAGTCCACGAATGTAATATTTTTGTGCAATGCTGTATCACGTTAAGCCCAACTCATTAGCTTTGTTTGGAGAATCTTAAATTATTACGGGTAGTGATTTACAGGTCGTGTGTACTGTTGGAATAAAACGTAATACTGAGTAGAGCGGAGGTACAAGGCAACTGTCATATCATCACGACTGAGCCATTCTTCGGTGGTCCCAACAATCTTACCTCTTGCGTCTTTGCCTGGGCGTTTTGCGACTCAGTACTGGGAAGCCTTTAAACGAGGGTTGTCCAATACTCCGACAAATTTATGCATGGCATTGTATTGTATTGTCTTCACATTACAATACTGTACAAAAGCATAACAATAAAGAACGAAGCAAAACGATGAGAAATTTAACAAAGCCATGCATAAATTTGTCGGAGTATTGGACAAGTATGCATAGATCTCTAAGATCTTTTTACAACTGCCTCCGCAGCTGATGTTTTGATTCTCGAATTAGCAGCGGTCTGTTGCTTTTGCGTTTCCGGTCTCATTCACTTCCGTCACCGAGAAATGCGGTTCACAACGAACTAAGTCACGTGGTACAAGTATCCTCCCTTATCCTTTTTACCACGAGTTATTTTACTCGCCACTACGCGTTTCGGGCGCCGTCACCCTTCGGACGACCTGCTGTGCACCAACGAGGATATAGCTTGCGGTTATTGATTTTCAAAATACCGAACAAGAAAGTCGATCTGGATCAGTTACAAAGCAAAGAAATCCTTTACAGTAGATTCATAAAGATCCCATTGGGCTAATTAATCACTCTAAGCGACAGCTATAAACATTTTTCGAGGTGAGACTTTAAATAAGTAATTCATTTATTCACACGCAACTCCTCTGGACCCTGTGCAGTAGGTCGAAAGCCCGGGGGGGTACTCCCTTATAAGGGCTTAATGGGGACGTGCGGCCAGCCAGGGTATGTTTTACGGGATTTTTGTCTTAAACGGGGTATCGATTTTATCATTTTTTGTCTTAATCAGGGTATCGATTTTAACAATTTTTGTCTTAAAGTGGGTATCTTTTCTTGGACGATAAACAGCCTGCGCGTACGTTCTACGAATGCCTTAAACAGGGTATCAAAAATCGAAATTCTGTCTTAAACAGGGTAGGAAAATCAGCGATTTTTGTCTTACACAGGGTCAGGGTATGAGGAGCCGGGCCGCACCTCCCCACCCAAGGATATATCGAGTACCCCCCCCGGGTCGAAAGCATAATTCAACTTTTTCACTTGCTGTAGCCCAAGCTTTTTCAACCCCTAGCTACCCCTAAAAGAGACTATGTTACTGAAAACACAGACAATACACATATTTTTATATTTCTGCACGTGCAACCCTAAACGAGATCTTCACAGCTAAATATAATAGCGTTTTGCCCAGAACACCGTAAGTGAGTCCAAAATTCGAAATTTACACCCCTAAGCAAGACGACGAGCACCCCCAGCCCTTTTATATGCCGAGCCCCCCCTTCCAAATGACGAACGCTCGCGCTCTATTCGCCTCCTCACTGCTTATCATATCTACAAACACGCGAGACTCAACGCTACTTAGAGCGTTCTTGTTTTATTTGCGAACGCAAAATTTACGAACGTGCGCACGTAAAAATTACGTGACAGTGGATACTTGATATCTCAAGTATTTATGAAGTGCAACACGACTTCACATCTTAACAACTGCGAAAATCTATCAATTAATACATAAAACAAAGTGAATCTATTTAACCGTACATTTCCTGTAATTGCGACAATATTCTGAGAAACATAACGCCTTAAAAAGCCACAAAATCCTGAGGATTTCCCCGCTATAATATTTTCTTGCATGTCGTGCATTATTACACGAAAATCAAGGACCTCCATTCGAGGAAAATTACATCATTGCCAAACTTTCATGCGTCATTTCAGTCATCGCCGAAAATAAACCGCATTCTCATCACGAGACTCATTTCCATACAATGAAAGTCGTCACGATTCTTATCCCCAGTTTCCACGGTCTTCGTTAGGAACGCGGGGCCTACGTATACAAACTAGGTCCGACAAAAAAAAACGATTGCATTTTAAGAGTCTCGCGTTGCTGAAGCACGCTCGACTAATAAAACAAATTTCATAATTTACCTGATTTTTTTTAACTATCGACCTTATTATGGGATATCAAACAAAACGTGGATCATACAACAGATTTTTTTTATTTTAAGGCTTTTCCCTGTATTCCCGAATAAACCTGAGAATTTATTGCTTTTAGTTACTACATAGTGTGATTCATTACACCTCAAAAAAGTATTTCTTTTTTATGGCGATATACCAAATCGATTTTAAATTCAGTGAGCTTAATGCCGCATGTGACTCTATGCTCGCAGTGCCCTCACAGATTTTCCTACAAACTTGATTCTGTTGACCAGTTCTCTGCAGACGCTGCAAGTGTCTCTTCGTCATCTACATTTTTGTCAGTGTCAAGCGTTATTACATCCGGGAGATTGGGTTGTGATGTCTGCTCACAGGAACATTCACAGGAACACAATAAATCTGTTATATGATCATGTTCTGCGTCGGTGACGATTTCCTCAGAATTCTGTAAGTAATACGTTATTTCAGAAGGGTTTAGTTATTAAAGCCTGCGTCACAGAGGTGATCTAACCCCGGCTAGTAACGTCTACAATAATGCAGCGTTAAGATCCTTGTTCTGGACCGACAACGGAAAAAGCGAGACATGGAACCATGGTATAGTATTTAAGTGGAATGGTTATGAAACTCGTTAGATTCCTTTGTTATATGTTTTTGTTAGCTTTGTTTGACCTCTTGACCGTGCACAACGTTCAATAGCATCCCTATCATTTTAAACATAGTGACTAATTAACTTCTCATTGATTTATTCAGTCACAATTTGTGAACAAAAATGAAAGGATTGTGCACGGCCAGGGAGCTTCAACATAAACTACACACAGTACAGTTGTTTTCAACTTGGATGTTTGCCGGCTTTTATAAGTAGTCCCCTCTACTAACTATGATGGAACTATAACATCTTTCTCTTTTACATAATATTTAGAAAAGAATAATCGTAATTGTTTCAAGTGATTTAAGAATTGTAATTTTGAAAGAAACGACTCTCTCGAATAAACGCCGCAGCGGAAACGCTAACAATTTGATAAACACCGCGACGTTTAATCGAGCAAATAAGGTATGAAACAGCGTATCTCACCTTCAGACTTTGAACTTCATCACAGTCAGCACTCTTCTGCGCAAGCGTGTCTGTTAAATTTTCAGCGATCTGCCTGCCTTCGCTGTTTCGTTCACAGTCATCTTCTGAAAGTACAAAAGTGATAAAAAAAATTGCTCCTAAATACAAGTAAGCACTGTTTCTTTTCACATCCTTTTGACTCGAATGTTGCTGGTTGTGAAAATGTTCTCATTTATTAACTGTTCTCATATATTAACTGAATGTTGCTTTTGACTGGAATGCTGCTGGTTGTGAAAATAAAAGAAATATCAAGCATAACATGTTTAGTCTTACCAGTTATCCCGTACATCTGACTCATCTTTACAGATTGCCGTAAAGCAGTATATTCTGGTCCTGTCATGATAGTAGTTCTCTTTTTAACGGAGTTGTCTATGGTGACCTTAAAAGAAAATACAACCTCAAATTACAGCACTCCTGGTGGTGCAAGACAGCTGTCGTGACCCAGTTCTGAAAGGTCGACGTGATCCTATATTACTTGCTAAATGTATTAGCTCTAAACAATAGGGAGGGAAAATTGACCTTGTCTAGAGCAAATAGTGTGAACGAACTTGGAATAAAATATGTCACAGACTCAGTCGATCAGTTTAAACAGTCTCCTCCTTCTATCTCGAAACACAGCTGAACTATTCCTATTCCAGTCAAAATAAGCCTCATTTTGTTAAAAGGAGGAAGCCTTTTACCAATTATAAAAATACAGAAAATACATATTTTATTCACGACGTCACCAGTTTCGAGGCAGCGGATGCATGGGGTTCCAATCGCAGTCAGTGCGCGTCGAAACTACTTAATACAAGTTTTGAGGCAAAACCAGTAAAATACCTTTGGTAACTCCACATTTGATTGTAAAGTACTTCTTCGCATTTTATCCGACGCCTTCGAGCGGCTTATTGAATCAGACTTGCTCCACCACGGCCGAGCCACACCGTAAGCCATCGCTCGTGTTTGACAGCGGAGTAACCGCAAGTACTCTGCACGCACCTATAAAGAAGAAGAGGAACGACAAAAAAAATTAATAGGTCGAAATAGCATAAAACCAACTTTGCACACGCAGCACACTTTTTTTGTACATTTCTTTGTCGCTGTTTTGCACGACTAAGGCCTTGTCCACACTAATGCTGGTTTGAAAATGCGTAGATTTAAAAGCGCTCTTGAAATTGGATCTAAACGAAAACGCATACATATCGTTAAAATCGGCCCAAAACGCATCAAAATGAAAACGATGACCGAAATATCATATAAAGTTCAGCTTACGTCACAAAACGGTAGTGTGGTCTGTGTGGACGCGAATTGATCGATGCGGTTTCAATGTCAATGAAAACGAATTAGTGTGGACAGGGTCTAAAACGCGAAACTTCCTAATTACACTTGTTATGAAGGAAATGCCTTATTTGATCACAAAAAAAAACTTTTTTTCACTGCCGTTCGCATTTCTCAACTTCTCACCTCAGCTATAAAAGTTTCGTGTTGTTCTTCCAACGAAGTTCTTCTTTTTTGTTTTTTATCTCTCGCTGTAGCTCTTTCTCTGTTATCCATTTTAGTGTTGACACCAAAATTTAGTCGAACAAAAACAAACTGGAGGCTTTGTTTTTTTTTTTTTCTTTCTAAAAGTTCTAAAAGTGTATTAACATCGGCTTACATACGTACGGACGGACGAAGGTCACGAGATACCAACATTTCTCACATTTATAGGGTTACCATTTTTTCTTACTCAAAGTGCTCCGCTGAGCACACGAGAGAGCGCTCCGCTACAAACGTTTAACATGACTCCGAGGCCTCTCGTTTCTTACCTTTTCATCTCCAATGCAGTGGAATAAAAATATCAATAATCCCTGTCAAACAAATTGAACTTAATATTAATTTGCATATATTCAATAAGTAGGGTACATTTAATTAGTTTAGAGTTGTTCATAACATGCTCAGAGCTTAACCAGTTTTTTCCAGCCAACTTCAAATTAACGAACTCCTCTGCAGAGCACACCCTCATTTTGTTTTTAATTTTTGCGTTTCCAGTATTACATCACAGTCAGTAGTTTCCATTTTACCGTAGAAAAAGATAACGCTCCACAAATTTAAAAAGTTCTCACCTGAAGAGTGTTGAATATATTGAAGAGATACGCCATGAACATGGTGTCTTCATTTACCACAAAAACACCAACAATCCACGTTAAGCCAAGAAGACAAGAAAGTAAGGCACAGCCTTTGGACCAGTATCTATTACACATCCAAAACAAATCATCATATTAGATTCATCATCACATCGCCTAATAATTCCAGTCATAGCATACGATCATCTTTTTTCCTTAAAAACGTTTTGCCCAGATTAAGCTAGATTACCCCACCTTTAGTCATTAATGCTTAAGTCCCTAAGCACTTGATTCGGATTTAGTACAGATCTCGTAAACGCCTCTGTAAGCCAGCAATTAATTTCTTGTGTTTGTGACTGATCAATGCTAACACAACATAGCCGACGCATAAAACAGAAGCGAGACATTAGAGAGTTTAAGATTCACGAATACGGCAAAACGGCAAACGTCAGATTCAAGTTGAGAATTTCTCAAAACATAAAACGAACATATAAAAACAGCTCAGAACAATTCTTATGGATAAAAATAAAAACAACTGGGTGAAACTACTAACATATGTGTAGAAATAATGAACTGTAAACGACAAGTATGAGGGGACACAAATCGCCTGAACTGTAAGTATCCTGGAGAGTCCCATACAATTTACTGTAACGTCGTTACAGTAAATTGTACGGGACTCTCCAGGATACTTACAGTTCAGGCGATTTGTGTCCCCTCGTGAAACGACAAGTAAAGAGGAAAATTGGTCACGTGGCACAAATTCGCGTTGCCCTTTTGACGTAAACGTGATGTATAACCTCTCCATTGGGGTTCCGATACACGTATTATTATATTGGACGTTTCAGTCAATCTTGTTGTCTTTTCAGGTCATGTTCTGTGTGCCCATATAAACGGTACTTGAAATTACTTCATTACATCCATGTTGAAATCACTTGTTATCACTGCAATCTGATAATGGCTATTCCCGAATCACAGTATTTTGTGCCTTAAATCGCATCATTTTTGTTTTAAATCGCAGCATTTCTGTTTGTCCTGCGAAATGACGCTGTTTTAAAAAGCGTTTCCGATTCCACTTTTCAACAAACCGGTCATTTTTTTACACAGTTTTTTATGAAATTAACACTCTATGCCTATCTCTTCTATGATATATATTAACTGGAGTCCTTATAAAATGTAACATTACACACGGAAATTTCTTTACCTTATTTTTTCAAGACTCGTGTCAGTTTTCTTTACACTCCCTCGACTTGACATGACCATAAAGGTCTTTCCCAAACAAATGAAATTAAACTGCAAACAGAATTGATTCGCAGTCTCATTTGCAAGTAAATACCTCAGTTTTCTACTAAAAGTTAGACAACATAATTTAAAATATAACTTACCTGATACGAGTGTTCATAGTTATTTAACTTTTTTAAAAAAGTACAAAAATGATTATAGTTTGTCCAAGAAATCCTCGTTTGTTTTGTCCTAGCTCTTGCACGGTGGTATTCCACCATTGCACCACTACATTATTTAGGCCACGGTTTTCTGACAAAAACAAAAGTTGGATAACTTCCTATTCTACAAAATCGCCAATATGATCAAGCCTTTATGACGACCACGGGCCATCCCTTGCAGACTGTAGTCGCTATAATACTCTCGTTTAACCTAGCTAATAGGATCAGCTGTCCGATGAGACTAGTTGGCAATAGAGGAAAGCACCAAAGTTACATCGCGCAAAGTTCCGGTATTCATGAGCCATGCACCTTGAGAACAAAGGCAGACTCACCAGACATACAAGAAGTACGGGTCCTACAAACGCCCAGGTAAAATGCCTCTCAATCGACAACCAACAACTGCAAAAAATAAGCATTCTAATGTCAGTTTTCCGACGTGTCAGCGACTACAGCTTCGATCAACTATAAATAATAATAGACGATCATACCATACCACTGATGTAAAAAAGCTAACAAATCAAGGTGAAAAATAAATAGAGACAATATAGCTGGGAACCTCGGAGTGATCAAGGAGGCCTGGTTCTAGGCACAGTCGCCAGTTCGTCATCATGCAAGTACTTTATTGCCAGTTTAGAAAATTCTAACACCCCTAAAAAAAGACTACTAGCGGGACTGAAGTACAAAAATCTGCTTACAACTCTTTTGTGCCATATCCTTGGTGATACAAAATAGTGGAGCCAGCCACTATAACAGCAGGTATTCCTGTAAAGTAACGATAGACTTAATGTTTAACTAGAAATGAAAAACGAAGTTGTTATTTTTCCCCCATAATTTCCATAGTTGTTACCTTAAAACTGTTCTTAAAAATGCGTTTCTTGGAAAAGAAGTATTACCCCGCTAAAACTATACAGTGGAACCCCGCCTTACTGCCACCTCGATAATACGGTCACCTCGAGTATTACGGCCATTTTTTGGGGGGCCGCCCGGCAAAACGGCCGTACATTTTCTTGCAAAAAAAAATCCTCATTAATACGGTCACCGTTAATACGGCCACAGTTTTTTGGCCCATTGGTGACCGTATTAAAAGGATTGTACTGTATTTCTAAAATGAATCTCAGATGTAAACCACAGACAGTAACAACAATGAAGTTCGAGCAAGTTCGTGTTAGAGCTCGACTGCACAACCTAGACTTGGAAATGCCATGTATGATACATAATAAATATCATTCAAGGGACATAAGTATTCGTCACTTTCGATATGGTACCGTTTGCCCAGTACATTTTAAGCGCGCTAGTTGTAAAACCGTATTCGGTATATCTAACTTTGAAATCACCTTAATATTCAGTGAGATGACCGTTCATTTTAATTACATTGTCTAGGCGGTCAGGTATGGACTGGTAAAGTTTCTTATGTAATCCAATTCGATGTTCCGCCACACACTCTGGATTTCACGCAACTAAGGTCATTTTTGGTAGCGAAATTCACCACAGATCAGACTGCTGTAGCTCTCTCTCCATGTAGAGCCAGATATTTTCTATTACATTTAAATCTGGTGATTGTGCTGGCCATTCCATTGAGGTTACTTCGTTTTGATCTTTATAGTTGTCTACAGTGTGGGCTCTGTGAACAGGCGCATTGTCATCCATGAACAAGTATTCTTTTCCTTCAAAATATCAGACAACTACTCATAGGCGTACGGGCCGGGGGGGGGGGGGCGAGGGGGGCTGCAGCCCCCCAAAATTTTGGGCAACTCAGATTTTTTGGGCAGCAAGAGAAAATTTGGGCAAAGCCATTTTTTAAAGACGTTCTGTGTTTTTTTTTTTAGTTTAAAGAGACAAATATTTTCTATTTTAATCTGAAAAAATCCTGAAGTCAGCGTAATAATCCAGTTACTTTCTCTCGAGACACTCACAGTGGTTGCTTAGCACGTGATGAGTTTCTGGTTATAGGGAAGGTATATCATTTGCTGATTTACATATTTATAGTTTTTTATTGTTGAGCACTGTACTGCACTGCACTGCACTGACTGGAATGCGCTCTTTCCAGTCGTGAATTAATTAGAATAAACTTCCGCATATCTTTCTAGAATCATCTCCGCCCGTAGAACAGTGTATGGCAGATAGCATCAGCAACAGTGAGTGTGAAAATGAAGAAGTGTCTGACTAGTACTCAGCTCGAATTACGAGAAGAATATTAAATGTTTTTAATAATCTATCAAACAATAATTTATAAAAGTAGACCGAAATGTTTACAAAACCGCTAACAAGAGCACCTCGTTGCATACTAATGAAATGGAATCCTTCTCTCTAGCGATCGGCCGGAGCTATCTCCATGATCTTTTACACACGTTTTTAAAAAGATTGAAGCTACTATGAGGTGAAATTGCATGTCAAAAGAGATTCGTTTTCTACAGTTAACGGCCAAACATCAAGATTTTGTTTTAGCATATTTCTAAAACTTCATCCCAAAATATTCCGATAACTCTCTTATAGATTCCGTTTTAACTTCACGAACATCGACGCGACTATTGGACAAAAAAGTTCCCGTGAACGATTTTGTAGGAACAGTTCCCAGTACCTAGAAATATTGCTGCAATTAAAAGGGTGCGTTCGATTGGGAAATCCGGATTTAGATTTTCGAGCGCGAAATCCGAAAACGGATTTCACCTCCGAGAAATCCGTCCTCGGGTCGATCCAAATCCGAATTTTATATGCGTCGCATAATTAGCACAAGATAGTCCGCTGTTCACGAGAACAGTTTAGCAAATCCTTTTTCGGGTTTCCCAATCGAACGACAAAAAGGGAAATCCAAAAAATCCGGATTTGGATTTCTTATTTGAAATCCACCCTGAGGACAGATTTCTCCGAGGTGTCCGGATTTAGATTTTGAAAATCTAAATCCGGATTTTCCAATCGAACGCACCCTATAGACAATGGCGTCATTTCGTTGCTATGACTACTCCGATGTCATTAAAACCCTATGATAAATTTTCATCTATATCTAATAAAACTATGGTAGCAATTTTTCCAAATGTTTGTCTATGGCGACGTATAGTTATGCTCAAAATTAGGAGGTATTGACCCTGAAAAACTGTTACAGTATCGAGCCACCTTCATATGCCAGTACGGCCTACGTTGTTGCATCGTTTGGCCTCGTTTCTTTTCTACTGTTTCGTAAAAATTTGGGCAACTAGTTTACCGCCCCCCCCCCCCCCCCCCTGGCAAAAAAATTGCCCGTACGCCTATGCAACTACTGGCCATAAGTTCTTGTCTAGAATGTCAATTTACTTGGCAGAGTTAATGTTGCCTTCAACTGCAGACAGAGTTCCAACACCATCATAAAAAATACATCCCCAGATCATCAAACTTATCTTCCGTTCAGGGCGAGAACAAATAAGATGCGGATTGTACTTTTCGTCGTCTTTTCGCCAAATGTAAACACGGTTGTTTGTACCAAGCACAATCTGACTTTCACCTGAAAATATTACTTTTTTTCCAGTAGTTGTCTACTGTTCGACCTCTTCGCTTTTTTCGATTCCTTCCCGAACCACCATTTTCTTTTTCGCTAACCTTCTCTTATATCCTTCCGAATGCAACACCCTTTGCAGGGTTTTCTGGCTGAAAGTCTTTGTTTTCCACTCGGTTAGCTTTGCAGTAATGTTCTGTAAGGTAAGACGCCTGTTACTTTTAACCAAACGCTTTAAAGCATTTCTGTCTCTATTTGTGACGCTCCTTTTCCACTGTGCCAGTCCTTCGATACTTGCCTTAGAACACTCGTGATAGTCGTTCTTGGAACGTTCAACGGTCTTGACCGTTCCGCTTTGTTTTGCACGGATTGCGACAGAATAACAATTAACTCTTTGGTCTCTGTGGACAGTTCAGCACCTTTTCGACTCATGAGAGAACTAAAAATTAATTCTCAGAAGCAAAACAAAAAAAATGACAATTTTCTGCGTCCTTACCTTGAAGTTAATGTTGAATGACTGAATAAACGAAGCGTCAAACCACAAACAGCTCTTATTCCTTTTCGTTGGGAAACTATGCAATTTTTTCGTACTATTGGTCGGATGTTTGATTGTTCCTTTTTTTCTTTTGCCAATTTTCCCGCCTTAGTTGACCAAACGCGCACCCTGCATCGAGTTTTCTCTGTTGACATTGTGCACAACGAGGGTAAAAATTTCGCGCGTCTTTTATGAAAATGACGAATACTTGTGTCCCTTGACTGTGTGTATGTCAGTGTTGCTTAGCCATGCTTATGTAATGACATATTAGTATACGGGGTGGGTGAGGAAAGTGATTCGACGGAACAAACGCGAAAGTTGTTGCGAGAGCAAAGAAACGCTTGCAGCAGCGGGGGGAGATACCGGCTCTAAATCTGCATTCTTCGCACAGCAAAACGAGGTGAGGTTTCTTATACACAAACTGTACTAACTCTCGAGTCAAGTTTTTAAAACTTCAATTCTCAGTCGAACTCGAACTCGAAACTTCAAGCAAATCAACTTCAAAGCATCCTTAAGGCTTTTAAACATCAGAGAACAGCACTGGAACACTTACATAGAATCAACTGAATCTACTAGTGAAACATTTTTGTAGGTAACTTTTTTGATACAACCACAGTCAGTCGAGCGAGTAGACAAAGGGCACTCACCCCAGCCGCACAGCAGGAAAACAGCTTTGTCCCTGGCAGGTCGACTCTTGCTCCGAAAGATTTTGACCAGCATCAAATAGAGGACGACTCCCTCAAGGGCCATCCAAGCAAATGATACCAGGAATAGATAATGCAGTGTAATGGCAATAGCTTTACAGACAATCTTTGAAAATATTAAAAAAGAACTGTGATTAAGAATAGCCAGACTGAAATAAGTCAATCTACATTATATATAAATGTCAGCAAAAATGACTATTACAACGAGAACTCGTCCTAAGTTTCTAAAATCAGTTGAACACAAACGGTTTCTACAGCAACAAGAGGTAAATTCTAATTGAATTTTGGAGCCGGGGATCGGACGTTTATCTGATTTATCTTTCATTTTTTGGGTCATTTAATCGACTCAATAGGATGACAAATTTAAAAAATTCAAAATTTTTTCTCCGTATCCGTTGTGCGAAGAGGAAGTATTTTTTTCCTCAACTTTTCTACGATTCATTTGTGTTATTCGAATAAGCTCCAGGAAGCAATTCTGATAATTTTTAAAAGTCAAGAAATATAAGCACTTATTTATTATCTATCATTTTGCGATCAAGGCAGAACGCCTTTTCAACGGCTCTCTCACCTATGAATGCTTAAACGAAAGGACAGCAGTGAGGACTACACAGTATAACAAAGACTGCAAGAGATCTAGAAGTTTAGGAAGTTACCTTATGTGTTGTCTGGCTAACACCAAACAAAAACAAAGTTTCAGCCAAAGCCAAAGATAGTGCTAGATTTGCGTGAACGAAATAACGCTGCCGTGTATTCCTAAACCTGCAAAATATAACATCATCTGGACAATCGAATGAGTTCCTCGCATGATATCGTGAATGGGAAAGGGGAATTAACCTGTTAGGGCTGAATGATAGAACCCGATCGAATAGTAAGAAATAAATTTGGTCTCTTTATTACTGACTTACCTTAAAAATGTAAAGGTTAAAAAGGATAAACTCAGCGCCACGATGGAAATGCTGATGCCAATGTATGAGATGAGACTCAACGCAAAGGAGTGTTGCTTCTGGGGGGAAGCAAGACAGAAAAACCTAATTATTTTTTTTCAGTTTTTATTATAGTAGAGTACAATGTAAACGATACTGGTAAGAGGGGATGGGGGAGAGAGGTCGGCTGATCCCAAGCCCCACACCGCAGTCCTTTGACTGAATTTGTCTCTTATTAGTCCCGAGTGACCTTCTTCGGGTCATACTTGGGTCGTACTCGTAAATGGGAAAATACTTTGCCTCCTATCATTTTGAATATTTGGTTAGTCCCATTTGAAATCATGTTTGTTAGCTTTCCAACGCTTGTTTATTCTTTTTCCAGCTAAAATTTCGGTCTGCTACCTTTGCCTACTTTTTGTGCTTTCGCCGAACTGAAACCTCCTTCTGACATTGGAGTCTTATGTATATTGTGTTGCACCTGATTCTTATTCACCCTCCCCGGGTCGGGAGTACCTCTCTCTCTAAGTGTTGACCAACAAAATTTTGCTATTTTGTTACTATAATAACGTCAACCGAAACGGGGACTGGCCGACGTCATGTAAACTACTGCTGCCCCGTTCACTCAGATGTTATAGTGAGAACAAGCGGAAGATTTCACAATTTACGCGAAGAAGATGTGGCCAAATTGCTGCCTCAAAAGTGTAGCTAGAATACACAAAATTACTACTTGATCGATAGATGACAATTGAAGAATAAGTGCTAGAGTAAAATTCATCAGTATCCTAAAACTTTTGAGGAACAGGATATTAAAAGATTGGAAATATTTGATTGAATAACAAAACAGTTATTGAAATCGGCTTTTGTGTGATATGAAGAATTATGCAGATCATCAAGAGAGACCATCCGCACTCGACTGATAACACACACATAGATCTGCAAAATTTTACATACCATAGGAAAGCCGAATTCAATAAAGGTTAAATAATACAGCATGCAAGGTTCTTTATACGGTATTTACGCACTCTTTTGTTTCCGTATTAGAATTCTCACTCGTTCGCTGCGCTCACCCGTTAGACCACTGATGTCTCAACAACTCGTGAGTAAGGTACTGGTATTCTTAGCAGGAAAATTTGGCTCATCCTTTGTGTCAAAACCTGTGAAACTCACAAGTGACTTAAACAAAGAACACAAAGAACGGGAAAAAGAAGCCAATGAGATGTCAACACAATAGAGCCAAGGAAAATAATAGCTAGAAAACAAAGAAAAACTTCACAGGTTTTTACACTAAGGTAAACCCGAAAATTCTTCACTTGAAGACAATATGAACTGCGGAAATACAAATTTTTGAAATGAAGACATGATTGTCGCAGTGTTAATTGCAATTTAAGCATTTGCAAATAAACTCGAAAAACCTGGTTTGTGTTTTTTTCGAGTAGCTAATTGGAACGTATTAAGATATTGTCGAATATAATGCTACCTTGACTTACATATAAACAAACCTTACCATTATTTCAGTGTTTTCTGGATGCTTTACGCGCATGAGGACAGCAAAACTTGTCAGATGATAACAATGACATGTTGTATGACTGGAATTCTTACTGGCCACGCGGCATCCTGTGTCTGACCAGAAGCTATGTGCACTGTATGTGGACAGAAAAAAGATACAGTCAAACTTCGTTTATACGAAAACTTAGGGGGCCACAGAAAGTGTCCGTGTTAAAGGGATGTCCGTATTAAGCGGGTTTAATTTAGAGAGAAGAGTTTAATATGGGCTTTCTTTCCTCAGGGACAAAGCAAACTGTTCGTAATAATGTGGTGTCCGTAAAAGCCACAGGCAGCCCAGAAGTAGTATGTGTCAACAACATGGACAAATCGAATCGATCGGAGCTAGTCTGAGAGTCGACGATATTCGACTGAAGAGGAATTTAGATATATCTTTACCATTATTTCTTTGTGTATTGACTTGTCTTGGTTTACTCTTCCCTTTGAATTTTCTTATCGAATCTGACACTCTTACCAGCCAGCACAACAGCCTAGCAGTCAAAATATAACAAAGCAAAGCTAATATAACTTCTTTAACTGAACATCTCCTTGTCGGTCCTGGCCGCGGCCGGTTTGAGTGGCATTTTGTCAAGGCGTACACTCGTACGGTACTATCCACCAAAACTGGACAAAATGCTACTTAAACTAGCCAGGACCGACAAGGAGACGTCCAGTTAACAGGTATGTTAGCTTTGTTTTGTTATATTTTAACTTCTAGGCTATTTTAGTTCGATAATGGGGTTTTTGAATGTGGCGGCGGCTCTTAAGAGTGTCAGATTCTATAATTCAGTCTAGAGGAAAACAAACCAGGATAAGTCAATACACAAAGAGATAATGGTAAAGATATATTAATTTTATTTGTTACATGTTTTTAAATTCCTCTTTAGTCGAAAACCGTCGACTCTCAGTCTAGTTCCGATCGATCCAATTTTGTCCATGTTGTTACACACAGTAAGTCTGGGCTGCCTGTGGTAAAGCGGGCTTTGACTGTAATGTTATAAATCTTTAATTGCTTTGCAAATTAAACTTAAAGCCTAGTTTTCATACAATGGCTCCGAACGTATGATTTCATAGCACTATCATAGCGACTGGGACCAAGGCAGTTGCCTGAGCGGAAGTGGCCTGGTTTCGATACAATCGCTCGGATCGCGTCTCAAGTGTGACCAGGTCGTCCCAAAAAGACACACAGATAACAACCTATTTTTCTGCAGCATACCTAGACATGTTCCAGAAAACACAGCTAGTTTCATCTTCACCGTTGGTCTGAGGAAGAAAATGTCATGTTGAAATTGTAAGTAACAACAAGAGCCATAATATTATGGCTCTTGGTAACAATGATTGTGGTAACTGCGTATAATAGAACTGACTCGGGCACAAAAACATACTTACAGAATCAACGTTCTATGAACAACCTAACTTATATAAACATGGCATGAGCTTTTTATGCTTACACTTTTAACTACTGCCAAACAGTCTTAACTTTTATCCCAGTATCTGTTTTTACGCTGCGGTATTTCTCGCTTTCAAAACTTTTATCGTATAAAATGTAAGAGCTCTGTTAGTAAATTTATTCACATCTTTGAACAAAGTGTACAAGGCAAGATTTATTGCAGGTTCAAGTTCATGCACTACAACTAGGCTCCCTAAATTAATTACTGAGTGTCTTAAACTGGTCCGCACCCACTGCACCGCTTACTGCAAGACGATTCGAGTAAGGACAGGTGTTAACTGCATGTGGATCATCAATAATTCGTTGGATGTTATCCGTGTACTGGAGGAAAAACAGCTTTCCCTAAATCATGTGAGTACTTGGGACTTTTCGACTCTTTATACTAGCCTTCCACACGCCCAACTTAAAAAGCAACTCCATGATCTTTTGGAAAGAGTTTTTAATACTAAAGGAAAGAGCTTCATTGCTACCAATAATTTTCGCACCTTCTGGACGAATGATAGAACGTCAACGAGGTACACGTACTTCTCCTGTGGGGAGCTTTGTCTCGCTATTGACTTTCTTATCGCCCAATTTCAGTTCTGCCAGTCTTTGCAAAGATTCTGGAAAAGGCAGTTCACGAAATGGTGTATAATTTCTTACTACAGCACAAGCTACTATCTCCTTATCAATCCGGTTTCCGTCCACTACATTCTACTGCTACCAGCCTAATCGATATTACAAACACTATTTTGCACAACATTGACAAAGGAAAACTTACAGGCCTGGCATTTCTGGATCTATCTAAGGCTTTCGATACCCTCGACCACGATTTACTACTTACGAAATTGGCTGGTCTTGGCCTAAGCAAGTCTTCAGTGAATTGGTTCAATGCGTATCTCACTAATAGAACTCAAAGTGTTATCATTAATGGCATTCATTCTAACGCTGAACCCATATTATGTGGTGTGCCCCAGGGGTCTGTCTTGGGACCTTTATTGTTCATAATGTACATTAACGATCTACCGACAGTAACAAAGTACTGTAAAGTCCATCTTTACGCTGACGACACCCTGTTGTTTTTTGAAAGCATTTCTGTGCAAGCTATTGAGGCTGCTCTGTCCCAAGACCTCGACCACGTTGTCGGATGGTTGAACCAAAACTAGCTCATGTTAAATCACTCGAAGACCAAAGTTATGCTTATGGGAACCCATCAAAAACTGAGCTCAGTCCAGTCATTCACAGTCAGTGTTAATGACAAAGATCTTGAAAGGGTATACAAATTTAAATATCTGGGCGTGATTCTGGACCCATGAATAACTTGGAACGATCACATTGAGCATATCGGTAATAAGATCTCGTCCCGCCTTGGAATGCTACGTAGAGCACGGAAAGTCATCCCAAAAGAAGCTTGCATCACTCCGTTTAATGCTATGGTTCTACCGTTATTCGATTATTGTTGCGTTGT
>JBBMOI010000012.1:12265000-12277500 GCA_038088405.1 Porites divaricata | reverse complement strand
GCCTGACTGACTGCGTACAACTTATGGCTTTTGCTGCGAAACTTTGCACCAGTTCTGGTGTGAAACTTTTACGGTGATTGCCTGACTGACTGCGTGCGACTTATGGCTTTTGCTGCCAAACTTTGCACCAGTTCTGGTGTGAAACTTTTACGGTGATTGCCTGACTGACTACCAAAGACTTATGGCTTTTGCTGCGAAACTTTGCACCAGTTCTGGTGTGAAACTTTTACGGGGATTGCCTGACTGACTGCGTACGACTTATGGCTTTTGCTGCGAAACTTTGCACCAGTTCTGGTGTGAAACTTTTACGGTGATTGCCTGACTGACTCCCAAAGACTTATGGCTCTTGCTGCGAAACTTTGCACCAGTTCTGGTGTGAAACTTTTACGGTGATTGCCTGACTGACTGCGTGCGACTTATGGCTTTTGCTGCGAAACTTTGCACCAGTTCTGGTGTGAAACTTTTACGGTGATTGCCTGACTGACTATCAAAGACTTATGGTTTTTGCTGCGAAACTTTGCACCAGTTCTGGTGTGAAACTTTTACGGTGATTGCCTGCCTGACTGACTGCGTACGACTTATGGCTTTTGCTGCGAAACTTTGCACCAGTTCTGGTGTGAAACTTTTACGGTGATTGCCTGACTGACTGCGTACAACTTATGGCTTTTGCTGCGAAACTTTGCACCAGTTCTGGTGTGAAACTTTTACGGTGATTGCCTGACTGACTGCGTGCGACTTATGGCTTTTGCTGCGAAACTTTGCACCAGTTCTGGTGTGAAACTTTTACGGTGATTGCCTGACTGACTACCAAAGACTTATGGCTTTTGCTGCGAAACTTTGCACCAGTTCTGGTGTGAAACTTTTACGGTGATTGCCTGACTGACTACCAACGACTTATGGCTTTTGCTGCGAAACTTTGCACCAGTTCTAGTGTGAAACTTTTACGGTGATTGCCTGAGTGACTCCCAAAGACTTATGGCTCTTGCTGCGAAACTTTGCACCAGTTCTGGTGTGAAACTTTTACGGTGATTGCCTGACTGACTGCGTACGACTTGTGGCTTTTGCTGCGAAACTTTGCACCAGTTCTGGTGTGAAACTTTTACGGTGATTGCCTGACTGACTGCGTGCGACTTATGGCTTTTGCTGCCAAACTTTGCACCATTTCTGGTGTGAGACTTTTACGGTGATTGCCTGACTGACTACCAAAGACTTATGGTTTTACTGCGAAACTTTGCACCAGTTCTGGTGTGAAACTTTTACGGTGATTGCCTGACTGACTGCGTGCGACGTATGGCTTTTGCTGCGAAACTTTGCACCAGTTCTGGTGTGAAACTTTTACGGTGATTGCCTGACTGACTGCGTACGACTTGTGGCTTTTGCTGCGAAACTTTGCACCAGTTCTGGTGTGAAACTTTTACGGTGATTGCCTGACTGACTGCGTGCGACTTATGGCTTTTGCTGCCAAACTTTGCACCATTTCTGGTGTGAGACTTTTACGGTGATTGCCTGACTGACTACCAAAGACTTATGGTTTTACTGCGAAACTTTGCACCAGTTCTGGTGTGAAACTTTTACGGGGATTGCCTGACTGACTGCGTGCGACGTATGGCTTTTGCTGCGAAACTTTGCACCAGTTCTGGTGTGAAACTTTTACGGTGATTGCCTGACTGACTGCGTGCGACTTATGGCTTTTGCTGCCAAACTTTGCACCATTTCTGGTGTGAGACTTTTACGGTGATTGCCTGACTGACTACCAAAGACTTATGGTTTTACTGCGAAACTTTGCACCAGTTCTGGTGTGAAACTTTTACGGGGATTGCCTGACTGACTGCGTGCGACGTATGGCTTTTGCTGCGAAACTTTGCACCAGTTCTGGTGTGAAACTTTTACGGTGATTGCCTGACTGACTATCAAAGACTTATGGTTTTTGCTGCGAAACTTTGCACCAGTTCTGGTGTGAAACTTTTACGGTGATTGCCTGACTGACTGACTGCGTACGACTTATGGCTTTTGCTGCGAAACTTTGCACCAGTTCTGGTGTGAAACTTTTACGGGGATTGCCTGACTGACTGCGTACGACTTATGGCTTTTGCTGCGAAACTTTGAACCAGTTCTGGTGTGAAACTTTTACGGTGATTGCCTGACTGACTGCGTGCGACTTATGGCTTTTGCTGCGAAACTTTGCACCAGTTCTGGTGTGAAACTTTTACGGTGATTGCCTGACTGACTGCATGCGACTTATGGCTTTTGCTGCGAAACTTTGCACCAGTTCTGGTGTGAAACTTTTACGGTGATTGCCTGACTGACTATCAAAGACTTATGGTTTTTGCTGCGAAACTTTGCACCAGTTCTGGTGTGAAACTTTTACGGTGATTGCCTGACTGACTGACTGCGTACGACTTATGGCTTTTGCTGCGAAACTTTGCACCAGTTCTGGTGTGAAACTTTTACGGGGATTGCCTGACTGACTGCGTACGACTTATGGCTTTTGCTGCGAAACTTTGAACCAGTTCTGGTGTGAAACTTTTACGGTGATTGCCTGACTGACTGCGTGCGACTTATGGCTTTTGCTGCGAAACTTTGCACCAGTTCTGGTGAGAAACTTTTACGGTGATTGCCTGACTGACTGCATGCGACTTATGGCTTTTGCTGCGAAACTTTGCACCAGTTCTGGTGTGAAACTTTTACGGTGATTGCCTGCCTGACTGACTGCGTACGACTTATGGCTTTTGCTGCGAAACTTTGCACCAGTTCTGGTGTGAAACTTTTACGGTGATTGCCTGACTGACTACCTACGACTACTGGCTTAATTTTGCTGCGAAACCTTTTGTGGTGATTGTCTGACGACGTAGCACTACAGAAAAAATGAGTGAGTAAGATCAAACTCAGGATGACAAGCTCCTACTAGTGCAGAGAAACTTACTACAAGAACACGTTATTAGTTTGGCTTTAAAAAGTAAACTGTTGCCATAGCATATTTGAAAACATGGACAGTATTGCTTTTTAAACAGCAACAGAAACGTTCCTGTTTGCTCTCAGGCGTCAACGTAAATGACGAAAGAGAAAACCATCCTTCCCAAGTTGAAACTCGAGTTAAAGACCATAAACGTTACCTTATTTTGTGGGCTTGTGGTTTTCGGCCGTGCGCGGTTAGAAGTTTCCAACGGAAAGCCTGTTAACACGAAACTTTCTATCAGTTCTGGTGTAAACCTTTTGCAGAGTTATTGTAGCACGACATACAATGCTGACCATAAGCATGTGTCTACACTGAATTTGGAGTGATTTTGGCAAGGAGACCGCACATAAATCGAGCTTACTTGTTATATTGTTTATTCTTAAACTTTATTTCGCCTCAGTCGATAATCGTTGTAAAATATGCATTGGTCCCAAGCCTTTGCAGTGATCCCAAGTATTCGTAAGGAACAGAAATGGCGGACACTGGTCAGTTCCTTCTGCTGTTAAATTTGGTCATTCTTCACGTAAATAGTAATCACAGCTCAAAGCCCGCAGATGTGCCTCTGAGGGTTTCTATTTCAAGTGTGACAGGGAATTCCAACAGCAGCTTTTGCTGTCTTGCTGGTTTGTCTGTCAACGACCGCTCGACTGCTAACTTCAAGTTCAAGTCTCGAGCGAAACGCTTTCTCTCCTGTAGAGTGCAATATACGGCCAAGGGAATGAGCAGTTTTCATTTGGAGAGAGATTTACTGGCTTGTGACGATGTTTCAGTAAATCCAGGTCCTAGAAAGTTGAAGACAGCTCCAAAATATCCATGCAACGAATGCAAAGGGCTGTCAGGAATAATCAAGACGCCATTTTGTGCTCAGGTTGCAACAAATGGTCACATGCCAAACGTCTACATATGTCACGCACAATCTTTCGGTACTATCTGGACAAGCCTGACCTTGAGTGGACCTGTGCTACTTGTGCCTTGCCGCCATTGAGTGACTCTTTTTTCGCTGAAGACTCCACTGAGGAGCCACTGATCACAAATGTGGACTCGGAAGTCATTCTTTCAAGTCAAGAGTTTCAAGAGAGATCGAACGATACTATTACTGAAAATGCACAGCTAGAATCTCAAAGGAAATACGCCAGCAAAGATATATTGATGTGTCATCTAAACATCAGTAGTATCCAAAACAAATTCGAGGAACCTGCTGCAACTATTAAAAAGATTGGCGCTCATATAGCCTTTATCAGTGAAACCAAGATTGACGCGAGCTACCCAGACGCTCAATTCTCAATTCCTGGCTATGCGCTGTATCGAAACGATAGGAAAAAGGGAGGCGGAGGTATTATGGCACTGGTATCATCTTCTCTTACCAAGAAAAGGCTTAAACCTGGCAAGCATTACAAAACACTTGAACTTCTTACGCTGGAAGTTAAGACAGACGCTGGCAATATTATTATTCTTGGAATTTATCGCCCGCCGAGAGCTTTGTGCGGCGATTACCGACTAGTGCTTGAGAACGAGCTCAGTGACGTTTGCAACTGGGCCAGTCTCCAAAGCAATTCTGTAGTAGTAATTGGCGACCTGAATCTAGACAGATTACGCCCAGACAAGCCTGAGGGAAAAGTGTTACTAGATCTTGAAACGAGCAAGGGTTCGAATGCTTAATCACGAAACCTACACGAGTGGAAATGCGGGGAACAAAAGCCACGAAAACTTTAATTGATGTAATACTCAGCAACAAACCCGAACTTTTTAAATACTCTGGAAACTACTATCCATCGCTAAGTGATCATGGTTTAATTTACGGAGTTCTAAAAGAGAGGGTAAATTCAAACAAGCCCAAAGTAATTACTTTCAGGAGCTTCAAAAATTTTAAACCTGATGTATTCAAACAACACCTGTCGACGGCCCCCTGGCATATTGTGCAATTGTTTGATGAAGTTGATGATCACGCCCACGCCTGGAATTTACTAATGAATGATATATTGGATGAAGTAGCACCTGTCAAAAGCATGAGAGTGCGGGACAAAGACGTTCCTTACATGACTTCCAAATGGGAGAGCGCAATTAGAGCGAAGCGAAAGGCAACGTCAAAATATTTGAAAAACAAAACACAAGAAAACTGGGAGCGTAGGCGAAAGGCAAGAAATGAAGCGACAAAGCAAAGGAACTATTGGAGAAAAAAGGCGGAAGGCCTCAAGACTAAACCAAGAGACCTTTTCAAAACTTTTAAGCCTTTTCTAAGTGCAAAGGACAACTCAAAAACTGAGGAGATTCAGCTAAGTGTTCAAGAAACCGTTGTTAAAGATCAAAAACAAGTGGCCGAAGTTCTGGTAGACTACCTTGCCACAATAGCGGATGGGATTGGTGGAAACAGTGCACAGCTCAAATCAATGGACGATTTTAAAAACCATCCTAGTGTCCAGAGAATTAAACAAGAAAGTGAGAACTTGTCCCTGACCCCTAATGTGAAACCTGTTACGCAAGGACAAGTCCTAGCTGCTTTAGAGTCGCTCAACACTAAAAAGGCTACTGGCTGCGACGGTATCCCGGCAAAAGTCATGAAAATCGGAGCTAAAGAACTATCTCAACCACTTACTGATCTCTTTAATTCATGCATACATAACAGTGTATGGCCAAGTGACTGGAAGCGTGGGGATTGGACTCCTGTTTACAAAAAAGGATGATAAGTATTCTAAAGAAAATTACCGGCCCATAACTGTTCTACCATGTGTGGACAAAGTATTTGAGCAGCTAGTTGGCACGCAACTCACTGCTGGTTTTGACAGTCATATGTATGAATACTCGTCTGCTTACCGTAAAGTACACAGCTGCGAAAAAACTCTGATTGACTTAGTGAGTGGAGGGATGGAGAAAGGCGAGAGACAATAAACTGGCTGTGAGCATTCTATCGACCGACATGTCAAAGGCTTTCGACTCGCTACATCCGCCATTGCTTCTGAGCAAGTTCAAAGCATATGGTTTCCAGGACAACACAATACAGCTTCTAAACAGCTATCTGTCTTACCGGAGGTACCGTGTGAAATTAGGAAATCATGTCAGCTCATGCAGGACCGTCAACCGTGGTTGCCCCCAGGGCTCTGCCCTAGGCCCGTTGCTATGGAACATCTTCCAGAACGACCTGTCATACTGTGTACCGACAAACTTATCAATGTACGCAGACGACCATCAAATCTACCATACAGGCCCCGGTTGCTCGAAAGATGGTTAACTCTTAACCAATGGTTAAACCCGCTAACCGATGGTTAAAAATTAACCCTAGGTTAGATTCGGTTGCTCAAACGCTGGTTAGTGTTAACCGTGGGTTAAATTTCTTCTAAGTGTTAAATTTAACGTACCTCGCTACGAGTGTTAACTTGTTAACCATCGGTTAAAATGACGTGCGCTGCAAAATCAGCAAAACAACATGTGGTTGATTTGCTTTTTCGCTTCATTTTGTTAGTGGTTGTTAATCTTGGAAATGTTTACTGTTGCTGAATCGTAAATGATTCTCCTCAAGTAAACGCCGAGAATCGCAAGCTGCAAGAGACTTCCCAATGTTTTGCGAGACACTTGTCGGCCATATCTTCGATGCGACGGAATGAGTTAGAGTACGGCTTTTACTGTCAAAAACATGCTTGTTTTTCTCGAATATAACTTTCAATTCTTGATAAATAAAGCTCTACTGGCTTCAAATGGCGTGGACCGGCAGAATTTCATTGGCAAAAGTGCTGGCTTTCGTGGCGCAATAGGTAATGCGTCGAGTTACTTTATCGAGGTCCGGGTTCAATACTTGTCTCAGGTGATAATATTTTTCTTTTTTTTTTTGGTCCTTTTGTTTTTTGTTTTGTTTTTTGTATTTTTCGTAAAACATGCTTTCATTTTTTGACAGACTTAAAATATACCGGTAGACTAATTGTAGATTCATTTTCACATTTCATTTCTAAAGTACAGTAACAGTAACTAATAATTAAAACTTGCCAAACCTGTTCGGAGATGGTTTAAGTCTGGCATATTTTAGTTAGCTAACAAAGGATTAGCGTGAGCTTAACAGACCTTCGAGCAACGGGAATTTAATCAACAGTTAGTTAACCCACCGTTAGCTAATTTAACCAACCGTTACCAACTAACATATGGTTAAATTAACCATCTTTCGAGCAACCGGGGCCTGGTTGTAACCAATCCAGTGTAACATCTAAGCTAAGGGACAGTGCGTGCACTGCTACCAAGTGGTATGATCACAATCTTCTTGCTGGAAATCTTAAAAAATATCAAACTATGAACATTGGCTACAGTCAGGATAACAGTGCGGCACATGCAATTTATGTGAACAATGAGGAAATTAAAACAGTAGAAAATCTCAATCTCCTGGGTGTTACAATTGACTCCAAACTTAACTTCACTGATCATATTACCTCAATTTGTAAGAAGGTAAGTCAAAGGATCGGCGTTATCATGAGACTCAGAAACTTAATTCCAACAAAGGCTAAGCTAGTTCTATTTAAATCAGCAGTCTTACCGTACCTTACGTACTGTCATTTAGTTTGGCATTTTTGTAGATCTAGTGACGCACGAAAACTAGAAAGGTTGCAAGAAAGAGGATTGAGGGCTATTTATAGAGACAAGCTTTCAAGCTATTCACAATTACTCAATAGAGCTCAGATACCAACACTCATGAACAAGCGCTTGCAGGATATTTGCATCCTAATGTACAGAGTGAAGCACAAGCTATGTCCTACTTATATTTGTAATATTTTTAATAATCATAACTCTTCTTACTTTTTAAGACAGTCAGACTTTTCTACCCCAAGTTTTAATACGGTTACATATGGTAAACATTCCTTGCGATATCTTGGGCCTAAATTGTGGGGAAAATTATCCCCAAACGTAAGATCAGCTGAAACGTTAAATATTTTTAGGAAACAGATACGCAAATACGATATTAGTCTGCTCATAGATGATGGCTGCAAGGGCTGTTCCCTCTGCTCCTCATAATTATTTTACACAGCTTTAAGAATTCTAATAACTGCTTGTCATGATCATTTCATTTTATATAGCTTTAAGTTAATATTTTATATAGTTCTAAGTATTTCTTATTATTCTTATACATATTTTAATATCTGTTAATTGTGTCCCCAAAATAGTATGGAATTTTCCCAGGCTATGTGGCCTTGACACATTAATAAAGTTTATCTATCTATCTATCACTTTTTTTTTATGTGTTATCGTGTTATGGACAAAGTTCGGGATCTTCCGGCGTAGCTTTTAATCGTTTATCTGGCAAAAACTCAGGATTCCTCAAGTCCACTGGTTCCAAAACTGTAAGTACCGCTGAATGTCTGTATTTGTTATATCATTATCATGTAATAATTAGGGATAAGGAATAATATATACTAAACAAATACACTGATCTTTTTCCCGTATCTCAAAAAAAAGACCTACAGCTAGATAAAAGGGTGAAACAGGTTAAATACGCTTTTCTTTTAAAGTAAATTTGACGTAAAACAGATCTTTCCTAACTCATATGTTTTTCTTGGCAATGTGTTAACTGAAACTTCGCTAACTTGCCTGTGCTACCGCTGGCTGGCAACTTGCAACTTCCGTTTCACGCTGGCTGGGATTACGTAATTTTTAGTTTTTTTAACCGTGCTGTCTGGCAAAAAACCGTCAAACGATTGCTGGCTGGGATTTTTATTTTCGAAAGTCTTGCTGGCTAGAAGTGAAGAGCGGGTATTTTTTTCCCAGGAAAGTTAAATATTAACATAGGTTGACGTAATAGCACTCTGCTAGTGTTTACGACATTGTATAATTAATTTTGCGAAAAAAGGTCGTTGGGTACTCCTGACCAAACAAACGACCAATTAAAATTTCGTTTGGTATAAACTGCTAGAAAGGCCTAACTTACCTTAATGCTCTTAAAAATCAATGTGACGGGCTCGTCAAAACTGTTAATGCTTAACGGATGTACTGAAATTGACACTACATCCGAATATATTCTTCCAACGTCACCTTTGTCTGTAGTTAGCTCCGCTGAAGATCTAAACAAAGCAATTGCAACCAGGCATGATCACCAAGGACACAAAACAAAACACAACTGACTTGCGCAGACTTCTGAATGGCATTGTTCAGCAAGTTACAGTAATAATATCATAGGTGACGAATTACTCCTTAATTTTGGCGCGAAATTTCAGCGTTAATTTGCAATTTCACATGTGAAATTACAAAATTGCCATGGGAAACTACCGTACGTCTCCGTTTCAAGATGGCGACGAAATTTTAAAATGTCATGAATGAAGATGTCAGGGCATAAAAAGATGCTTTAGAAAACCTGAACACACGAAAGAGCACATCAAGAAGGATTCTTAGAGGTATGTTGTCGAAAAATTCTGAAAACTTAAGCCAGGAATTTCAGCTCTAAACGTTTGAGGGAGTGGAGTTCACGATCGATCGATACGATCCAGGATAAACAAGTCAAAAATCCTCGATTGCTAACGTAATTCCTCACCCATGATATTAATAGGTAATCAAATGGTATACTCGTGAGATTAGGGAATAGTTTCACTTGTCACCATTTAATTACACATACGAAGTCAATTAAAGCGAGAATATTTTTAGAACAAGAAGCCTATAATAGGCGCAAATCGGGCTAAGGGATGAATTTAAGGAAAATCTAAAAAGCACCCTGTGCCGTCCATATCCTTAATTGTTTCTGTTTATCCTTTTCTAAAGGCCTTGAAGGAAACAAAATGTCTGCTAAGGGCCAAGAGGTGAAGTTGAAGTAATTGTACTCACGGTGACACTTTTTAAAAAAATTTCGATTAATTGCACAGTAATCAATGAATTGTTGCAAAACGCTGCAACCTGGGAATATCTCTTTAGTTTTCTACAGGAGGTGCTTAGTTAGGGTTAGGATTCTCCAGTTCTGTTGGTAAAACTGTGAAAGGTTTGAACCCAGGGGTCATTTTGTAAGTATACGTAGGCTAAACAAAAGTAGGTTGAGCATGATCGCATCCGGGTGAACGTAGTGCTGAATAGATCGTCCTGTATAACATCCTAAAAGGAACTTGAGCCGCCACTTGGTATAATTCCTAGCACCAGTGACTGAATTTATGAGTAATTAGCCATTAACGTTCTAATAAATACTCCGCCGCTAAACCTAAACCTGACACTATAACCATACGGGCTGAAGGTGGACTTCAGTTTTATTTGATTTTCTCAAAGTCAGCACGCGCATGTAACGTTAGTTTTTGTTTTTTTATTTTTGTTTCAACGTTACATTGCGCGTGCTTTTTTCAGTTGCTTTAACCCACTGGCCCCCTTTGTTCAAAAGGTGGATAACGTTATCCACCGGATAAATCTCTATCCAGTGGATAGAGCAATTGGTTTCTCCAATATTTATCCGCCGGATAGTGATTTATCCGGTGGATAGCGCTATCCATCTTTTGAACAACCCGGGCCTGGTGTCGGTTGTTCAAACGTTGGATAGCGCTATCCAACGGATAAATCACTACCCAGCGGATAACTATTAGCCGGGAAACCGACGACTGCGTTATCCACTGAATAGATTTTTATCCGGTGGATAGTGCTATCCAACGTTTGAACAACCTGGCCCCGGTTGTTCAAACGTTGGATAGCGCTATCCACCGGATAAATCACTATCCAGCTGGCCCTGGTTGTTCAAACGTTGGATAGCGCTATCCATCGGATAAATCTCCATCCAGCGGATAGCGTAATTGATTTCCGTAATACTTATCCGTTGGATAGTGATTTATCCGGTGGGTAGCGCTATCCAATGTTTGAACAACCGGGGCCTGATAAGTATTAGGCAAACCGATTGCGTTATCCACTGGATAGATTTTTATCCGGTGGATAGCGCTATCCAACGTTTGAACAACCGGGGCCAGGGCTAGATAAATCTCTATCCAGTGGATAGTGCAATTAGTATAGTTTCCCAATACTTATCTGCTGGATAGTGATTTATCCGGTGGATAGCGCTATCCAACGTTTGAACAACCGGGACCTGATGAAGAGGGAGCACCCTCGAAACTCCTGGATTTTCGCATATTTAGAGAAACTTTGTAAAAATCAATCTAAACCTGCATTTGTTTTTTATCATAACATTTTCGGAAAAAGTCAATACATTACTGCCGTTGTTGTGTTTTCTTTTTTTTTTTTTAATTTTTGACAGGTTTAACTTTTCCAGTATGAGGGCAGCCTTAGACGAGAAATATCTCCAGACCTACTAGATGGTCAATTTTTTTACCTAAATATAGGACTAACAACTCTACGCACAAATGTTTTTTTCGTTCCAAGTCTGTTTGTCTGATTTTTTTTTGTGTGAAATGATTCACTCTCTCAAAATTCACACGATCGGCCCCGAAATAGCGGACGGTCCAGGCAACAACTTATGTATGAGCTTGCAATGGGTGATCCGATCTATTTTTTTAACAATTATATATTTACTTTTTGACGGCTGTCCCACATGCAACCCAATAATGTTGGTTATCTAGAAAAACATTAAAAAAAAAAACAATCCCTTGACGCAAAACCATTGACTTACATTTGGTCGTCGCCTGGTTGCATCAAGGCTTTCAGGTTACGGTAGGCAACAAATGTAATGAAATGAGTTTCACCTAATAAAAATGGGAAACATTTAAATACAAGCATATAATTTTGTATTAAGATATATATCAGTTGCATGCCAACTAAATCCAAAAATTGATGGTCACAACAAATCCACCCCATGGAAAACGAAACATCTAAAGCATGTAACTGCCGTCAACCAGCTCATTGCCCTATGGACGATAATTGTCTAAGATCATCCGTGGTCAGTTCCAAGCCACAGTGACAGAGGACAACAGGGCAGCCGAGACCTATGTAAGTCTTACTGAGAACTCTTTTAAGACCAGATACGCAAACATTAAGTCTTCTTTCAGAGACCCAAACAAGAGACTCAGTAAAGAAATTAGCGAGCAATATCTGGCATTTGAAAGACGCTGAGATAGAATTTATTATAACTCGGAAGAAAAGCATGCGGCGCCTTTCAATCCCGCTTGAAACCACTGTAATTTGCGCCTGTGGAAAAAACCTTTTATCAATTGCAGACCCAATCTCACGGCTGGCGAGGTAGAACAAACGAAATGAGCTTGTAAGGTCTTGTAACTTCCTGCAGGCACGCGCGCAAGTGCTCGATCCTTAACAGCTTTACATGTTCCGTTGTCACGCAATAGTTTCTGATTTAAATTCTGCGTGCGGGTATATAGTATAAGTGTATATTGTAACGAACTTTTCATTTGGCAATTTTACCTGAGGAGTGCCCGCACATTTGCGATACGAAACTAATCAGTAACAAAATACTATAACTAAAAGTCGGATATTATGATTGATCAGATCACCTAGTAGATTATATTATATGATGTGTATTATCAGCAACAAACTTAGCCCTGTAAAAGTAAACGGCCGCAAAAGTAGAAGGTAGGTCTAAAAATAGAACATTTCACATTTCAGCCGTAAGAAAACTTGCAATGTTTTCGTCAAAATTTGTGATTTT
>JBBMOI010000012.1:12230000-12260000 GCA_038088405.1 Porites divaricata | reverse complement strand
AAGGACCACGATGGCCTCGGAGACCACAATGACCATAAGGACCACAAGGAGCACAATGACCACGACAGCTACAAGAACCCTGATAACGTTGTATTCTACTTTGTAAAACAGCCTTTAATTCAGGGACTTAATTAAGTTTAATAACATCAAGGACCTTTGTTAGAGGCACTGGCTTTAAAACAATTATTATTGGGAACAGCCGGACTGAATAACAATCAATGTACAATGTTCGCAATTTGGACGTAAAAGTTCAAAAGCTGTGAAAGAATTCGAATTATCTCACCATAATGTAGCGGAGAGAAGGGTTTTTAAAATTACCGACATGCACGCAGGTTGCACGTGAAGATGTTGGACTTTGCTTCTTTAACAGTCCTTCAGTGAATAAGGCGAATTCATTACCAGATTAATTTGGTCAATAAGATTCTAAGAAATCACAATTTTAATTATCATATTATGGTGATTCAATTCGAGTGTATGCCCTCGAGTTGAAAATCCACTGGTATGTTTAACATTTGTTTACAATCTCTTACTTTGCTTGTTGTCATTATGTTGTAGCTTGATCACGGAGCCTGGTATCATTACACTGCTTGTTGAACCCATTTCTTTGGACTTTGGAGGCATCTGCTGGTCAGGTGGATTGCCTTGAGTTATTGATTTTGCACTTAATACTTGAAAGGAGAAAGAGACACAAAGAATAACATATCAATGATTTCATTGAATCGTTAATAATGGCGAAATTGAAAGTTTATTTTAAATAATAGTATTAGATACGATGTTAACTCATGTAGATAATTTGTGCCCAATTGAACAAGTCACTTACAAACTTTCGATGGGGACGTTTGGGGCGGATCAGATTGAATTTCTCTTTAACCGTAGTTTTGATTGCATTACCTGTCAGGAATGAGGGTGAGCATTAAGAGAACAGCCCTTATGAAAGTGGAAATGATCCTCGCAGTTGAATTAACGGTTGACTTACGAACATTTGGTGCTTCGGTTAAAAAAGGACCAGTTGAGTTCTCTGCTTTGGCCATACGCAAGGCAACTGCATCCACTCCTTTAAAAAGTTTGCTAGCCTCCTCAGCTGTGAAATCCTAAAAAAAAAGTTTATTGCAAGTTTTGTTCACAAAACCCAGTTTTTCGATGGTTTTAAAACAGCTTTCCAAGATATATGCAGGTCTGTTGTTCCTTCACTTCCAGGAACTGATAGTTTCAAGTTTTAATTTCCTTACATAGTAATAACCTGAGAGACGAGCAAAACAAATAAAAGTCGGTTTTACTAACTGACTTGACTTGATCCCTTAAAAAGAAGCGACATTTTAAAAAATTTAGCTATAAGAAATTGTTTAGAAACTTTTCTTAAATATTTAAAAAGTTAAAAAATATACGACGTTTCGAAGTTCTCGTACGTCATTTTAAAGTAAAAAAAAATACACTATGATTGCTCTATAAAATAATACAAGAAAAACAATATTGTAATATTTTTAGGGCTAGCCCTTCTACACAACAAGTACACTCGTAAAAAAAAAACGGACGGCATTTCAGCTTTACTGAACTGCTCTTTTGAAGTTTATGAGGGAAAAAGAAAAAAAAGCCACAAAACTTAGTTAAAATTAAAAGCTGATAAAGCTAACTTTTGCTTCTCAGATCTCAGCGACGAAGTCCTAAACTTGTTGTCATTTACCTTTGGCATAAATTTCCAGGTTTCAAGGTTTCTGTCATCAAGGATGTTGCTAGTAGATTTGACAACTGCCTAAAAAATTGGAATTTATTAGCACATTAGAACATTCTGCTAATGCACCCGCCCTAAAACTTTATTCCAGAGGCCGGGGTTTTATTCCTCGCAAGAGGCGAGGGTAAATATTATGCAGCAGCTAGGTTTTTTATTATTCTACTTTCCATGGCTAGTGGACATGGTGAACATCAATTTGAGGCATATCAGTTAACTTGTACAGGCCACGCTCCATCAAGTGATTTTTCGGGTGATTTAAATCAGTCAGCTGATGTATAGCAAAAGATATAATGAATCAACAAATAACGGGATTCTCAATCTGTGAGTTTCCTCAGTAAATTCTGTAAAAAGATACCGTTAGGAACGTCTTGCCCGCTCCTCGCTTAAAATGGAAATATATATTATATGTTTCACATTTCGATTGCCCATATTTTTTACTGATTTTAGTAACAGAAAAAAATAACAATACACCATGCAAAAACATACCTGGGTAATTCTTTGAATTTTTTCATTTTTCACAGTCTTTGGATGATCATCAAAGTCCCTCTGTGAAACTACTGTTATGATGTCAACTGCTCGTCTAAGGTCACCTGTCAGTAAAGGCCCATGCGCATGCGTGTCCACCGAAGTGATATCCTCAAGTTGCTTAGTTATGTCAGTGAGGTCAGCGTTCGGATTTCTAAGCTTCAGTAAGAGAGTCATAAGCGATTCATTTATTAATCTCACTACAAATGGATATATATCATTGGGATTGCAACGCTGCTTACCAACAGCAATGATCATGAACCACATTTCTCACCAAAGTCTGTCGGACTGGCTAAACTAAAAAGAAGCAGTGGCCTAATTAGGCAGTTTTTTGGCTTCGGGAAATCAATGTCCTGAACTAAATCTATAAAAAACTGAAGGCAAAAAACAAGTCAAGCCCAGGACCAATCTACATAGCCTGAATTTCATCCGATTGCTTCGAGTCGTTTTCTCCTCTCAGCAACGTTTGAATCGACCGGCCGTTAATGCCATCCAGTGACGTCATCACTACCCCAAAACCGGGTTACCGTAGTGATTCTGATTAGTTGACTGTCTAAACATTCGCATAATTATGCATAATTTTGAGAAATTTTAGTGGGATTGTCGCTTGATAATTCAGCGGATCACATCCCTGGTATGCTTGCGTGGAGTTCAAACATTTCGATAATCTTTATCGTAAACAGCAAAATTGTCCTCGTCTTCGAAACTGAAATGCTAAATTGAACTGCGAATAAAGAATCATTGCGGAGAGTGAGTCGGTAGGTTTTTCATCTAGAGCCGCTTTGTGGTTTCGGTAGTGATTTTGTTTATGCGAAGTTTCTGAGACCAATGTAGTTGTAATTGGACCTTCTAGCTATTTACACCGTCAGTTGTAATGATTCTGTTAGCTTTTCTTTCTTGTTTCCTTGTTTTCTTTTTTTTTCGTTAAGGACTGAGTAGCTTCTTTTGAATTAAAGAAAATCATTGTGTTTTTGAACTAAGTGTGTGTATTTCATTTCATTGCGTGATTGCGACCGAGTTTGATTATGGAATTACAACCGGTTCAGAGTACTGCATGCAGTTGATAGTTTGAACGTTAAACATGTATTACGATCGAAAAAAGTAAAGCCATCCTGTATGATGAAGACATTTGCAAACGATTTTTCATGGTTTGCCGCTTGAAAATAGTGTTTAACGTTTTGCATGAATTAAAGCAACAGAGTAGTGACGTCACTGGACGGCATTAACGGCCGGTCGATTCAGACGTTACTGAGGGAGTAATGACGACTCAAAGTAATCGGATGAAATTCAGGCTACAATCTACAACATTAGTAACACTGATAAATAAAGTCATACTGCAGTTTGAATTTTCATTTTTCGTTTCTAATTAAGTGAATACCAGACGCATCAGCCTCTCTGGATGGACTGTTCACCGTGTCTTGTTTGGTCGATAACTCTTAACATACAAAAATCGAACTTTGTTTTATTCCACCTCCACCTGAAGAGAGCGACGTATTCCTCCAAATTATATATATTTGATAGTCAGAAAAATGGAAATGTAAGTCTTGAAGATTATATCTTTCCTGGAAATTCCATATCGTCCTTCGTATGATATATTTTGCTGATGGACGCGATCATGCAATTTTTTTTTTATTATTATTGCGAATATTTTGCCTCTGTCGTTTCTATATTTTCCATCTTAATGCATGATATCAATAATACGTACGTTCCTCTAAATATCTTAAAATTGATTCACAAAATCTCCAGCGTACTTACGTACAACACGCGATCATCCAATAGCAGGAAATTACGTGCAAAGCACTAGGTTAGAGATACATAAGCGTTCTTTTTCCAGATTTGGCGTTAAACTATGGAATGAGATACCGTGTAGCTTGCGAAATCTACCCAAGGAGGAATTTAAAAGAGAAATTCGCCAACTTCTCCTAGATATTTTAATAAAAGAAAATCACCATATTGAAACACGTAGCTAACATCATAATGTTATCGTTTCCGTTTTTAGGTCTTTATGTAATAATATTAATTCAAAATTTATTTACGTAATAATATTTATTTTGTTCGTCTGTCCAGCGCCCTAGATTAGCTTTTGCTACTCGCGAAGTTAATTCTTACAATTAAAGTATGTTGTTGTGAAAAAAAAAAATGTTGTTGTTGTTGTTACCTGTTGAGTAAGTTCTGCCATTTTGTCAGAGACACATTCACTGAGATCAGGAACTCCCCACTTGGCGTTATCATCTGTAGTTTTCACGCATGCTCTCCTGGCAGTACCTTAGGACAAATGAAAAAGATTTCCTACGTGTAAACTCTTTGGTATGAGTGGTACATATGTACTTGGCGAATTTAATCTAACTCTGTATTTACGTTGTTCAATGATATCACAATTTTGTTTTGCCTTGCAAATGATATTCCTAATGCATGTTAAAAAAAGGTTGATCTACTGAAGAAATATAATTTCGGCAGGTACCTCTTGAATTAGCGGGGCATGGTGCTAAAGCCGTTTGACTTGGTAGTGTTGTGGGCCATGAGACATTTGCGTAACTACGTTTTTCACAGTATAATATCTTTCCTTTATTGTCTGGTGTTTCTGCAACCAAACAAGAATTAGCGTGATATGAATAAGTGAGAAAGAGATGTGCTCAATAGCACCAAAAGTAAAATCAATATTCGTCGTTTAATTATGCAATGATGCCCTTGATTGAAAATGTTGTTTGGTTACATCATTCTTGACGTATAAGTTCTAATATTCTTAGTTTTCAATCACGTGACATGGCGGCCATGTTTGTGGTCAATAGAAAAAAAATTATTTTAAAAACATTTACATGAAAATGGAGTTTAGTTCTCAGAGGGGAGAAATATTTGGGTTCTTGACCACCAACACGGTTTCCATGACGCCAAGTGCAAACCAGCTGCAATACTCGTCAACGCACGAAATTGTAATTGACCAATCCTAACAGACTTTGACATGAAAGTAAAGGGTATCTCACAAACAGTGTGTTCAGTTTCCGTTCGAAAGATCGACTTTTTTCTTATGCAAAAACTCTTAACTTTGATTGTGTACTTTAGTTCGATATTATTTCTCTATTCACTTTCTATTTCAGTAAAATAACCGCATGCTTGGACAAAGCAAAGAGAAAGCAGTCTTTTCCAACGGTTGGCCCATCATCTTTTCCATGCAGCCTAATTTTGTCAGATAGGCAGATTGGAAGAAAGCAGAGTCTATTTGCGAGTGACCACATCAAACAGGACTAGCTTATAGTGACTACCCTCTGGGAGTGCTCCCTCAATCTAACATCCTTTATTAGGTCTCTTGGCCAGAAGTTCAACAGTGGCCTCAGTATTCACCACCACATATGACTAAAAATATAAGACGTATATAATACATGGATCCCTTTGTGAACCCAGTCCATGGACTACCAATGTGGACCACCACTAATTTTTGAAGATGGATTTTACCAGGGGTCTAAATTTTAGGAATCTTAAATGAACGAAATAGTGGTCAGATTTATTATCAGGTTTATGGGGTTTTCATATTTACACCTGTTCAATTTTTTTTTTTTTGCAGTTCCATACCAATGTAATGGGTTCGTTTTAATCTCGTGAAGGAGTAACCATAACTTGAAGGGAACAGGAGGATGGCATGGAGGAAGTAGTCTCTGGCTACGCAGCTCTGTTTGATAGTATGCAGGTCATGTCGTGTTTGATTCGTGAAAAGGATTCAGTAAGATTAACCAACCAACAAACATTTCCATCTAAGGGCTATCAAGGGAAGGGAAGTCTGGGTGGGTACTCAGTCATAATGCATTACCTCTTCCTCTCTAGTCTCCTATCTACGCAGCCATTTTCGTGTCGATCTTCATGCAACTATAAAACACACACACACACACACACACAAAGCTGCGTTAGTGAATACTTGCTCCCAATCTCTTATCCGTCCTTTTCGAATAGTTTCTCCTTCCAGACTAAACCGAACCCATGTATGGAATTCAGAAAAAAATGAGCAAGTGTATAATATGAGGAGCATTTAATCCCTATAATATAAATTGACAAAGTTTTGGTCTATTTAAGTTTCCTAAAATTCGTTTAGAACTCTTGTAAAATTCATCTTCAAAAATTAGGGGTGGTCAACGGGGGTAGTCCATGGACCGGGTCCGCGGTGAGATCCATGGGCTAGGCCCACAGAGGTGCTCCATGGACCGGGGTTTCACGTTTTGTACACGTCCAAAAATATGGCTGGTGCTTATTTTTACAGGGACGATGAGCAATACCCTTTATGAAACCCGTTAATGCGGGTTCACTGTAGGTCAACAATAACTCATGATGTAATACTCATTTAAACAGAGGATTTTTTTAACCCTCATTCTGCTCAACCAAAAAGTGTCTGTTCGAACAAACCTTTGCACGTTTTCCCATCACCAATCCAGCCTGATGAACAGCGACAAAAATAACTTCCTCTTGTATTAACACACTCAGAGTGGTCGGCGAAAAGACAAGGACTAGGCACGTCAGCACACTCATTTCTGTCTGTGAGAACAAGAGTGGAGAAAAAAAAAATTATATCCCTCCACTTAAGGAAATTTCGTTAATTCATCCGTTTATTTTATGTATCTGTTTGAAACACAAAAGAAGTAAGAATACAGGACACAATGTTAGAACAGCTTGCCCCCAAAGAGGGAAAAACTAGCACATTGCGGTGAGTGATTAGGCCTCGAACTATATGGATTACAAGTTGATTAAATCAACAGCTAGCTAACAGACTGGTGAACTAACTACAAAACACTGTATATGGTGTTGAGTCAAAAGTCAACGTTTATATCTGGAAAAGTTGAGAGCTGGGGAAGAGGGTCACCCTCCCAGTCGAGTCAACTTCAGCGAGCATTTTTATGCCGAGAAAAATGTTGTGACCGGCCTGAGCCAAAAAGGCTCTGAATTCTACTCTGAAAAGGGATTTTATGATACGACAACAGCGACGGGCAATGAAAGTCCTTGAATGAATAGATTCCGCATTAATTAAAACGTTTTCTCGATTATTCCAAGTCGCCCAGTTACGCGAAAGTTTGGATGTTGGAGCTGAATAGAGTGGACCGCTTCCAAGTTCAAACAAACAGAGTTAGTAAAATATACTTCTTTCCCGTTCGAGTTGTTGTTTTGCCGACTAAACCGATTGCACTTTGTTGTCATCGCCGTTGTAGTAGGACAGAACCTAAACAACGACGACAACAGCAACGAGAACGGCAAAAAGCAATAGTTTTAGGTGCAAAACAACAACTTTGGACGCTGTGCATCACGCTTTTTGGCGCATTTTTCTGCCGTCTTTGCTTGACTACGATGTGAAACTTCCTGAGCTCACGATTTGTGGAGGACGTGAACACAAGACAAGATTTTTCTGATTCTTTTTTAAAACCTAGATACAGTACATTAGAATTCAACTCCAGAAAAATTCACCAACATTTGAAAAATTGAACGGCGTGGAATAAGATTGATTCATTTTTTCACGAGAAGTTTTCGCCCCAGTCGCCGTCATCGTTGCTTAAGCTCCCTAGGAAACTATGATGGCGACGGCAACGAAAACTTCACAAAATCCATAGAACAAATAGTAACAATTCTGCGCGTGGTCAGGCTTTTTTAAACATTTCCTTGTTGTCAGTGCAAGACTACGATGTGAAAATCGAAGACTTTCTTTCTTTTCATGAACGTGGTTCTTAGGTACCTTTGACAGAGTACGTTAAGTGAAATTTAAAGGATGCGAATTCACTTTTTCGCCGCCGTCGTCGTCGTCCTCGGAACTAGTGAGGTCCCTGATGTGTCGCCTTGACCGGAGTTGACCCAACGAGGGTGTTGATATATCACTCAGCCTCACCTAATAATTGCTAACTATATATTGACAGTACTAGTTATCAAGTAACTATAATAATAAAAATGTATTGAAAGGTAAACGGTTCGCTAATGTTTGTAAGGAAATGTGGGAAAAGTTAGCTCCCTCAGGGTGGCACCCTGGGCGAGTGACCCTCTTACCCGGAACAAGTTACTCCATATAAACTTAGGCCCCGTTTATAAGGAGAAAAATTGTACAATAGAAGAGGGTCACCTTTCAGCCGAGTGAACTACCAAATGCTCTGATTGTTCGCCTTTACAGAGTTGATTCGGGTTTTTACGTTGTAATTAATTAGCCCGGTTAGGAGGGTAACCAGCCGAGCCAACTTTTTGCATCTCAAGTAAACATTTCGCCCAAGTTTTGTAAGGAAATGTAGGAAAAGTTGTTTCGCCCGGCCAGGGAAGCTTGGGTAGGCGAGTGACCCTTCTACCCGGGGTAAATTGTTTTCAAGGGAAGAAAAAATGCGTCCTTGGGAAAAAACGGAAAACTTGATCTACAATAGAGTACACAACCCTGGTGGCAAGGATGTTTATAACAATACAGAAACTGAACGTGGCAATTCGATTTGTTTTATCTAAATGTAAGGAATATTTCTCAACTGAAAGTTCAGCTAATACACACTTGCATGATTTGATGGGGTGATCTGCCATAGAAAAACAACACAATTGCGCCTGTTTCACGAGCGGCATACAAGGGTATCGTTAAAACCCTACTTTTTGGCAACTTAAGTTTTCTTAATCCAGTTTTCTTATGCTTATTTAATATCACTACTAAATCTCACCTAAAGTAGTCAAATAAGCCTCAGCCGATAAGTATGATGTTTCATTACGTCCTTGAGCCTCCAAAGAGATCTGATATGTTGTTAGTTGACGAAGATCGGAGAAGAGTGCGGAGGTGTTTGAGGTTACTACCTTGAATAGCATTTCTGTTGATCTACAGCTTATTTTGTAAGTAACAAAGGTTCCTTCCACTGTTATGGCATTCCAAGTGATCTTGACAAAATTCCAGTCATAAGCATCGATTGTAAGGTTAAGCAGAAGCGTCTTGTTTTTCGCAATGGCTGATGAAGGAGACAAGTGTATTTTAGGAAAGGATTTAAAAACCATCATCAGATTCATTTATATAGCTTTCGTCTAATCTGTTGCAAACTGTAGTCTGTACATTTCAATTTCTCAGTCTCTATGCCGGTTGTGATATTTAAATCCCAGGGGTAAAGCCTTAGTTCTCATTTGTTAAAATACTATTAAAGTATGAAAACGTTATGTGTTCCCTCGATAGAGTTGTTATTATAAGTAAATAAATAGATAAATGATTGAATGAACAAAGGGAATTTCATGATTTTGTCAATAATTAGGAATTACCAGAAACCCATAAGGGTTTGAAACGTGTAACTCGCGTTCAATGGTCGTGAATAGGGAACTTAAGAACCACGACGACGGCTTGGTCGACGACGACCGGAAGTGAGTTACAGTGTACTGAGCAAGCGCGAAGTCCTAGTAAATTTCGTCGTCGTGGTGTCGTCGACGACGCCAAACATAGTAGAATCACGTCGTCCTGCAATCCACAAACTTCGGCAGGTACAAATCCACTGTTTTAAGCGATTTTTGAAGTCCTTTGCATTACTTTATTCTCGTAAATCCAGGTCTCGTTCTTTTTTTCTCCTAACAAGCGATGTTGATTGAAAATTCGACTAATGAATTGTTTTTACTTCGAAGAATGACAACAGCTGTGGAGACCGAGCGAGCGAACTCGTATAAGTGATAAATTTATTTATGCGTATTTAGGTAAGGCAAATCATATATCTTTAATATGGCGCATTTGAATATATTTATATAGATATTTGCGCCTTATAAGTTTTGAAATTATTATTATTATTATTTAATATAGAGGAAATAAACTTTTTATGGAAAACAGCTTTCACATCAGCACGTCTCTTTTTCCAAATCTAAACTCTGACAGATACTCGGACTCGGTCATCTCATTCAGTTGAAAGCTGAATAATCTTCGTGCGGAAAGCAGGTTTTTCCACTCGAAAAGGTCAGACAACACAAAAAATTCTTCATCGTCAATGAAATTAGACGTACGGCTTAAAAAATGAGATCTTGCATTGTTTTAAAAGACGCCAATGCGGAAACGTTTGTTGCGAACGGACATTACAGTTTTACATTTGTGTTTATTCAGTGTCGTTGTCGTCGACCAACCGACCGACTGAATCTTAAGTTTCCTTTTTCCCGCCGAAACTGACGTTCTCGTTCCAGTCTTTTCCCAGTCAACAGACGTCGTCGTCGTGAGCTTCGTCGTGGTTCTTAAGTTCCCTAATATTCATTTTGACCATATTTGGAAATCTTAGAGACGGATATCCATTTTCAACAAAATGGCTGCTGCGCGATCACCATGCAAATGTTTTAAGACAAGAGTTCTGCATTTCAAGGTTAAAAATACACCGTTAAAGGACAAAAAATGGAAAGAGAAAGTTCAAAAGAATGCTCAGCTTTCTTTTTGTGGAGAAAGGGAAGCTTTTCATCAAGAAATCGTCCTTCGAGGAATTCAACCTTGTTTTCTTCACGGCGGAGCCCATGGTCTGTTTTGAAATGCAACCAAGTCAGCGAAGGTTTTGCTGAATTTTCAGGTACATTTTGCACTCTATGGCCAAGACAATTACGTTTTTGAAAGCGAATTTATGTATTTTTAAATGTTTCATAAACGTTTTATAAATTTTTCTCTTCGGCGCTAAAGAAAAATTACAAAATGTGCCCTGATTTGAGAAGGATTTTGTGTTGAATTTTGCCATGTGCTTAGCCGATGTCACTTGCGTGAACGGATCCACTATCCAGATAGTGTTTTCCGAATTGCTTTAAAGGATTAACTTTTTGGACTTTGAATAAAAATTTTTCAAGAAACGGTTTCTCTGTCTATTGTTTTGAGTTTGTTCATTCATAAAATTAGCTCAAAACACGATCGTGAAGACAACATCAATGCTTCTCACATTCATTACAAGCATCACTTTTTGCGAAGATGTCAGGTTTAGGTTTTGTCGGTTTTGGACACTTTCGATACGCAGATAATGAATTTTATTCGAAAATATTTTTCAGTGCTGAGGATCAACAAGGCATCGTTTTTTGAAGTGACCACTTCAAGAAGTTGCGAGGCCGTCAATGGGTTTCATAATGTTACGTTTGGCCCGGGCGGTAAGGCAATAATATCCTGCTCAGTGTTTCGGTAATATTCCTGGTTTCAACCTTTGAAAGCTTTCTCGGCTTTCGGCAACCTCGTTCCCAGGGTTCTCTCCTACCCGTCCCTACGGAGCGAGAGAGAGAGTGGTGAGGGTAACAGGCGGAATGAGTTTGCGGAATGGCATGTGGCATGGCTTGCGGAATGACATAATTATGCAGAATGTAAAATATGGAAATTGGCGCAAATAAATAAATTAAACTGAAAGGCATACGCGTGTCATTGCCGCGCCTTTTTTGGCGCCAATTTGAGCAACTGCTTTGCTGGTTCACGCTAATCTCGTACCCAGATCTCCCACTGGGTACGAGATTAGGTTCACGCATTTCGACATTTATCTATAAAACACACCTGAGAATTGGCTAGGTTTCCTGAAGGCAGCCTCCAAACGAAAACATTGAAGTCCGGTAAATATAGTGAGGCGTGACCAAAGTAAATACTTTTGCGTTTGATTTTTTGCTTCTTCAAAATACTGTCGGCACCGAAAGAAAATGTTACCCCTTCGATCAAGAATTACGTTGCGTTACTACCCTGATTTCGTGGCTGTCATTTTGACAGCTCCGTCTCTTCAAACGTACGTTGTGCCACGTGCAGTCACGGAACAGACTGTCACGTAGAGTCGCCGGCAGGTAAAGAATAGCTAACAGTGACCCAGTTCCACCTTTTAACCCCATTCTTTGATTGAAAAAAGAAATTTTGCAAAGGGAAAACCTACAAGACGTACGAAAAACGAGCCTTTACGCTGTAAATATCTATTTATGTGCGTTTCGAAATTAGAAGTGTTTAAATACACAATACAAACAATCACCGCCAGCCTGCAATGAAAATTCCTGAACTTCGATGGTGTCTTACAGAGATTTCCTTCACTCACCCAAGCCAATTCCCAGGTATGTTTTAAATGAGTGCCTAAATGTGTGATTTAAATAGCAAGAAGAGAATTTGGAGTTGTACCACATGTTAAATATTGCCGTCGAAAATGAGTAACGAACTTAAATTTTTGTTATCCTGTAAACCTATCCCTTATTTTTAAAATTATTTCAGTACGAACAGCTTCCCTACTGTCCAGAAAGTATCTTCTTGGGGAAGGAAAAGAATTTTTCTGTTCGTCGAAAGTGTCCAAATTTCTCCATTCAGCTTCGTTTGCGAACGCAAGGAAAGTTGATGTTAGCGAATTTCAGGTTAAAAGTTAATGCAGTCTGAGACTCCGACATCGAAAACCGATCTTCTATTCTTTCTCACGAATAAAAGGCTTTCGGCGGGAACAATCTACGTTAGGTTTCTAAAAGCTATCTATGAACAAAAATGAAAGAAATTGATTTTTCAACTCTTGCCACGAGATTAAGATTTTGGTCGATTTTTCTGTTTCGCACTTCTAAAGCTCGCAACTGAGGAAACAAAATTGTTGGTTTTCAAATGACGTCACCAAAATTCAAACTACAAAACTATCGATCCTACTGAGATTTTACTTTCATGGTGTATTAGAGCAGCTGAAAAATAATTTTCAAACAAATTTTCGCATCAGAAGGGTTCTTGGTTTTGTGATAGAGTACGCTTGAATTTCTAAGCTTTTGCGTGACGCAGCATTTACATGACGGCCGAGAGAGCTGTCATTTAGGTTAAAAAAGAGACTTTTTTCGCGGAATTTTGCTATCTAAGCAGTTCAAGTATTAGAAAAAAGTATTACTTTAATGTTTATGGGTTTCTCTAGGAGTAAATTCACGCTTTTGTAGCAAAACTCGGTAACAGATGTTTCTGTTTGTTTCCGTCCGCCATGTTGGAGCTCATCCGGATGAGCTCCAGCATGGCGTCTCCATACAAAGCTCTATAAATTTGGGTAAAACATTTCCCCGGATATCTCGTATTCGAATTATTCCTTCGACCCAAATCTTGGCGAGGGTCTTTGTATCTTTACCTCCTTTCATTTCCAAGATTCTGGACTTTATCAGTCGAATGGTTTTGATTTTTATTTTGACCTATTTTTGAATGGCGTGACACTGAAAACCAGCAATACAAGATTCGATTCACCTCTGAATATTATCAATTATGTCACAATAGCGTAACCCACAGTCTCATAAAGAAACACTTCTCACACGGTTTCGAATACAAATATAGGTAACAAGAAACTGTTAAGTTAATCGTACAAACATCTTTTGCAGAAAAAATTAAAGTAAAAGGGAGCGTGACCTTCGAAAACATCTTTTCTTCAATAGACGAAGAATCTTTTTGGCTGTGCGGAAAAGGCTGGTCGACAATGAGCCTTCGTGGTTTTTTGATTGTCATCGTATGTTGCCCGCAACATTAGAACAGCGGCTGCGTTTGCAAATTGATTGGCGCCAAAAAGGGCGCTCTTTTCAATCCAATTTATTTCTTTGGATCATTCAGCTGCGTATATTAAATTCCGCATAATTATGTCATTCCGCAAGCCATGCCACATGCCATTCCGCAAACTCATTCCTCCTCTTACCCTCACCGGAGAGAGAGAGACCCTGGTTGGGTCTGGTCACGTGGTCCCAGAACAAAATTAATTCCGAGGGAGGAGTCCTTTGTCTCTCAATTTTTTGTCTGGTTCGTTTACACCGTTCACGCAATGATCGAAAGGGCAAGACAGATTTGCTAAGCCTACAACTATAACTGAAATTCGGGAAATTTCTGCCTAAACAGAGCTATCACCAGATAAACAAGCGAATCACCAGCGGAGAAATAAAAAACTCGTGTTATCGCAGCAACAATTAGATACTAAAATCTACGATCTTGAGTAAGACACAAGCGCGCATTTATCTGCATTGAAGGGAAAATCACTGTTCATTGAACTTGAAAGAATCAATGTTTGTCGGTGACAGCTGCTGGTAATCGGCCCGAATCAGTACATGCAAAACCTAAACCATTAGCGGTGTCAAAACATAGCAGACACGTTGAGAGCAGAGGATTCATTTTACATTCACGGTCAAATATTTTAGCTCTGATGACTTTACGGAAAGCTGTAGTCTGAAATGTCAGCTTTCTCCTACCCCTAACCTTTTTTTATGATGCGGCAACAGAAAAAACGTATCGCTTTTAGTGGTAAATAGAGGTAAAAAAATATAATATAGTACGTGCATAAGCAAAGGATGACCAAAACGCGACACTGAAGACAACAGGAAATAGTATAAACAGAGACAAAACAACACAACCCAGTGATAACCTTCCAAAGCGAAAGGATTTCTTGTATATGGTCCAAATCAAAGCTTTATTAAAAAACAAATGTAGCTCAGTGATTTTTTTGAATCCTCTAAAGTATATACTTAATCCTCCAGAAAATTAAACAAAGAACAATAAACGGTTGGCAGTCGTGCAAGCGATATTTTTTAAACTTATACGGCTATTCTGTTGATTTTAAGCGACGACAAAAATACAACACAGAACCGTTGGATAAAAATATACTCTTCTAAGATTCTGTTTACCTCTTTTCATTTGAACAATCAAACTGAGTCCGGGCGGCGTATTCTCTCTAATACTGTTGCTCCTGTTTGATTTTAATATTTTCGAGGTCGGTGAGGACGGCATCGCTTGATACATCTTTTCGGCCCCCCTTCGAACTGCATAATCATAGTTTTGAAAATACATACGTTTGCTTTCTAAAGGTGGCCTCCACAACATAGAAATGGCAATTCAAGTCTACTGCGATTCGGTATGAATGCAACCGCCTAAAATGCTTTTGACTGCACAAGTGGTGAATCCGTGATTTCCTTTGCAACATCCGATGAGTTTGTCTAATGGTCGTGGGTCGTGGGTCGTGGGTACAAGTCGTGGGTCGTGGGTGTGGGTGTGGGTGTGGGTAATGATTAACAATTAATTTTTAATCACAATTAACAATGTTACTAAGTTTTGTATGAATAGTTTACAATATTACAAGTTTTTGATTTTTTTAACTACTCGATAAAAAACGAACATAACACGATGTAGGAAAATTATACAACACTTCCCCTACTCTTTTACTCTACCAGAGATCGTCGACCGCCAGCGCAGGGGGTGGCGGTGGGTACAGGAGCAATTGAAAAGAAAAAGAAATAACGTTGAACTAATTTTTGTCTTCAAATATAAAGTTAACATAGGAAAGCTGTCAAACTTTGTCTCCACTATAAACTGGTCAAAAACGCTTTCAAAGGGTCTTGCAAGAACGTCACTAAAAAAGGCGAACAACAATGAGAACGGATTGTCTCAGTACCGGTAAGTTTCCCCATATTATAAGTTATACGATGAGGCTTGCTCTCCCCTTTAAATATCCGAAAAAGTGAAGAAACGAGGAACGCTATAATTCCGAAACTGCAGTCTTGCTTAAGAATTTAGAACAGTCGCATACACTGTTGAGCAAAAACAAAAGAGAATACCTACGAAGGAAATACGAGGGGGGCGTAAGGGGGGTACGAATACCGCAATACCGCACATGGTAGCGCGAGAATCCCGCAATACCGCATCAAAATTTAGCCAAATACCGAAACCGCAGTTAAAAATGGGAAAAAGTTGACGTTGTCAATACTACAAATCCTCCTTTCAAATGGAAATAACTGACTTTTACGTCAGTGTTTCCAAGTCACGGTGCGTCGAAGTCAAGAGTGCGATAAACATAAGATCATCGCACTCGTTTAATTTTGTTCATTACATGTATACGTTTACGTAAATGATACAACGGGAGTACTTGGGTTAATTTTTGCTGGGTATGTGCCGCTGGCCTCTCAGAGCCCCTAACCCATTCTATTCTGTGGCCAATTGTAGACCCCATCTTAGTGACGTTTGGGCAAATATTTAATTTTCGCGATCCCAGCTTAGTCATTTTAGTCGTTTAGTCGTTTTAGATTGAATGAAGAACGCTTTCAATTACTTTTCATCTACAGTACAAACATTCTGGTACGTTTGCTAACCGTAAATATGAAGAACGAGTCGCTCTTACCCCCAAAAATCGGAAAATGCGCGACCCCATTCTAGTAACACTCTTGAAATTATAGTCAATCCACTCGTGAAAATGCGACCCCATCCAGCGGCACATCCCCATTAGCCTCTTATAAGGAGGTAACCCCCCCCCCCCCCCCTTGGGCTGCCATGCTACGTAGGTTAAGCACACACAAATAGTTACTTGTACATTCTATATTCCTGCATGCACAACGAGAAGGACAAGTAGTAATTTTTAGACCACCATGTTCATAGATTATCTTTCGACACTACGCAATTTATAACGACCTCACTGACCTCACTATTTGCTGGAATATCTGACTGATCCTTAGTCATTGTTTTGCGACTGGCACGAAAGTGGCGGTAAGATTGGTAAGGAAGTTAACCAAGCTGATTATTCCCACAAGGTCCATGAGGTCATAAATAATACGACAAGTATTAACTGAATTACAAGCCATATGATTTGCCTGGACCGTTTCCGCAATACACGATCTCCGACTGTGCAACTATAGGAACACGCGCAGGTCACGCAGGCTAGCTAGGGAAACCTTTTAGGATCTGTATCCTCTTGTCATGAAAAAGAAGCAGATCACCGCGACACAACGTTTTTTCACCGACTACCGCGATATAAAATTTAAACTCACCGCACACCGCTTGGACTCTGAAAACCGCAATACCGTACTTTGAAATAAAAATTACCGAAACACCGCACCAAAAATAACCCAATACCGCAATACCGCAAACCCTTACGCCCCCCTCAAATACAAATCATCGCGCTCCAGTCCAAAAACTCACTTATCTCAAGAAAAACTAAATGGACTACATCAGCGCTTAGAGAATGATCTTGACTGATGCACAGCATAATTCTCCATACATGATGTAGCTTTAGTTCAAGCTACAATGTACAACTCAAATCTGACTATCTTACTATCCGTGAAAATTCGACATCGTGCAAACAACACCTAAGAGCTGGGCCCAGCGTCATACTGACATAGCAGGAAATAACCACATTCACGGACAAATAAACTCACATGCATGCATGTAGTTATTCAGATCCAGTCATTACGGAGAAAATCAAAGAAACTAAAATCTTTGTGTAGCTGTATGAAACAGAGGTCAAAGAAAATTAAAAAAACTTTGCAAATGCATTTAAGATCAAATCCTATCAGGGACACCCACAGAAGCATAAACTACGGGAAATGATTAGTCAGTTTGCATGTAACAAACCAGCTTCATGACCTCTTAATTAATGTAAGCGAAAAGCCTGTGTGGTGCGGCAAAAACAAGATTTACTCAGTCAACTGAAGTTTAGAATGGTACATGCACTGTGAAGTGAAAGTAACCTTCGCGCGAGAGAGGAAAAAGGGAAAAAAACTCCCGTTCAAGCTAACTCTCAAGGTCACGTTTCACATTGTCGCGAGCCTATGAGTCGTGTTTGGCCTGTCAACACTTATTCTAAGTTAATTAACTTGTGTGCGTGTTGTTCAAGCGTTTGACCAAAACAAATTTTCTCAAAATATTATCAAGAGATTACACCAGTCCTGAAAATAGCTCCAATGGATTCCTGCCTTTACCCATCCCCACCCATTTTCATACATTGCGTTTTGTTCGTTTTGTTATGTTATTGGTTATCGAGTAGTTAAAAAAAATCAAAAACTTGTAATATTGTAATTAAATTATTAATTAACATTAATTATTAGTAACATTGTTAATTATTAATTATGATTAAAAATTAGTTTTTAAACATTACCCACACCCACACCAACCACCCACGACCCACGACCCACGACCCACGACCATTAGACAAACTCACATCCGATAAACATCCAGATATTCTGCAGGAAGTTACGCTTTCGCTGTCAAAGGATTCGGCGTTCGAGGTTTTGTCTTGACTAGTCCGGGAACTACAAAAAACAGGACCCTTTAGACAAGGTCGGATACACAGTTTCCACTAGCCTGCGTAGCAAGCGTTTCCGTTAGGTTTCGGAGCAAAGAAAGACCGAGGAAGGGCATTTTCGTTTTTGACCGAGCGAGAAATGAAACGAGAGCCAGAAAATGAAAGAGGAGGGAGGGGGAGGGGAAGGAAGGAAACGCTTGCAGACAAACCCCTCGATTTTGAAAACCTGCGTTCGCCAGCGAACGCAGCACCTGACTGGCTCGGCTAGTCGATTAATATTGACATGTGTCGATCACAGGTTTGTCTCATACTGAGAGGTCATGTATGGTACGTGACACGCATATTAATTTCCTTTGGTTGTTGTTTATTCTGGTGGGCAAGATTTGCCCTCCGATGCAAGAGCATTTTCTTTAGCTTCTTTTTTCGGATAGTGATTTACAGATCCAAATTTCGAAGAATGGATTGCAGCATTTGTGACTCAAAATACTAACAAAAAATTATTTTGGCTCCACACACGCGTTCTCTAAAGTTCCTTTCCGCTCCACGGAAGACCAAACATTTTATTGGTCAATCATGACAGCTAATGACAGCATCAAACTCAAGCATGACAGGCCAAGTGGGCGGTTTTCAAAATCCCGGGGTTTGTCTGCAAGCGTTTCCTTCCTTTCTTCCCCACCCCCTCCCCGCTCTTTTACTTGCGCCATTTGTCGCGAGGTCTTCGACTCTCGTTCCTCGTTTTTTGCTCCTAAACCGCACAGAAAAGTCTCCACTGACCTCGACGTCTAAGCTTTGTAGAGACAAATCTCACACTTATCCGCCCCTCCCCCAAATCGTTTGTTTGTAATCTCCCAGATTCTGGGAGACACGTGACCAGACCCAACCAGGGTCTCACGACGGGTAGGAGAGAGGACCTGGGAACGAGGTTGGCCTTTCGGGAGTTTTTCCCCCGTTTCTCGGCCATTTTTTTACGCGGGCGCGGGAACCTGAAGGAAAATTACGTCACGTTGTTTACGAAGTTTGATTGGTCAGTTATCTCTTCTTCTCGTTCAAAATATAGTACTTTCGAAATTGAATAATCACGAGCATCGGACAAAGCAAACATATGAGAGTTACACGTTTCAACCCATTATGAGTTTCTAGAATTACTGGATGAGGCTGATAATGAAACGAAGAATTATGTAGGTCGAGGAGGGTGTTATGCATAATATTTTATATCACTCAGCCTCACCCTATAACTGCTAACTACTATATGTAACAGTTATCAAGTAATTATGATGATACAAGTATACTGTCGACTGCCTTGCCGTTATTTGGACTGTGCCCGCTGAAACAAGAAACGATAACATGTGCATAAAATGACTGTAGAAACCTTTAAAATAACGTCCACGATACCTGGTTTGTTTGGTTTCAACGGCAGAGTTGCTGGAATCAAAGCTTGTTTAGTAGGATATGTGATGATATTCCCCGCCTGATGCTTGAAGTTAGAGGTGGAATCAGTCTTCTTCACGACGATACTAACATACATGCGGTTAGGAATAGGTAATTTGTCTTGAAGATTTGATGATGTTTGATTTCCTTCGTAAAGTAGCCTGACATGAGGTTTTTCCTTGTTTCTCCACTCCACAAACAAGCGGTAAACTGCCTGGGCATCCTGTGGCAAAGTTACTGCTTTCCATTTTACATGAAGTCCTTTGCTGCTTTTAATAATACGGAGAGGAACTGATAAACTAGCTGAAAAAAGTATTTGCAGGATTTAACTTAGTAACAGAAGATTCAAGGTAAAACGTGTTATGAGGTCTCTCATCTTTAAAAAATTCCGGCAAAGCTAAACCTGGATTTTGGGACTTGTTAGTTCATTTAGCTTGTAAATGGTTATCGAATCATTAAAATCAAGCCTGAAAACATTTCCAGCATTATTTTCATTATTTGCACTTTAATAGTTGATCAGATTGACCGCGAGGATCATAACCTGACATGTCTCCGTTATTCCATCCGCAGGTAACCTCACCGGCATTAAGTACTTCACAAGGAAACACCAGTGGTAAACAAACATCTCATTAGGACCAGTTCGAAAAGAAAAGTTTCAAAGACGAGCGGGAGTGTTAATAATATTTGTACCAGACTGATTCTACATCTAAACAGTCCATTCACTAAAATAGGTAAACAACACTCACCATCTCTCAATGTCTTGACCAAGACTTCACAGAAATGATAGTTCCCTGAACTATCATTTGTACCGACTCTGAACATATAGTATGTCACAACGTCCAAATTTTCTACCAAATAATGCAGTTGTTTCCCGGCTTGAAGAATAGTGAAATCATCTAACAAGTACAGAGGCCTATAGTATATCTGAGAAAAGAAACATGCACGTGATTGTTATCATTATTATCAATGATGACGATGACGATGATGAGTAATATTATCTGTGATAAAATTGAGCACCAATTGCTATTGCTAGTATTATTTAGACAAGCACAATAATCCACACACTGCAACAAAAGCCGATTTTAGCATAGAAATCACGAAGCTTTCAGAAAAGCAGCAAATCATGTCTTAAAAATAGAACTTTGAAAAAAACCTAGAATAAATTAGTGTTCAATGGGCATCTTGAAAACTGATACAGAAAGTTTTGTCCTGAGTGCATTTATTATTAGCCTGAAGACTTCGAAACATTTATACGAGAGTCGCCTGGGCAACTGAGCAAAGGTCAGAAACAAATCATTCAGGAAATCTCAAACTTAAAAGCTAAAGTAAAGCTGAACGAAACAGCGTTAGATAAAATATCTAGCCAATTTAAGACCCTCAACGACAGCTTTGAAGAACTCAAGGGCGAGCTTCATGATGCGAGGTGTTAAGTCGACGAGATGGAAAGCTCCGTTGAAAAACACGCTAAGCAAATTGAGGGAAGGTGTGAAAGACTGCTGTCCCTTGAGCGGTATTCCCGAGAACACAACCTTCGTTTCCACAACGTTCCAGAATCTACCGACGAGGATTGCGTCCAAAAAGACCGTAACATTTTATCCAATCAGCTTGATATGGAGCCGGAGATTGAAAACGTGCATCGTGTTGGTCCTCGAAATGACGACAAACCGCGAGTAATTATTTGCAAGTTCCTGTATCGTCCACAGAGGTAAAGTTTATCCAGAAGAAGCGTGATCTTGAGGATGGTATTTGGGTTACAGAGGACCTAATCTGTGAAGATCGTGAAGCAAAGAAAAAACTAAAGGAAGTTATGAAGGAGGCATTTGAAAACGGGAAAAAGCCTAGATTCTCTCGTGGAAAACTTTACATAGATGGAGCTCTATATCGCAAAACATAACTACATGGTCAGGTTAGAATGTGTAGGAATTATTATCTCGTACTTACGTTAGGAATTTTTGAAACTTTTAAATCAATTTTGTGTCTGTAAAATGACAAGCGACACATATGACATATTTTGGATTCATTTCCCTTCCAGCTAGGTTTTTTTGCTTGTTCTGAAACTTGGATTACCCCTTGACATAAGCAGCTTGCAAATCTCAGGTTACAATATCATAACTGACAATCGCACGTTTTCTACAGGTGGCGGAGTTGCTTTATATTTAAAGTCAAGTTTTGAATATTATTTAAGAAATGATTTAAAATTAGCTGGTGTTGAAAATATCTGGGTTGACACACAAGACTTGCTTATTGGCGTTATTTATAACCCTCCCAGTGGGTCCCATCGCGATTTTATTGATGAATTTGAAAACGTTCTACATTCCGTCTTTTTGTCTAAGAAAAAGTGTCTGATCTTACTTGATTTCAACATCAATACACCCGTCAAGAGCACAATAGCAAAAGAATACCTTAACTTGATCTGGCAGAAGGTTTTAATCCTTTGATTCTCGAAGCAACTCGCATTCCACTTCGAGATCATATCACGCCTCATTATGTAAACCTTGGCCTAATCAAGCCGGCAGCACTAAAACATGGAATCCGGAATCCGGAAACGGAAACGGAAACGGAACGGAATACGGAATCAAATATCAATGATAGAAAATTAAAGAATTTCACATTGCATAATTTAGTACAATCCAAAAAGAATTTGTTTTAGTTTTCTTGGCAGGTCCCTTAAATATATTCTTGTTATTGTGTCTTGATAAATTAAGGTTTGCCGTAGTATGAGTTATTGCACTGCAAGGCCGATGAAAGTAATTTTACGATTAATTTTTATTCACGAGTCTATGGGTTGCATAATACAGTTAAATATTGCCTTTGTAGCTAAATGTCAAGAATAGTAGTAATTGGCCTCAGACCACACCACGTTTGGCAATAAGTTCAACTTTTTCGCCAAGCTGAATACTGACCGATGGAATACTGGTGTACGAGTTTACGTTGACGTCCGTATTTTTGTTGAAGAGGCTTATTAAACATGGTGCATTATTTTGATGTAATCAGTTGCAGAATCAAGAAAATGCATGCACAAATTCTCTCTTCCCTTTGGACTCCACAATGCCATGGTTCTCTTGAGTAAGTTGTCTTGATAAATAACGCTAACGCTGTTGAAGACAACCCAGAAAAGACACTTAGGAAAAACTTGACGGCGACGCCTTTCAGTTACATAAACGACGCCTCTGTCAATTTAAACGAAGTCTGTCTCCATATAACTTACCTTTTTCTTAAGGAACTAGTTTTTGTCATTGCCGTTTTTCTCCTCGCTTTGCTGTCCCATGAGTATTTGCATTCTTTCCCGGAAGTGGTATCAAGAGTCTTTTCACTGGAATCGACTCCTCTAGTGATACAGCAGTCTCCTCTACTGAGCTAATTTACTCATCTATGTCTCTTTTTTTTTTATCTGTTGATTTATTTTATTGTCATTGCTAACATTTTTTTTCAAATCGATCGCCTGGAACTTTCTTTCACGGATTCCGTATTCCGTTTCCGTTTCCGTATCTGTGATTCCGTTTCCGTTTCCGGATTCCGGATTCCATGTTTTAGTGCTTCCCTAATCAAGCTCCCTGACATTGTTAAGCTAAATACCTGCCAACTGATTCATGATCACTTTGTAGATAAAAAGCCGTCTAATTTCACGTTGGCCTTGGTATCTGAGCAATATAATTATGACACAAGAAGTGCATCCCTGCAACACCTAAATCCAAGTAGCTTTAGAATAAATGTAGGAAAATTCTGTCCAACAGTCATAGGATGCTATTATTGGAATGATATTCCTTTATCTATACGTGAAAAGACAACTAGAAAATTGTTTAAAAGATCACTTTTCAACTATTATCTTGTTCAGTATTAATCTTCGCCACACCGACTCTCAAATGCTATTATATATAATTATGTAAAAGTTTTACGGAGTAAATTGATGATGCATGTTTCGCCCGTGCTGAGTGTGGAAATATTATGAGTGGTTTTGGGAAGTGTTGTGTTGCCGCGAAAGTCATTTATTTCGGGGGTGGAAGAGGAATCATGAATCATGAATCATACTTACAAAATATGTAAGAATCTTGAATCTTTGTTTTAAAAAGTTGGGAATCATGAATCTTTGCACTTCGGATCGGGAATCATGAATAATGAGACTCAGAGATAAGCTCAACAAAATACACGTATAAATTAGTTGCGTTCGATCCAGGGAATGCAGGATATGGCGTTTCCGAGAGTCCAATTTTCCAAAATTTTCCCGGGGGAGCATGCCCCCGGACCCCCTATATAATCCGTGGAATCGGGCCTGATAGTTTGTTTGTTTCTCTAGTAACCTGGTGCTTAATTTTCAGTTACAAAAACAACCTTCATACCTAGACCAAACAAATGATGATACCAAATCTGGATGAAGTAGAACTTTGAACATCGAAGAAACTATACAAAACGAGACTAAGTTGCCACTGAGAAAAGCATTAAGTCAATAAGTGATCAATAGTCTTCGTGAATAATGAATCTGGAAGAAAATTCTTGTAGGAATCATGAATATCAAGAGTCAAATGATTCCGCTTTTACCCCCGAATCTATTGTGTGATTTACCGAAAGTATTCAAAGACAAATCTCAGATATGTGCGGTTGAGCTCGTTGTGTGTCAAGCATAAAAACGCTTCGTGAGTGTTTACTTTAGTTTAGGTGATTTTGTCTTAGAAAGCCTATTCTGTGCTCACTGAGCTTTTCTGGACGTTTCAAATGTTGTTTAGTTCATCGCAAAATCATGTTACTTCTGCGAGAGAACTTTACCGTCTATTGCCAGCAATAATGCTGTCATTGTTTAGCTTCAGCTAGTGACTTTTAACTCTTTCAAAACGGACTTGAAATTTCTTTAGCCACGTTTTAACAAATCCTGGCATATATATATATATATTTAGTAAAATCCAACTAGTGGTCTATTATCAATGCTGCGTTAAGTTCTGATTGGTTGAGCTACTACTAGGCTATATGTTATAGCCCACTAGTAGAGAAAAGCGCGGGCTTTTTGGCGGCAAAAAAGGATTAAAGACTAGCTAAAGTTTTCTTATTCTCGATATTTTTGACCAACTAGTTGGATTTTACTAAAACAATTATTCCTCTCGCCCTCATGGCCTCTGAGTCAATAGCCTCATGGGCTATTGACTCAGAGCCCATTCGGGCTCGAGGAATAATTTTTAAATATCTGACTGGATTTGATAAAAGGTACGTGCGTTTTAACAATTTGACCCTTGAGGTCAATAAAAAGCAGTTGAAAGTCGCTAGTTAAGGCTTAAAACGGACAAATTAATCGCTGGCAACACAAGAAAAGTTGCTTTTGGCAAAAGCGACAGATTTGTAACAAAAAGAACAACATTTAAAAGCACAGAAATAATGACCTTTCAGTCTCTTAAACTATGAGGCTCATAGCGAGATGCCCGACTAAAACAGGCCGAGAATCCACCTTTCTTGACCCCACAATCAGTTGTCTTAAAGACAAAATCACTTCAACTAAACATTTACAAAGTGTTTTCATGCTTGTATAACACGAGCGCCACCACATACCTGAAATCTGTCTGTCAACAACTTCAGGAAATCACACAATTAACCACGTTCGCGGCACTGATAAAACTATCCACAACCAACCAGACACAATGTTTCCACACTTAATAAGGGCGCAATATCATCAAATTACTCTCTCTCTCAATAACTCTCCCTTTCTCCACATAAATCATCACATGTAAACTTTGCTGACACAGTCGATTTATTCAAGATCCCGGATATAGACGAGCCGTTTTGAAAGGGACACATAAGTCTCTGGCCTGGTCAGAAATCAGCATCAATTTTGCTCTCGCCGAATAGTTTTGACTCCTAAAAGCTACTTTTTGAGGCCAGAGACTCGTCACCGCCCACATCAAAGCTCGCAATATGATGCCTTTCCGTCTCAAGCCCGAGATCAGTGTTTCACCCGTTTAGCCAAAATGAGACGAAATACGGTAACATATTGGACGACGGCAGACTTTCCCAATCGTGAGACTTGTTTCTTCATAAGGCTTAATGATGCCTTCCGCAAAACTTTGCTGCAGGTGGCCAAAAAGAAACCTAGAAAATTTACCGACCACGGAAAACAACTTCTACCGCGCACGCTGATTTCAAATGTCATAGTGTTTTAATTATGACAAGGGGAGAATTATGGGAAATGGTAGGTAGGGGAGAGCTGCGGGGGGGGGGGGGTGGGGGTGGGGAAGATGTAAACAGCATATTAAACACATGTTTTTTGATTTAATGCAGCTTGTAAGGCCCGGTTCAGACGCCGAACTTTTCATGAGCCGAACCTAATACACTGAATTAAGTACATAAAAAGTTCGGCGTCTGAATCAATTACGAACGCCTGTTTCAATTTGGAACGGCTCAGCCGTTCTTTTCGCCTGGCCCAGCCGGGAATTTCGCCTTTGGAGCGACTTTGGAACGGCTTTGATTCAGACGCCGAACTTTTCATGTAGCGAACCTAATGCGTAAATTATTGTAACGTATTTTGTAAGTAGTTTGACGGAAATGAGCATTTTTCTCTTTTTGAATTTAGTTCGGCTGGAATTAAGATCGGCGTCTGAATCAATTCAGCCGGTCTAAATAATTTGTGTCGGCCTTAATTCGAATTAGGTTCGGCTCATAAAAAGTTCGGCGTCTGAACCGGGCCTAAGAGGATTTTTGTACTGATAAGATCATTAAAAAAAAAAAAGAATGGTCAAGTACAATTTACTGAACAAGCCTCGAATGAGACTGTTGCTTATTTGTGTGTGTGTGTGTGTGTCTGTGTATGTGCTTTTCTTTTTTCCTCTCTTTTTTCCTCCCTTTTATATATTTTTCATAGTTAATAGAGTTTATACTTTTCTCTTTTATTCTGTTTTAACCTAAATAAAACTGTAATTTAATCAAAGGGCATGTAATTAGTTTAACTATGTCCTCCCCTCTCCATTTATTCTTGTAACCTGATATTTAATACTACAAGTAGCATCTTCATCTTCAAATCTTGTAAAACAATATAAATGGCTTGTAATTAAAATAAAGAAATGGAGGAAAAATAGAGAAAAAGAGAAAAAAACAATTTCCAGATTCTCTTACCGTGAAATTTTCTGTGTGTTCAATTTCTTGGATATTCCCTGAGTTCCACGTTAATAATACGGCTGTTGGTGAAAAGGCAGTTGCTGTACAGTCGATTGATTGTCCAGACCCTGAAATACATACTGCGAGTATTAGCATTGCGTTTAGTGACCAAGCAAAGTTAGAGTACAGGCCCGAGTTCCTGAAAAGCCGATTATCGCTAATCCAGGATTAAATATCGCTAATCGTGGAATAAATTTCATCCCACGATTAGATTCTCTTCCTAAAAGCACGATTAAGACTAATCTAGGAATAAACTACATGTTAAATTTAACCCACCTGACCTAGGGAGGACAATTAACTCACTAATCGGGGAAAACAGTTTGTCAAAACAAACAAAATGGCGGAGCTTACTGTTTCACAAATACGCGAAGAAAGTTCCAAGAGCGAGAAATTGACCTCGACCAACTAAAAAAAAAAGAACTTCGCAGTAGAAATTTAACAGTGAGTGGGGCTGAGTATCTTATGAAGAATTATGGAGATCGAGGAGGGTGTTATCCTGTTTTATTATTCATTCAAAACAATTCCTCTATTTATCCATCGATGTTAAGTTCATCTTCGATAGTGTACGTTTAGGTTTGTCCAGTTCCGCAAGTATTCTCCGAATAGCAGATGTCGCCCTCGGAGTTGTCTTCTTGCTGTTTTTGCTATGTTTTTAGCCATTACTTCGCCTAGTTCCAGCTGTAGTTCTTACTCTTGAAACGAGTGAAGTGCCAACCTCGTACCCAGGTCTTCTCGGTTAAAGGTGCCTTAACCCGTAGAAGGCTACATTTTTGACGTCATTTCCTTCGTTAAACTCAAAATTCTTCCAAATTTGGTCATCAGTAACTGGCTATGGTGAATTATGTGTGTGCTTTTAGCCAATCAAAATTGGGGAAATATTTTGAATGAATAAATTTAATAATTAACAATTAATGAAAGAGGCTGAGTATCTTATGAAGAATTAAAAATTGTCTTATCATTCATTAAAATAATTCCTAGTTTAAGAACATGGCTCAAAACATGCTTACCTCCATCGATGTTAAGTTCATCTTCGATAGTGCAGGTTTAGGGTTTTTCAGCTCCGCAAATATTCTCCAATTAGCAGATGTCGCCCTTCGAGTTGTCTTCTTGTTGTTCTTGTCATGTTTGTAGCTATTTTTCGCCTAGTTCTTACTCTTAAAACGAGTGAAATGTCCGCCATTTTTCAAGTTCACAACCAAAACAACTCAACCTCGTCCCCAGGTTTTCTCGGTGAACGGTGTATTAACCGGCTTACTGTAGTTTGCGAAACGAAATGGAACGAAACGAAATGGAACGAAATGAAAAGGAAATCTGTAGTTTGCGAAATAGGAAATCTGTAGTTTGCGAAATGGAAATCTGTAGTTTGCGAAATGAAAATCTGTAGTTTGCGAAATGGAAATATGGAAATTTACTTTCTCGCTGCTGCATCGTTGACTGACATGTGACAGTTGATATGATTGCGAAAGACCCGTAGTTACTAAAACCCGGAACGACCCACAACGATCCACAACGACCCACAAGTAGTATTTGTCCTTTTCGCTTGTTTCTGTGGCTTTCGCGGCCGTTTTTCGGCCTGCAGTCGCACTTTAAAGCGAACTTTGACTTGTGGAAGCTGTGATTTGAAAAAAGTGATGTCACAAGCGGTGATTTGAAGTCACAGCGCAAAATGAAACATTACAGCGCGCTCTCGAACCAACGCGCGATCTATGCCCAAGTTATATTATTTTGCAAAAAAATTACCTCCCAACTTGATTACTTCGGGCAACAATTCCGAGTAACTTTGGGACCGACAGCAGAGATACATTCCAGCAGGGGATCAAACAGCAGAAATGATGAAAAAATTCCTCGAAAAATAAAATAAAATAAGAAGCCTACAACACGGTATTCCCAGGCGGTCACCCATCCAAGTACTAACCCCGCCCGACACAGGGCTTAACTTCGGTGATCAGACGAGAACCGGTGTTCTCCCTGTGGCATGGTCGTAGACGAGAGTTAAGGAGAAAATTTTACTTTTTTGCCGAGTATGTAAACATGTAAGCGAGGCACTCGTTGATTTTCCTTTAAAAATTAGAAACATGATTGTAACTGTTTATGTCGTAATTTCACAGTTTCAGATTAAATATTTGATTTTTAAAGGAAAATTAATAGCAAATGACAAAATGAAAACAAAATACGATGAAAATGTTTTACGTTCACTCACATCTGTCCAAGCTTTGTAAACTTTTAGGCATCAAAATACAGAACATCAAAAGGCACACTGGATCAAAATTACACTCGTAAACATCAGAGTCAGACCCACAACGATCTTCAAACAACCGAGGACGAGCTCAAAACGACCCAAGAAAAAAATATCAAACTTTCACTTTTGAATTTTTTTCCAAAATTAAGCTCCGTGTAAGAGGTGGCATAAATTCATTTACAGCTACAAAAGAGGACCTCATAAGCTGTTTTGAAGGTCAGGGTTGCCTGAGCAGGGTAATGAACGAGTGCCTCGCTTACATGTTTACATACTCGGCAAAAAAGTAAAATTTTCTCCTTAACTCTCGTCTACGACCATACCACAGGGAGAACACCGGTTCTCGTCTGATCACCGAAGTTAAGCCCTGTCGGGCGGGGTTAGTACTTGGATGGGTGACCGCCTGGGAATACCGTGTTGTAGGCTTCTTATTTTATTTTATTTTTCGAGGAATTTTTTCATCATTTCTGCTGTTTGATCCCCTGCTGGAATGTATCTCTGCTGTCGGTCCCAAAGTTACTCGGAATTGTTGCCCGAAGTAATCAAGTTGGGAGGTAATTTTTTTGCAAAATAATATAACTTGGGCATAGATCGCGCGTTGGTTCGAGAGCGCGCGTTAATGTTCCATTTTGCGCTGTGACTTCAAATCACCGCTTGTGACATCACTTTTTTCAAATCACAGCTTCCACAAGTCAAAGTTCGCTTTAAAGTGCGACTGCAGGCCGAAAAACGGCCGCGAAAGCCACAGAAACAAGCGAAAAGGACAAATACTACTTGTGGGTCGTTGTGGATCGTTGTGGGTCGTTCCGGGTTTTAGTAACTACGGGTCTTTCGCAATCATATCAACTGTCACATGTCAGTCAACGATGCAGCAGCGAGAAAGTAAATTTCCATATTTCCATTTCGCAAACTACAGATTTTCATTTCGCAAACTACAGATTTCCATTTCGCAAACTACAGATTTCCTATTTCGCAAACTACAGATTTCCATTTCGCAAACTACAGATTTCCTATTTCGCAAACTACAGATT
>JBBMOI010000012.1:12157500-12227500 GCA_038088405.1 Porites divaricata | reverse complement strand
ACTGCGATGATCATTCTTCACTTTTTTGTTCTATATTGTTGTGTGATGTCACCTGGGACTTGGTACATGGTGCACAAGCCACAATCACAAGTAAGTTGTTTGGCGGAAGAGTTATTTCATTCCACCTCATTCCTCCCTTAAAACCACTATACTTTACATTTTCGTTTCTGGACCATCATCAAGCAGAGAAAGACCTTTAAAATCTAAAAAATAAAAATGCTTACTCTGGAACTACAACCTTTGCTAACACAGTTGCATGTTCAATGGCATGAATATGACCATTTTATGAAACACACACAATGGACTTAGCTAGAAACCAAGAAATGCTGAAGGTCTCTACGGCCTTGAAAAAGATTGCCCCTTACAGTATGCAAGAAGGAAAGTATGGCGAAATTGTTCTGTGTCACCCATGTGACACACTGGAAGAGTTAACTCTCTTCCTCACGCTGCAACACGTGGAAAACAGATAGTGTGCTTTGGGTTACGATCTAAACAACCATGGTCAAAGTTAACAATAATTGTGAGGGGAACCCCATCAATGGGTCGGTGTCTTTGACCAGTAAGCCAACCTAAGACACCGGCCACAGAAACATCTGCTGTTTGAAATTCTTCCCCTGGCTGTTTGTCACTTTGCTGCCTTTCAATTCCCCTGTCTTCACCGTCTTCATAATTCCAAGTTAGAGCCTCAGTGTATCCACTGATTTTCTGCTCATCTTCCAAAGATATCAAAAAGTCTTGAAAGCTGTCCATCACAGACTCCTCAACTTTTTCTCTAGTTGATCCCTCCACAGAATAACATGGTTTCATAAGGGAAAACACATAGTTTGCATCAATATCCTTTTCATGCCCCATCACAAATAGTGCCTTGCATATTTCTGGCTTTTGCCTTATGATATCAGCAAGTCCATAAAGCTCCAGTCCTCTCATGAATTCGGATAAATATAGTTGTCGTCTCGTGACGAGACTAATCAGAATGGATCCCGTGATATCATTGATGTGCTCTTTGTCGATAACACCAGTGTAACCATGATCTACAATGGTGTCACGATGGTTATCCAAGTCATGTTGGATATTTTCGAGCATCTTCTTCTCCTCTGCCGTAATGTGCTCTACATTCAAGCTCTTAAAGTCAGTTTCTGGGTTGACCATACTTTCATAAACACATCCCGACGACAATACCATGTGCAGGAACAAAATGGCGGTCGGGTCAAGGCCGAGTGAAAACTGGACATAGTTTTCGTTCTCCAACCGCTGACCTTTTAATCTTGTATTTGATGTGAGCAATTTGTATTTGATGTGAGCGATTTGTATTTGATGTGAGCGATTTGTATTTGATGTGAGCAATTTGTATTTGATGTGAGCAATTTGTATTTGATGTGAGCAATTTGTATTTGATGTGAGCAATTTGTATTTGATGTGACAGTTGTGGGCCACCGTAGTTTCAAACTCCTCTGTTCCTCAAAAATGAAGAAGCTATCGATAAATAAGAGCATTAAAGGGAGCAAACACCTCAGAATTGCTATGGAATCCCTCAGAAGGAGGTTGGCATCCCTTAGAAGGAGGTGTTAAGTAAATGGAATCCCTCAGAAGGAGGTACAGTTTATTTATGTATAAACTTTATAGAATTCTTCAAAAAGAGTTTGCTTTCTCTCAGAAAGAGGTACACTTTACTATGTATAACTTGTAAATAAAATCCCTCAAAAGGATTTTGGCATCCCTTAGAAGGAGTTTATTATGTATAACTAACTTGATAATGGAATCCCCCATATTTTACTAGTCAGGGGAAAGCCGGTGCACCCCCATACCCCAGTAATCACTGGGTGTTAGACCAGGCCTGCCTTCTAAAGGAAGCAAATTCATTGCTATGCAGAGCAGTCTTGAACATGAAACATGCTGCCCATTTCTCACACAGCCAAAATTGTAAAGTAATTAACCTTGAGTTACAGATTTAGCATTGCAAACTTCTCCAATCAATTATCAGGGATTTCAATAAACATTGAAGTAGCCAGCGGTTTGGGTAGAGTAACCAACTGTATCAACAAGGGGCCGTTGGCCCCCTTTTCTAGAGGGGGGGGGGGAGGAGGTCTAAGCAGGTTCCGCCCCTGAAAATTTTGAAATTTTAAAACCCTAAAAATGTGATTTTCAGTGTAGACTAAATTTGAGAACAAAAGAGCATGTTTTTCATTCAAGAAAATGTAGCTTTCAATTTTCAGTCACACGATCAATTCCTACGAGCAGCGAATAAATGATGAAAACTAAATTATGTACTTTTGTACATAAACAAATTCTGCATAAACCTATAAGACTGAATTATAGCATTCACATGACTAAAGAATAACATAAGCCAGTGGGCCTTTCGGAAAACAAATCATAATTACGTTTTAATTCAGACTTTATGATATATTTTTTGTTTATAACGTCATTCAAACTAGTTGCTTCTTCTTTCTTTAAAAAAAGTAGCCGACCTCTATGAGCAAGGTAGCCGATGTGTTTCGTTGGCCGTCGGTGCTTATTGAAACCCCTGGATTATGTTTTCATGAGCCCTCCAGCTTATATGCCCACTGAGAACAATGTTCCAATAATTATTTCCTGTCAGAAGCAAGATTATGGGCTTCAGATCCTGTACCATGCTTTATTCAAGATTGCATCAAAGGGGAATCCCTGTGTAAGCCTGCTAATGGTCACCACTGGCTGAGACTTGTTTCCAGCAGTGTTCAATCTAGAAATTAGTCAAAGTGGGTCATATGTCCCACGTGGCATTTTAAATTGGGTCATTTCAAGAATGGTCTGGGTCAAACTATGATATTGAAACTTTGAACGACTTCACCTTTCTTATCCAGCATGCCTTTCATGTTCAACTGCTATTCTGTTTTGCATAAGAAAATGAACTTAGCTTATGTTGTTGTTTCATAATAAATAAAGAAAAAGAACAAGTTCAACGAACGAAGCTTGAACATATACAGAGTGTGGAAATGTACACTCCAGTTTCTCTCTGTACAGCGTGATAGGCCTGACCCAAAAGCTACTCATAAGCATGAGTCTCAAATGACAGTCTTGTTGCGTGCTTATTTCAGGCTAGTAAGCACACCTTTTTTATTTTGAACATTGACTGCTGCTTTGGAAGTACTTGTATATATGAGGTAACCTTTGTTGCATCAGTATGACTCCATGATAATTTGATTTTGCGTCAGAATGGAACACTCCGTGTAAATGATGCAAAAATGCAGCCTAGATTGAACACTGGTCCAGCACTGTCAAAAACTCCTCATACTGTGGCAAAAGTGACAGTCTAAAGTGCTGAAATTTCCCACTTATGCCCTGCATTCCCTGGGTATGAGTCTGAGGGGCTTTCCACTCAGACTTAAGTGCATGAGGATTTTTGCATCCCCCACTTAATTATAGCTTCAACCCCGGACAAAACTTGTTGAGACAAATCGCGAAAATGCCTATTTTTTTCCTGCCATCCTGGCAAAAACTGAAACCTCCGTCAAATGAGTTTTCCCCCTCCTCTTATTCAAAGTTGTTTTGGATAGCATGGCAATTATACAAGTTGGATTTTTGACCAAGACAACTTTGAATAGGGGGTGGGGAGGGGGCTTACTTTTTCTGTTTAGAGGAGACAGGAGTAGGGGGCAAAAGTTAGAAAATAGATGGAATTGTCTCAACAGTTTTGTCCAGGGTTGTTGCTAGAAATGCCTCCCATAATTTTTACATATCGTGAAAGTGACCCCTCCCCCCCCCCCCCCACCCTATTATCTTAGACATAGAACAGCAAACATGGATTAGCGAAATACACAATGATGAACGAAAGAACCCGCATCAAAAAAACAAACTAAGAACTTTTAGGAAATTTAAACTTACCCACGACTACAAAAATTACCTCACAAATGTAAGAAACATCAATCATAGAGTAGCAATCACAAAACTAAGATTAAGCAACCACAAACTTAGTAGCAATTGAAACTGGACGATACGTTAAACCCTATCAACCACCAGACCAAAGAATCTGTCCATTATGTAAAACTGGATTAGAAGACGAGGAGCATTGTTTGATGAATTACATAGCCTATAGGGATCCAAGGAGAGAACTGTTCAATACGCTAAAAAAGGAAACTAATCTTATTCTTGACTCTATGACTCCAAGCTCTACCTTTGCATCATTGATAAGTAAGAAGCAAGGAGAGAAAACCCAAAAAATTGTGGCTAAATACGTATATGATCGCTTCCATGAAAGAGATAGCCGCGTTAAATGTAACCTTGTTTAATGGTCATATAAATTTTGCAAATATACACCTCTGTAATTATTGCACGACAATCTTTGTTATCATTGTAAACACGTGTCTATAAGGCGCTCTGTTGATAACAAAGCACTTATCTATCTATCTATCTAGGAATAATTTATTATAGAGTAAAATCAAACTTCACCACATACTTTATCCACAGTCATATTGTTGTTTACTATTCACACCTGTTACATTCAATTATTACTACTTTGTACTACTTTCATAAGATTTATTAAACTGCCCCCCCCCCCCCCCCGCAGGTAATGATCGCTTATCCGAAAATGACCCCCCTCTAAGGGATGTCAAACTCCTTTTGAGGGATTCCATTTACAAGTTAATACATAAAGTTCTACCTCCTTTTGAGAGATGCCAAACTCCTTTTGAGGGATTACATTATTTTACATGTTAGTCATAAATAAAGTGTACCTCCCTCTAAGAGATGCCAAACTTCTTTTGAGGGATTCCATTTTCAAGTTAATCATAAACAAGGTGTACCTTCTTCTGAGGGATGCCACACTTCTTTTGAGGGTTTCCTGATTTACAAGTTGTACATAAATAAAGTGTAGCTCCCCTTGGGAGATGCCAAACTCCTTTTGAGGGATTCCATTTACAAGTTATACTTAAATAAAGTGTACCTCCTTCTGAGGGATGCCAAACTCGTTTTGAGGGCTTACATTATTTTACATGTTAGTCATAAATAAATAGAGCGTAGCTCCCTTTGAGAGATGCCAATCTCGGTTTGAGGGATTCCATTTACAAGTTATAAATAAATACAGTGTACCTCTTTCTAAGAGATGCCAAACTTGTTTTGAGGGATTCTACTTACTTACAAGTTACAGGGTTTGTACAGGTCATGGAAAACCTGGAAAGTCGTGAAATATAAGAGTTTCATTTTCCAGGCCTGGAAAGTCATAGAATTTAACAGGAGGTCCTTGTAAGAGAAGTCATGGCAAATTAAAGTTTTGTTTGGTAGATTAGTTACTGCAGATAACAAATCAAGGACAATGTAAAGATAGAGAGGAGTAATAATATTAAACAGCACAAACAGCATGCATTTTGCTGGACATGGGATTTTGTCTGTTGAATTGTTTAAGGTCAAAAAATACCTCCAAACAAGAAAAATTTTGAAAATTTTTGGAAGTGACTACAAAACCAGAGATCTTGGTAAACTTGAAAAGGTCAGTTATGGAAGGTCATGGAATTTGGAGAGCTGAAAAGAGTGTGAACCCTGAGGGATACCAAACTCCTTTTGAGGGATTCCATTATTACAAGTTAAAAATTAACACCTCCTTCTGGGGGATGCCAACCTCCTTTTCAGGGATTCCATAGCAATTCTGAGGTTTTTGTTTCCTTATACTCTGATTATTGATAGATTCTTCATTTTTAAGGAGCAGGGGAGTTTTAAACAATGTCATATACATTTCCCTTGCCATTCAAAGTTCTTTATCCGTACATTCTGCTAGTCCGACCACGAAAGTTGATCGTGCCATCTTGTCTCATGAGCCGAAGGTTACCGAAGCAACTGTCATTTCTTGTCCTCCCCGATCACCTCCTTCTGAGGGATTCCATCTAGCCACGACCGACCCGGATGGAATCCCTCAGAAGGAGGTGATCGGGGAGGACTAGAAACGACAGTTGCTTCAGTAATCTTCGGCTCGTGAGACAAGATGGCGCATCTCGCGAACAACTTTTGTGGGCGGACTAGCAAAATGTACAAATAAAGTACTTCGAACGGCATGGGAAATGTTTGTGAGATTGTTTCAAACTCCTCTGTTACTCAAAAATGAGAAGTCTATCAATAATTAGAGTAAAAGGAAGCAAAAACCTCAGAAGGAGGTGTTAATTTTTAACTTGTAATAATGGAATACCTTAAAAAGAGTTTGGCATCCCTCAGAAAGAGGTACACCTTGTTTATGATTAACTTGAAAATGGAATCCCTCAAAACGAGTTTGGCATCTCTTAGAGGGAGGTACACTTTATTGATGACTAACATGTAAAATAATGTAATCCCTCAAAACGAGTTTGGCATCCCTCAGAAGGAGGTACACTTTATTTATGTATAACTTGTAAATCAGGAAACCCTCAAAAGGAGTTTGACATCCCTCAGAAGGAGGTACACTGTATTTATGTATAACTTGTAATGGAATCTCTCATGAGGAGTTTGGCATCCCTCAAAGGGAGCTACGCCTTATGTATGTATAACTTGTAAATCAGGAAACCCTTAAAAGGAGTTTGACATCCCTCAGAAGGAGGTACACTTTATTTTTGACTAACATGTAAAAATAATAATGTAATCCCTCAAAAGGGGTTTGGCATCCCTCAGAAGGAGGTAGAACTTTATTTATGTATTAACTTGTAAATGGAATCCCTCAAAAGGAGTTTGACATCCCTTAGAGGAAGGTGTTTCTGTTTAAATTGTAAATGGAGTCCCCCTGAAGGAGCACAGCCTTGTATTGTCTTTAAGCAATAGAAAACGTTTTCCATGTTTGCATAGCCTGGTAAAAACACAAGAGGGGTTAGGAGAATTCGAGACAGTTATGCAAACCCAAGATGAAGTCTACAAATGTACTTACTTTCTTCCCCTTTTCAGGGGAGGAAAGTTAATAAGTCACCGATCTCTATTAAGCCCCCCTCCCTCCTCCCCCTCCATTCTTCACAAACAATTGACATGGACTGATCAGTTGTGGTTTATTCAGGTTGGAAATTCATATTGTTTTGGTCTTTGGTTGCATGACCTCCAACTTCATGTGCTTAACTTTTCCAACTTTACACTCTAGTTCTCTGTAGAGAATTGTTACCATTTTCTTATTCTTAGAAAAAGCAGTATAATGCCTGGGAACCACAAGTCTGTCCTCGTAAAACCTTGCTCCCATTGATGTGTTTCGCTAAATTAAATAAGCCCCCCCCCCCCCCCCTCAAAAGTGCTTGAAAAAAATAAGCCATAGAGGATTTAGGGTACATGCAGCAGCATCATCATCATCATCATCAATCTTTATTTATACACGAAATCATATCATATATTTTACATGGTCTTCCTAGGAATCGTGTTTAAAATTAGACTGAAATACTCTAAGGAACTATTTGACTATAAAGTTAATAAAAATACAAAAAACTTACATTATTAATAATAAGAGTTATAATGAGTCATGGTGTATTAAAATAATCTTTCCCATGAACTGAAGTTTTAAAAACATTTAAACTAGGCAGCTTTCTAATATCTGAGGGAATCTTGTTCCACAGAACAGATCCTCTGTAGTGTAGGGTCCCTTTTGCAGACTCAGTTCTGGGTCTGGGGACATAATAATTTAACTCAGAATTTCTAAGACTGTGTGAATGTACATTTGAGGTGTTGGTAAAGATCTGCCTCAGATATGACGGGGAAAGATTATTATGGATTTTATACATTGTCACAGCCAACTGTTTAAGTCTTGCATATTCTAGCCTTTCCCAGCCAAGCTCATCCAACAAAACACTTGAGCGAACCTCGTAGTTAAAAAAGGTGAGAATTCTAGCAGCCCTATTCTCCATCTTTTAAAGTTTGTCTGCTAGTCCCTTATTGATATTACCCCATACAGCAATATGAAAGTAGTACAAAGTGGTAATAATATTAATAATATTGAATGTAACAGGTGTGAATGGTAAGCAATACGACTGTGGATTAAGTATGTGGTGAAGTTTGATGTTAAGCTATAATATTCCTAGAGTCTACAGCAATAAGGTTGGGGGGGGGGGGTACTTGTACAATATGTAAAAATTGTGGGAGACATTTCTAACAAACTTTGATTAAGTGGGGGATGCAAAAATCCTCATGCACTTAAGTCTGAGTGGAAAGCCCCTCACACTCATACCCAGGGAATGCAGGGCATAAGTGGGAAATTTCAGCGTTTTAGACTGTCACTTTTGCCACAGTATGGGGGGTTTTTGGTGTCCATTACTGCACCAGTGTTTAATGTAAGCTGCATTTTTGCACCATTGACATGGAATATTCCATTCTGATGCAAAATCAAATTATCATGGGAGTGATACTGATGCAACAAAGGTTACCTCATATATACAAGTACTTCCAAAGCAGCAGTCAATATTAAGAATAAAAAAGGTGTGCTTACTAGCCTGAAATAAGCACGCAAAAAGATGGGCTGGATAAGAAAGGTGAAGTTGTTCAAAGTTTCAATATCATAGTTTGCCCCTAACCATTCTTGAAATGACCCAATTTAAAATGCCAAGTGCGACATATGACCCACTTTGACTAATATCTAGATTGAACACTGCTGGAAACAAGTCTCAGCCAGTGGTGACCATTAGCAGGCTAATTACACAGGGATTCACCTTTGATGCAATCTTGAATAAAGCATGGTACAGGATCTGAAGCACATAATCTTGGAACATTGATCTCTGTGGGCATATAAGCTGGAGGGCTCATGTAAACATAATCGATTAGAGATGTTTGGAATGGCTCTGTGAGAAATGGGCAGCGTTGTTGAGTTGATGTTCGAGACTGCTCTGCATAGTAATGAATTTGCTTCCTTTAGAAGGCAGGCCTGGTCTAATACCCAGTGATTACCGGGGTACAGCGGTGCACCGGCTTTCCCCTGACTAGTAAAATATGGGGGATTCCATTAACAAGTTATCACATAATAAACTCCTTCTAAGGGATGCCAAAATTCTTTTGAGGGATTTTATTTTAATACAAGTTATACATAAATAAAGTGTACCTCCTTCTGAGAGAGGCCAAACTCCTCATGAGGGATCCCATTTACAAGTTATACATAAATAAATAGAGTGTACCTCTTTCTGAAGGATATGATGCCAAACTCCTTTTGAGGGATTCTATTAACAAGTTATACATAAAGTGTACCTCCTTCTGAGAGAGGCCAAACTCCTCATGAGGGATTCCATTACAGTTATCCATAAATACAGTGTACCTCCTTCTGAGGGATGCCAAACTCCTTCTGAGGGATTCCATTTACAAGTTAAAAATTAACACCTCCTTCTGAGGGATGCCAACCTCCTTCTGAGGGATTCCATAGCAATTCAGAGGTGTTTGCTCCCTTTAATGCTCTTGTTGTCGATAGATTCTTCATTTTTGAGTAACAGAGGAGTTTGAAACAATCTCATATACATTTCCCATGCCGTTCGAAGTTCTTTATTTGCACATTCTGCTAGTCCGACCACGAAAGTTGATCGCGAGATGCGCCATCTTGTCTCACGAGCCGAAGATTACCGAAGTAGCTCTCGTTTCTAGTCCTCCTCGATCACCTCCTTCTGAGGGATTCCATCTAGCCACCCATCTTCAAAGGCAGACGAGAAGAAACCACGCGCTGTCGCCTTTTTTTCGCGCTAAATTTTTCGCGCCATATTTCTTTAGAAGCAGGTGGTCGAAAAACCGGGTTTTTTTAGCAGTAATCTGGGATTAGTTGATCGCGGGATAATTTCGCTTTCAGGAACAACTTTTAAACCCACGATTAGTTATCCGGGAAATAAGTAATTGTAGGGACTGAGTGGAGTCCAATTCAGTCTGTAATCATAAGAGTGATTAACAAAATCGGACGACCGCGTAGCGGGAGTTCGATTTGCTTAAAGGGCATGTAAACCCAAAAATACAAGTTTATCCTGTTATATGTAAAAAAATATTCTAAAAACGATTTTGCTATTATTTTTCCTAAGGCGAAACGACGGCGTTTTCTACAGCAGATTAACTTCCGGTTACTACTATTAAATTACCTGTGACGTAAAGAGTGGAACCAGTCGATTGCGCAACTTGATTATTACTATGGCGGCTAGAGCGATAAGTGAGAGTTCGGATAGTTCAGAGGAAATTTCATCCAACGAAAGTGATTTTTACGACGTAAATTTATATGACAGCGATGTAGCTGAAACTTCAGAGCCTTCTGAAGAAGCAGGTCCGCGTCCCTATCGTTAGGAGCCTCGCAGAGTTCAACGAGAAGATGGACAACAACAAGCAACAAAGCTGTGAGGACGAAACCCAAAGTGAGACGGATCGTCTTGGCAACACAGACTGGTAATTTTTTTGTGGGACTAAATTTGTATTGCTTATACCTTTTGCCTTATTTTGAAGTAATTTTATCATGAGACTAGGATGAACTCAGGCCATTATGAAAGGGGTCCTTATTTTGTGTTATTGTAATTTAGGTGTGAGTGTGGAATGTGTCAGCCGATGCCTACAGTACCCGAAAGCGTATGTTGTCACGAAATTAAATAGGGCAAATATGGCAAAAAGTTGAAGAGCAAACGGAGGTCCAAAAGCCCTGTATAACAGAACATCCTGGCTTTCAGTCTACTTGCTTGAATGTGTGGGTCCTTGAAACAGCGTATTATGCATACAGGCAATAGCCTGCGTTACAGCCAGCCCACGTATTCGCAAATATAGTCTATACAGAAGGTTTAGAGCGTCTGCGACGCAGGCAACAGGCAACAACATGGCACAGACAGTCATAGGGGGCACGACTATGTTTACTAGCTCTGACATTTTCACTATATACATAACAAAAAAAATTATGAACAGTTTATGTATGACTGCACATTCTTAGATATATATTTATTCTAACATTTTTCCTTTCGTTCGTGTCTAGAAAATTTCGCTACATCGCTTATCGCCAACTTGTGCGATGGTGTTGGGGTTATCTTGGCAGAAAAGTAAGAGTGGCGCTCCCTTCCTGTGCAGTAAACAAAATACGCCAAAGATTTCCTGCGGATTTTGGCACCTCCTACACTGGTTTAAAACCACCAAACCTGCACTAAAATAGAAAGAGGAAGTTTATATTTAATCTGCATGACATTACCCCTTTTGCTAGTTACTACTTATAGTTAATTCTTAGCCCGGCATATATGACTTGTACAAATCACAGCCTTTCTAGCACTCATGCTCATGGCATATTGAGTGAATACTGTCCTGCGGTGAAACACCGGGCACGCGTACTGAAGATCTCGGATAATTTGCGTTCTACTTTGACTCCTTCTGCTGATTTAAAATTTTGCCATTTAAACAGAAAATGACACTGTATTTCTTATCCTCTTACTATTAATGATCATTAATCATAAATGTGCAACGTGACAAACTGTTCAACTGCTGTTTCTTTGCAGGGTTTCTCAAAAGAAGCCGCGAGTGGTGGAGGCATGTTTTCCCTGAGATCCTGGACAGAATTTTTTTAAGACGTTTGGTCCTCCTCATACTCTCGTACTAGAACATTAATTAGAGTCTCGGTGTAACCTGCCAAAACAAAAAGGTGTTTAATTAGAGTCTCGGTGTAACCTGCCAAATTTTTTTCTTGCACTTCGGAACGCATGCACTTCACATCGTAATAGTTACCATATGTGGCAGCAGTCTTCTCTTTGCGAACAGAGTATTCCCCTTTTTTATGCTTGGGAAAGCGGATGGAGTAACAGGGCTTGCCTTCCTTAGTGACGGCTTGCAGTCTGTCACTGTTTTCAGTATAATGAAGCGGAGCCAAAAGTAGTCTAAATAAAAGAAAATCATGCACTGAATAAAAACTCTATATTCGCGAACAAAAATGTCTAGAACAGTCAAGGAGAGTTAGGAGCATAAAAATAAAGGTCACGTTACCGGGCAAGCATAGCCAAGAACGCGAATGCCGTGTGCTTAGGAGCAAATATGATATCCAAACTGTACAGTGTTTCTAGAGAGGAGGTTTGATAGCGAGGCGATAGCATCGTGATGTCTTTCAGTAGAGACTTGCTTGTAAGGATGTCGGTCAGCTTTTCACAAACCTTTGATGCTGCAAATTAAATTGGAAATAAAGAACTAAGATATTAATAGCAGGGATTTGTTTGTAGAACAATAAATCCAAAGTTTCCTACAAGGTTGCAGCCACTCTTTGTCCCTCTCTTCTTCGTCCAAAGGGCCATGTGCACATGCCGGTAGAGATCGCTGTGATCCTCGTGGATGTCTTGTATGTGGTTGCAAACTGACTTCCACATAGCCTCTATCATGTCCTGATTTCCCTCGGGTGCAGTAGCAGCTACCCAGTATAGGTGGTTGACGATCGACTTCCTCCACAAGCCTGCATCTTCGCAATCTTTTTGTTTTGCCAAAGCGTCAATTTTCTTGCCAATACCTACAAATAATAAATATTTTACACCCGTCAACACAAAAAAAGATATATTAATTCACTATTCAGTTGGGCAGGTCGAGTGCTTAGTTGTATAAAAGCTTTACTTGCCTTTAGCTATATGCCAGATGTCGTAGTAATGCGTAGTTCCTTTTGGCTTCATGTTGTTGCGAATGTACGCGGCATTTTGACGATTTCTGTCAGTAATGATGGCATCGAGTTGAAGCCCTTTGGTAGCCAGAAATCGTTCCATACGAAGAAGACCCTCGTGTTCACACCAAGAACTGTTCCGCACCTCATTAGACTAGTAGGCACAGACAAAAGCACTTTTCACACCGACTGAACGAAAAAAAGGCAATAAAGATAAACTATTAATATGCCATTGCTTACTTGAACAAGTTGCACATCTAAGACTTTGTTTACCCTTTGCTCAATAACTGTAAAGGCTCCATATTTGGCGCAGTGCCCTGGACTGTCAGACCTTCCGTCCCCCGAAAGAACAACTCCCCCCTGGTAAAGCCGACATATTCTGTATAACTCTGTCTTGCTCCTCCTTCCACAATTTTATAAAAACGGGGGTAAGATAATTCTTCTGGTGTTTGTGAAAAGTCTGCCGACTAAATCACTCCACCTTAAGGATCTTGAATATTCGCAGGGTCTGTGATATCATACTGCCCGAATAAAGAATGGCAGCTGAAAGTAAAAGATTTCCTGCAGGAATTCTTCGAATATTGGGTTGACTTTTCCACTGACGAACAAATTGCAGGCGGGACACTTCTGAGTCACGTAGATCTGAGTGCCTATTACTTTAGTTACTTCAGCTGTGGCAGGTTCAGTACAATTAGGGCATACGGCGAACAGTTCCATCAGACAGGAGAAGAAGACAATCTACTTGTTTTCATCCTGGGGAGCCACGGGATCCTTTTTGCCAGTTAACCTACATTTTAACGAGCAAGGTCAATAAGAAGTGAAAAATAAATCATCACCAAAAAATAAGAAAAAAAAGCAAACAAACAAAGTGCGATATCTCTTCAAAAATATAACCAGTGTACGGTGGTACGTTACTTTGACGGACTCCCCTCATCTTCTTCAATGTCGTCCTCGGCTTCCTCAAGAGACAAATCAATCGGTGGAACATAATCGAAATCTTTGTCATCGTCCACGCTGCGTCCTCCTAGACTTTCAACAGGGCTGCACTCTGGTCCGGTGTACTAGTGCTTAAAGCAGCTGTAATAAGGTCGCACTGCACTTGAAAATCTTCTCTCAAGGGTTCGGCTTTTTTAACTGTTGGATAGAGATTCTACATTAGATAATCGGTTAGGGGGCAAGAAAAAAGCGAGGTAAGATAATGTCTTAGCGTAACCTACCTTTATCTATAAACGTTTCGTGCAGAATATCACATTGAACTGCTACCTCTTTAAACCTGGGAGATGTCACATCTTCAGAGCAAGCACTTGTTTCAGTGTCGACGGGCATAGACTCAGATGCTGAGGTGACCGCGTTCGTAGCGACAGAGGCACGTTTATTATCAGCCAATAACTGTGAAAAAAAGTTGAATATACTTGAGGAAGGGGGAATGGTTAATACTGACCTAATGAAAAAATCCTTCTTAATATATTACACTAGCTTACTTACCCTAGAAACTGATAACTTGTGCACAGCTCTACTTGTTCGTGACCTTTTGCCAGGAGTCTGACTCGCAGTCGCCGGTATTTATTTTTCTTCGCTCTCCATAGTCCGCTTACGCACTTCAGGCAATGCTTCGGGTCGCTGGGGCTGAATTGTGGTGACCGAATCGCTTTTCAAATTGCTTCTTTTATCTTTGAGCCCCATTTTCACCATCCCATCATCCTCGAAACATTCGGGTTCAAAATGAGCGTCACAGATTATGGAGTGTTCTGTAGGCTGCAAGAAGTCTGCACGTTTAACTTGAACGAATTTAATCCACTGGCGCCGAATTCTTTCTTCTTTTGGAAAGAAATGAGTAGAATGCCCGGTTTTGTTCGAGTTATTACAAGATCCAACGACACACCGTTTTACCATTGTAAAAACTAAAAAATACTAGTAGACAACACGCGTGCTTGTAAAGGTTGCAAAGATGTTTTTGACTTCCGGTGGCCAGAGATTCCACTCGTGACGTCACAACAAAGATGGCGGACTAAGTGAACTTTCAGAGGTAATTTCTCGGGTCAAAATGCGCTTGTATCGAAAAAAAGATAAAAGATTTATGAAGTACTTTCGGTATACTTAAAATTGTAGCATTTTTGGGTTTACATGCCATGATTACAGACCGAATTGGACGACACGAAGTTCTGTTACTAATTAATCATAACTTTAACAAAATTTCTGATATAATAGGCTATTTTTTGCATCAAAACACAAGAAATTCGAGATTTTGTTTCGCTAGCATTGAAAAAAAAAGCCATTTAAGCGCGCGTTTGATGGCGCGTACTGTCCAATTACTTAAGCATGAGACGTACTGTCCGATTAAACTGTCCAATAAGGCTGAAATCAGGGCAGTTGAGAGCCAATCAGATTTGACAATTTTGTTATAGTTATGATTAGAAATTTAATCGTGGATTAACTGCTAATCGGAGGATAGATTAATCGGCTTTTCAGGAATTCATCCCATAAAATGCAATCTTGATTAATTCCTACTAAAACCCGGGTAACACCTTGAAATCAAGCCATGTAAAACGGTGATAAAAATTATTAACAAGAGTGACGTAGATGACTTATGTAGATACAAGGCGATTAACTTCGCTGATTCAGATCATTTATACAATAAATCAAACACGTCAAACAACTTCACCAGCTCGAGTAGGACGAAAGAACTGTTGAGACAATTTTGGGGTCACAACCACCACAATGCTGTGAGGAGGGGTGTCAAACGGTCTCGATAGCCACAATAGACTGTACCCATTCAAATGCTCACTTCATTTTGTGCATTTCTTTTAAGTACAGTTGTGTATCCAAAAAAGACGTCCGCATTACAGTTACCCCTGATAATGCACATTCTGTCAAGAAAGTTTTTTAATGTTCCTGTCCAATATTAGGGAACTTAAGAACCACGACGACGGCTTTGTCGACGACGACCGGAAGTGAGTTACAGTGTACTGCGCAAGCGCGACTAGTAAATTTCGCCGTCGAGGTGTTGTCGACGACGCCAAACAAAGTAGAATCACGTCGTCCTGCAATCCACAAGCTTCGACAGGTATAAATCTACTGTTTTAAGCGATTTTTGAAGTCCTTTGCATTTCTTTAGTCTCGTAAATCCAGGTCTCGTTCTTTTTTTCTCCTAACAAGCGATGTTGATTGAAAATTCGACTAATGAATTGTTTTTACTTCGAAGAATGACAACAGCTGTGGAGGCCGAGTGAGCGAACTCGTAAGTGATAAATTTATTTGTACGTTTAGGTAAGGCAAATCAAGACCAAATGTGTTTAATATAGAGGAAATAAACTTTGTATGGAAAACAGCTATCACATCAGCTTGTCTCCTTTTCCAAATCTAAACTCTGACAGATACTCGGACTCGGTCATCTCATTCAGTTGAAAGCTGAATAATCTTCGTGCGGAAAGCAGGTTTTTCCTCTCGAAAAGGTCAGCAACACAAAAAATTCTTCATCGTCAATGGAATTAGATGTACGGCTCAAAAAATAAGATCTTGCATTGTTTTAAAAGACGCCAGTGCGGAAAAGTTTGTTGCGAACTGACATTACAGTTTTACATTTGTGTTTACATTCAGTGTGATCGTCGTCGACCTACCGACCGACTGCTTCTTAAGTTTCCTTTTTCCCGCCGAAACTGACGTTCTCGTTCCAGTCTTTTCCCAGTCAACAGACGTCGTCGTCGTGAACTTCGTCGTGGTTCTTAAGTTCCCTATTGTTGGTTTTCACATGACGTCACAAAAATGAAAACTAAAAAACTATTGATCCTACCGAGATTTTACTTTCACAATGCATTAGAGCCGCTGAAAACTAATTTTCATACAAATTTTCGCTTCAAAGGGGTTCTTGGTTTTGTGATAGAGTACGCTTGAATTTCTAAGCTTTTGCGTGACACGGCATTTACATGATGGCCAAGAGGGCTGTCATGTAGGTTAAAAAAATTACTTATTTCAGGAAATTTTGCTATCCAAACAGTTCATGTATTGGAAAAAGTATCACTTTAATGTTTATGACTTTCGCGAAGAATAAGATTCAGCTTTTGTAGCAAAACTCGGAAAACAGATGTTTCTGTTGGTTTCCGTCCGCCATGTTGGAGCTCATCCAGGTGAGCACCAGCATGGCGTCTCCATACAAATCTCTATAAGTTTGGGTAAAATATTTCTTCGGATATCTCGTATAGGAAATGTTCCTCTGACGTGAATCTTGGCGAGGGTCTTTATAGTATGTACCTCCTTTCATTTCCCAGATTCTGGTCTTTATCTATTAAACGGTTTTGATTTTTATTCTACTCTATTTTGAATGGCGTGACACTCAAAACCAGCAATAGTAGTGTGAGTGTAAGAAATAACCGAGTAACAACGCTGGGGCGGATCCAGGATTTGACGAAGGGGAGTTCGGATAAACGCCCGCCGAAGGCGGTAGCCCCTAGGGGGGTCCGGGAGCATGCTTCCCCGGAAAATTTTTAATTCTATGGCCTCTGAAATGCGATTTCCAGCGTTTTCAGGGGCAATTTGAAGTGGCCTGATTGCTCTAAAGTCACCTCCATAGCTGAGGTGGTTCATTTTTTTTTTAACCACGCGTTTGTTATACGTTTTTACGGTCAGTTTAGGGGGTTCGACCGAACACCCGAACCACACCCCTATATCCGCCCCAGACTGAGAAGGTCTAGCGCTCGAAATCTTTCTACGAAACAACTGGTTGATAATTACACACTTTTGTCTTACAAAGAAAAGAAGCCCGTCCGGGTGCTTCATTAAATTGAGTTTCGTATCACAGTTGCTTGTAATGATAAGCAGCTAATTAAGAGATGCAAAACTAATTACACCGAACAAAGACCCTAACACGGACGGTCCGTCCTGTAAAAAGATAGATTCTTGTCATCATTCTGACACTGAAAAATTTCTAAATACTGCCGACCGTTCGGCTCACCATACATACAAAGAAATCCTTCTAGTTTAAACTTTGCCAATCACAATAATCAGTGGCGGGTTTGTTTCTTTCACTGAGATTCACTGGGACCTGAAGGAACGAGTCATACGAGTTCTCGTGACTTCAAATTTGCCGTCAAGAGGCCTTAAAGAACAGTTCCTTTGTAATCAACTAAACCGCCGTGACATCTTATGTCTACTCTATCTTAAGTAGTAATATATTTTCGTCAAGATTTTGTAAACCAGAGAGCAAGTAACAACAACTGAAGTAAAACGTTTTGTTCTTTTGGCATCTTGGGCAGTATCCAAAGCAACTGAACAGACGATAATCAGCTTCACTGTGATCAAATCACTGGGCAAAAAAGATATTTAAAATAGCAGAGACTTTCAAACTTTTCAGTTGTCACGAAATTTTAACAATTTCCTTTTCTTGCTGTTTATGAACTCTATTTCCATATAAGCTGGCCTATAAAAATACGAGTTTAATAGCATCTACATTATGATTTAAAAAAAAAAAATTGGGAGCAGCTGTAGAAAACTAGTTTAAGTTAAGAACTTTTTATGACCAAGTTTACGTAGAAAATAAACAATAAAGACAAAAAGGCAGAGTGTTTCTCCGGAACCGGGAAAGAAACGACTTTATAATTTCACCGCCCACCCAGAAGCTGTGGGCAATCAATATCCATGAGTGTCTCAACATTTGGAGACATCGATGCCGGCATCAGAACTATATCACAGCATGCAAATACTTAGAAATTTCTCGCGTGCTTTAGAAAGAAAAACAACAGCAACAACACACCCCAACTTAGAGACATTGGGAAACAATGGTTGAACGTTTTTATCTGTGGTTCGCCCATAACATTGTCATAATGTACGCTGGAATTTAGAAATCTTGTTTACATTATCTTATTTTTAAACCAAGCGACGTAAGGACCATAACCAGGTCCATAACCGACTGCTATAAATCACAAATTTTCCAAAAGTCTCTTTTGCTTGTTGCAGTTTACATTTTTAAACTATTTTAATGTCTGTTTTTTTGCCATATCATTCTTCTTAACCATTGTGACCCAACAAAATTTCTGGCGCTTATAAAAGTAAACATTTACCTTGTTGCTTAGTGGGCTCTGCGCAGGCTTTGTTGTCTTGAAATGTTACCATCAGCAGCAAACAAATACAAAAGGAAACTTTTCTCCCTGTAGCCATTTGATTTAACAGTGATGTGTTCTCTCTTCTCGTGTTTATTAAGCGTCGCTCAGCCCAAAGATGACGTTCAAGCAACTTCGTGAAATGTCAGTCACGTTTTAAAGTGTCATTAGTCGCCTTGTCGTACCCCGACATTAATGCGTTTCAAAAACGACCAACAAAGGCCGGCATAGATAAACGTAAGGAAAGCGCTGAAGAAATAACCAAATCCTTGCTTCTAGTTTCTACAGATCGACCAGTACAGTGAACCATGAACAGCGAACAATATCCTGGTTCATTTAAATAATTTTGGCATGCCTCACTACAACCACTTATAACCAATTATACCCGTTTTTCAGATGTACTACAAAGGTCATCTGTTAGGAGACAAAATCATTCTTCACAGGTCAAACTTTATCAAAGATTGGATGCTAACGTGTTTCCGGACTTTGCAAACGCCCATAAAACCAAGAAGGTCAAACAAATCTTCTTAGCAAAGCTTTAGTTAAAAGCTGTCGCTATTAACGCGAAAGGCGCTATTTTAGGCAAAGTTGTGTGATTTATACTGTCCGTGTTGAGTCACCAGCTACCCTACACCTAGTTGAAAAAAGCGTTGTAAGAATTAGCAAGAACCCTTTTAGGCGCCTGGAAGTGAAATAACCCCGGGTATGCAGTGACCGTCCCCATAGTGCTTTGCCAGACATACTTTTTTTTAGATATTCCGGTCTTTATAACATCCTACTTAAAGGGGCTGTGTCATGGCAGTCCAGTTAATTTTCAGTGTTTAATTTTGCCAATTACTCACCCTCAATCGCTATGGAACTTAAAGTAAGCAAAGAAAGTCTATGTAAATGACAAAATCAGAGATCCGAGACAAACAAATATGTCTCCTGAGCATTATTTTTGAAGTTGCAAGCAGCAGGGATCAACTTTGAAAAACTGTTAGGCTGAACAGTTTTCAAAACTCTAATTTTAATGCGTTTCAATCTTCGTCAGTTTTGCCCGTCCATGGCATCTGTTGTTTCTGTTCCGTTATTTTAACCTTCCTTTAAAGTTTTAAGCGGTTATTTTTATGTTTCCCTTAATGTAACGGGCATTTTGTAATTTCCAAATTTGGCTGAATTTCGAGACAGCTACTTTAAAGTTCGCAGAAACGCAACTACGATCAAGCAGACCACTGTGACAGGTAAACCACTTTGTTTTTATACACCTGACTAATTTATCACTATCGTCGAATGAAATTCACTTTAAAATAGTGTTGAACGTCAAGAAATCTGAAATTCTCACTAACACTTGCATGCTTTTTACCGTAAACAAAAAGGAAAAACTGAAGAGGAATAAAATGTCTCAAACATTCTTGAGAAAAGACAGGACCGATTCACCAAATGTACCTTCATATGAATAACTTATCAGTTGGTGCTCTTTAGAGTTCCTTGAACTTTAAATTGAATGGTCTTTTCTACGTATCCACTCAGTCATTGTGCGTGGGAGGTTATTTTTTTGGTTGCAAAAAGAGAAGCGGAAGGAATTTTGACTGCAGAAACTACGACTAGTGTAAATAGTATAAATACCGATGTCGATCATGAACCTTGCTCAGTGAGCAAGGCTATATTGAGAGCAGTAGTTCCTGAAGCTGCAGTATGTTGTTGCGACGGCACGTGGGAAGGGCCATACCAAATACTTTCCGTAAACAGACATAATTGTCATAAATTGGAAAGAACTATCTGAACTGCGTCATTTCTGTCACGGGGCTTCGGTGGTTTGTACTCTTGTCAAATACATAGAGGAAGGGTGGTATATGTGTGGTTTATAAAAACGGATAAGCTCGTATTGGGGACTGAACGAGAAACTGATATGAGTAATTAAGGCTAGTTTTAATCAATTAAAAACATTCACGCCCTGAATCGAACTGTGTGGAATCACGTTCCCTTTATTACAAGCACGTGTACATCTTTAATATACCTAACAATGTTTCAGTAGGTAACTTGAGACTGAGCATTCTCCATGCTTCGATTCGAAGTGGCCAAATCAGAATCTATCATGATCATTGCTTCATTGCCCTTCACCGTTCCTCGACAATTTTGCAGAAAAAAAGGAAAAATTCTACCTCCGCTTTCCTTACAATCCTCAGTCACTACTTTATGTCCATGTCCAAAAACCTAAAAGGATCCAAAAGGACGAAGCCGTACAAAAAAAAATTGGGCTATTAAATTAGGTTCTTTCACAGCTGTTTTTTATTTTTTATTTTTGAAGAAAAATCACTCACGATTGACTTCAAACTTGCAGATATAAAACTAGAGAGCTCTGAGGCTTATTTGCCGAAGTTAGGGAAAAATCTATCTCTGTTTCGAAATTATTGAAAATGCGGTTTTAAACGTATACTGATATCTTAAACGTTTTTATACCTATAAGAAAATATATAGCATTTTCTTAAAGTTCAACCATTCTTTATTAAGGATGCTAAAAATCATGGAAATCGGTTAAATCATTCCTGCCGAAGAACGCGATTCGAAAACATAACCAACGTGCATATAAATAGGTTTGGGCCACCTTAAGTTATAAAAAAAGCACGTTGGACATGTACACACAAGCGTAGCTGGTTCTTGGCTCGGCTGTGGCTTAATTTTAATTTTAACTGAATTACTACTACTACTACTACTACTACTACTACTTCAACGAAAAAGGTTAAGTTTGGTTCTTTATTTCCTGAGGAGGGCGGAGAGAAAGAAAAGACCGCATTTATTTATTATATTTAGGACAAACTAATAGAGCTGTACGAGATAAAATACCGCAGACAGACGAACAACTAAAACGGCGACACCTGCTTTGAGGGTAGACAATTTTAAAAATAATGTTCGACCTCCAGTCAATAATCTTCATAAAATGCTGTCACCAAGCACTTCTCCCAAATAAATACAACAGTAAAGAGTGTTCCAGCACAAGTGCTTTAACAAAGTGTAATACTCACTGACTCTCTATTACATATAATTTGAAGAATTAAAATAACAGATTTACGGAGTACTGTAAAGACAAATAAAGCCATTTATTTGTATGTATAAGATAAGTACGAACAGTCGAGTTACAACCACTGTTTACTTTGGCCTGATTGAGAGTAAATTCAGGGCTATGGTAATACACGCAGTGTTGTCGTACATAACCCCAGCAATTGGTAGTCTCAAGATGGTATCACGTAAAGTGAATCCCGTTGGAGTTGAAGAGGTGCAAAAGCCTGAAAATTAAATTGAAGCGTCATTCACTTAAATCATAAAACATTAAAAAAACAGCGCATGAGAACAACGGGTTCTAGAATCATTCTACCCGAGGAAAAGAAGAAATAAGAGGAGAAACGGGCGGGAAAGGGGAGGAAAAAGAGGAAGGGAGTGGACTTAAGCAAAGGGAAGAGAAAGGAAAGGGATCGGAGGGAGGGAGGAAAGAGAAGAATAGGCAGGCAATGAATGATGAAATGATAAATTTGCATGAACGACAAAAAATAAGAAAAAAGAAAGAATGATGATTGTGTAGATTGCGGAGGGAAGGAAGTATAGCGAAGGGGAGTAAGTTACACACCTCCAATCTTGAGATGACTGAAAATGCCCATGAAAGTAAATTTATGGGAAAAAAGCCAGTACTGTTAAATTTTTTTGGGCCTTACCCTGGAGAGCACAGTGACTTCGCAGTTAGGTGATACAAAAGTCACATTCAGCTTGTTGTGAGTTAAGGGTATTTTTCTGTCATATCATATACGACTTTCTTTCTTGTACGTTTTGGACACAAATAGATTAAATCTAGTTTGTTGTTTATATACGTATCAGTGAAAGGTCTCGTCATTGTACCCACCCAAGGAAATCGTCCATGTCCATCGTACGGGCGCGCAGTTTGTCATAACCTCCTTCTGTTAACAGTTTCTGGACTTTTTCTTTGATATCAAAATCTGCATCAACCATCTAAAAGGATAGAATGACATTTTGTTCTTTAATAGGAAGTTAATTTGTAAGTTTCTTTAAACACGTTTAAGACATACGACTCGCCACTTTGAAAGAAACTTAAGTTCTCATCGTTTCTAAGCTTACATCTATAATTTGGAAGGGATTTCTGTGAAGGAATTTCATAAGTTACGATTTGAAAAGGATATAATAACAACGAAGCAATTCATTTATTTACCCTCTGGCCATTAATAGGGCAGAAAAAGGACCGAAACAAATAATTTAAAGGCAACAATCAACGTGGTTAAGAATCCTATAGTGGGTTGAAGAGAAACTAGTTAGCTATTGACAGGCGTCGTCTAGAAGTTGAACTCCGAACTGCCGTGAACAAATCTAGCTAGCGGTTAGGGGAGGTTAGGGGAGTAGGGCTTGTTTAGTGAATTGCTAGTCCAGAGTTCTAACCACTCAAAGCTAAGTTGCCTTCTGATAACCAGTTTGAAAGATGTAAATTTTTTACAAAACCTTTTTAGATTTACGGTGCCCACCATCCCTCTTCCAATTTTTCCTCTGCTAGAGCAAATGCATTAATGTGCAAGGAAAACCTTTACGCACAATGAAAAAAAATCGAACAAACAAGTTTACTCTTAGAAATTGCTTACTATATCGTTTAATGAGCAATGAATCTTGTAGTTTTTCTCCAACATTTCTGTAACAGCTCTTGAACTGTTAACGAAAGAACAAATAATGTGATTACATGCTTATAGTGATTAAAATGAGCGCAACATTTACTGGACAATATTATCCATACAATATGACAACGTACTTGAATTAACAGCAGCAGCAAAGGTTTGCTTGTTTTCTACTGACCGTAATGCCTTAGAAATGATCCAGGTTATCAGGTACATGTATTATTTTATATCAGTCAACGTTTAAAATAATAATCGTTGCTTTGCTTGCACTTCGAAACACTCCTCTCTGTAAGCCTGAGGCGCTCAATCTCATCAAAATTGCTTATAATTGAACGTCCCTTGTCAAGATTAGAGCAACAGATTTATGTATCCATGTCATTTATTGTACGTACAAATCTACAAATAAACTTTCAGCAGCAGCAGCAACAACAACAAAAAAGTCACCCAAGACAACATGAATTTTTCCATTAATTCAAGATTTGGTACTTGTACAAGTTTTGTTATTTACTAATTATAGTTGAAAACTTAACCAAAACAAGACACTATCGGAGCGTACACTTGGCGTCGTTGTACCACGCTTATATGAGGACGTTTTTTGTCAAGCACGGGTGAAAAAGAAGACGCGAAGTCAAAGTGGACGTTACTAAGTGCGTAGTAAAATAAGAAGAAAAGATGGAAAACTCAAAAGATTGTCCATCCTAGCCAAGATATCCAAAAGCATCACGTTGAACTACATGGGAAAACGACTAAACTACAATATCCTAAGTCAGCGGTTACAGTTAAGGTCAGCGGTTAAAGTTGCGTCATAACTTGGATGGTTGCACAATTCATTTTTGACCTAGGATGCGACGCGACGGTAAATTCGTTCCACGCAGCATGTACACGATGCAAACAAAAAGAAATCTTCAAAGCCTCTCCTTGATATTTTCAGAAGACCATAAATGATCGATCTTTGCCTTGTTTGTGTGCTACGAAGAAAGCGAAGCAACGCTTGTAGCCACTATGGCCATCGTTAAATTAATAAAACCAGAAATCAAGATAGCGGCAAACCAAGTAATCTTCGCCACTTGCTCCTTTTTACAATATTTTATCGTTTCAATCATTTTCAATTGAACCAAGTGATTATTTCAGTTTGTCCCCTTTCTTCCATTTCCCGTACGAGACCCGCTAGTGCACGATATCATAGCTAATTTTCACATGACAAACTACATTAGGTCGCGATGGCGCAATCGTAATCGGCTAAACCGTGAACTTAGCCGCTTTACTGGGTCGCGGGTGAGTCGGTTCCGACCCTGATTAAGCCAAAAGAAATAATTATTTATTCCTCGAATAAATTGAAATATTTACTGTAGCGAAAGAACTCGAAGTGGTCTTGAGATATCTAGAAGTAATTCCGGTCTGTTCCCGAAACTAGGTGCATAATTGCGGGCGACAAGAGAAGTCTGCAATCCTAATCTTTAGGTTATTATTACCCATGCACGTAGTCAGCATTCGTTTGGACTGCCATTAAGAACGAATGGAGTATACAGAACGGAATTTGATCACTCACGTTTGGACCGTCTATCAATTGTAATCTGATCACGGGTGTTTTGACCATCTATCTCATGAAACCTGCGCAAGGCAAAGCGTTGTAGCAAAAGCGTTTTGACCTTCGATCGTTGTCGCCCGCACTCCGTAACCTTGGTTATTACTAGTTTTATAGCTATTTTTCACATTACAAACTACCTTGGGAGGCAGTGACGCAATCGGCTAATCCCTCAACTAAGGCCCGGTTCAAACGTCGAACTTTACATGTGCCGAACCTAACTATTAGGTTCGGCACATGCAAAGTTCGACGTATGAATCAATTAGGAACGGCACTTTTGTATTTGGGTCGACTCTGCCGCTCTATTCGACTGAGCTTGTCGAATAGTACGGCAAAAGATCGACTTCGATTCATAAGCCGAACTTCACATGGGCCAAACCTAATGCAAAAATTATGTTAACGTATTTTTCAATGTAACCGCGCTTTTGATTGGCTTTTTAGCGGGTTTTCGCGCCTGTGCGGACAGAAGTCACAGAAGGGTAACGAAGGTTACCAGCATTCACGTCAGTGTAGATTTTTAGACTGAAACTGGACAGCTTAAAACGGTCTTCTAAGAAGCTGCTTTTCTTTATATCCATAAAGAATCGTATTGTATTTTAAAATTTATGGCGTTACTTTATTTTGTCCAAATATCGCGATCACGATCTCCGCAGCTGTCTTCTTGCCATAACAGAACACAAATCACACCAAAATCAAAACAAGAATTTCCAAGCTTGTTGAATTTTACTTTTTTCAGTTTATTTCCCTATTTTCAGCCGTAAGGATGAAATTTCTTTTCGCTACGAATTAGGTTCGGCATATGTAAAGTTCAACTCTAACCGAAAACTCACGGACGCGTGTCAAATCTTATCTCAAAAAAGGCAAGTTTAGGACATTCCTGAATATCGCGAACCCTTAACTTGGCGCTCCGCTCAGCTAATAATGATTTCCATGGAGCTCCAGCTAGCAAACAAGAGCCAACTCACCTAAAACAAGCATTCAGGGTTTTGTTCTTCCGTACAAAAGCAATTCTCACAAGGCCATCCCATTCCTGTCAAAGGTAAACAGACTGATCATTATTATAATTATTATCATTATTATTACTATTTAATTATTATTATTACTATTATTACTTAATAATCATTGTAGTCATTTGTAATTCTGGGTTTGCTTGTTTAATTCTTGAAGCACCAGGTCCAAACCATGGACCTTGGGAACCAAAGAGTTCACCTAATTGACAGAACCCTTCAAAGGATATGAGCTGTTCCCAGAAGGGCAATGTTTTTGCTTGTTGATGCTTGCTGTGCTTGGAATTTTGCAACGTACTTCTCCAGCCGTTTTTGAATAACCCTAAGCTCAAAAAAAACAACAACTGGAATCATCTCTATCTTTATTTTCCACATTCTGGCTACTTCAATCTCTAGGTCTTTTCACTTAGAGAGTTTCTTGACTGCCTTAACGGATGTATGTCGGTCCGTCTGGACTGTCATATCTATAACCTGCCATTTCTTGTTTACCTGATCAGTGACTACCATATCTGGTTTATTAGCCACTAGTTTTTTCTACAAGTGTGAATTGATAAATTCCACAAAATTGTTGCCTGTTCCTTTTCTACAACAGTTTATTATCATAATCATCGTTATTATTACCATTTAAATAGCAAAAGTTGGAAGTGTTAAGCTAAAAGAATAAATACCAAGTAACAATTCAAACAAAATTCAGTGCTTACATGGTCCGCATGTACAGTAAAGAAAGAAATTCCGCACTAGTTGGTATTTCTCCACAAAAAAACTCTAGTTAAGACTGAAAGTATATTATCATCATCTCCTAAAAAACCCTGAACAAGAAAGACATTTATATAAACAAATGTATAGAAAATTGGTAATTAAAAAATTTTTCGTTATTGTCATATAATTGTAATAGTACTAACCGAAAGGATTTGTATTATAGGATGGAAAATGTGTATAATCAATTTATAGAAGTGAGGTAGGCACATCTTTTTAAGAAAAATCCTGCCATCATTACAACACGTAGATGGAAGACACGATCAAACCATCATATTTATCCTGTATGTTCCTTTTATGATTCGTCATGTGATGATAGTTGCTCTTCAAAAATCTTGATAGACTTTGAGTGATGTTTCCATACATGAAGATCACACTTTTCCATATTCTGGGACCGCGATTCTGAGTTTGATTTTGTCCCCTTCTATTTTTCCCAGAGAATTTCAAAGATACTGGAGTTGACAAATTACACCAATTGTTTGGGAAATGACCCCGTCTTAAAATGGGATGGGCCACCAGAGGAATACAAAGAGACTTAAGCACATTTTATCTAGTATTTAAAAAACAAGACAAGGTTTTAAAAAATCTGTCAAAAGGAAACCCAGTTGAACTAAGCAGAATGAAAAACCAGTTGAACACAGGAAAACCTGCTTGTGGTCTGAGCTAGATTATCAGAGCAACTTACACAATGTAATCAAGCTTTATTGACAAGGCCTTCTCGAGCAATGAAAATGAGAAAAAGCGACACTACAACCAGCGAATTATTGAAGTCAAGCATGGCTCCTTCAAGCCTCTCATGTCTCACCATATGGAGGAAATGACCGAGAAGCCGAACGATTTCTCACTGAACTAGTAGTTCAGCGGCTTTACATGTAAGAGGCTCCAGAACAATTAAACATCAGTTGAACACTGACAATAGCGGGGCAGAAATCACAAATGTGATCGGAAAAGTAAAGTAGGCACATTTTATATTAACAATTGTATAGAGTATTTTCAACCCACCCTAGGGCTTTTTATATTTTTTCCAAAGTATAAAAATTGCATCAAGATTTATTTTCTTTTATTATATATATGTACTGAGATTTACCCACTGAAAAAGGGCGAAATAAATTTGGTTCACAAGCTGGTCTAAGAACCCGACAGCCAATCAAATGGCGCGTATCGCTTTTTCCACGTGTGAGGAAAACGATACGTCCAATCAGGTCCTGCGTATCATTTTTTTTTTACGTGTGAGCCGTAACAAGGTAATTTTCATTCAGCTGGCAGCATTTCACTTTTTTAAAGAAATCTTTCGCAAGTGTTGAACCTTAAGGTGGCTCGACTGGATTTTTTAGGGGGGATACCTCCCAAGTTTGAGCATTAACCACGTCGCCATGAGTAAAGATATGGAAAAAAGATTACCACAACTGTATTATATAAAGATGAAAATTTCTTGTGATCTGGGTTTTATGCAATCGGAGTCGCCGTGGCAACATAACGACGCCATTACGTTTTTTATTTATCTCTGCGTTCTCTATATCAAGAGTTTTTTTGAGAAATCGCTTAAGGGAGTTTGTACCTGCCACAATTGCCTCAATTATGGCAAAGTTTGAACAAATTCTATGAGAGCGTTTTCGAAATATTTTGAAATAATAAAAACAGTGAAATAGCATGCTATCCACACAATTAGCTAATTTTTTAAGAAAATGAAAAAGAGGGGAATTGCGCTAGGCGATCGCGAGTTAGAAGAATTTTATTAACTTACATTCAGCTGCTTTTGTTACAGTTTTTGCACGTAATTTGGTCCATGCCTGCAAATTTCGCATTTTTTAAAAACCCGCTCGATAAATATTTTTATAAATTTGAAAATCCCGAGATCAATCGTCAATAAATATACCCTGAAGTTTCAAGAACATTGAAAACAGGGAAGGCTTTTAAATAGGGCCTCAAATATAACCAATTTTCCCCCCAGATTTTGTGTTTACAAGTGAGCGTCCACATTATTCACTGGCATTGTTTTCAAGTTTCATATCCACGTGCAAATTTAGCAAAAAGATAGAATTTGCATACACAAAGATAAACTCAAAACATAATGGCGTCGTTACGTTGCCATGGCGACTCCGATTGAGATAAAACCCAAATCATAAGAAATTTTCATCTTTATATAATACAGTTGTGGTAACCTTTTTTCCCTATCTTTACACATGGCGACGTAGTTAATGCTCAAACTTGGGAGGTATTCCCCCAAAAAAATCCAGTCCAGCCACCTTGAAAACATGAAAGAGAAAAGGTTTGTTGATCACGATACTTCAGTCGAGGATTACGTGGAAAGTCTCGAAAACAGGAAGACGAAAGAGAAAACGAAACGAGATGTGAAATTGCTGGAAACGTTTTTGAGAAAAGAAAAGAACGACGAGCGAAAAGTACAAGACATAGAGCCCGCAGAATTAAACAAAAAGAGCTGAAGAAAGCAGGCCAAGGGAACAAGGACAAACCTGCTGTGGCAATCACTGGCGAGGAAGTCGATATACTTTACGAAAATAATATGCTTGGAGTTTCCTCTGCTGAATCATTGTTGAATACTGTTTGGCTGAACAACACCATTCATTTTGGAATACGTGGTTGTCAAGAGCATAGGGATTTGTGCTGGGGAGATGTAAAGCTTTGTAAGGACACACAAGGTAACGAATATCTAGTTTACAATAAAAGACAGACCAAAAACAAGGTCTAGAGAAGACGCCTCAAACGTTCGTAAAGTTTCCCCGAAAATGTTTTCAACTGGTGATGAACGAGATCATGTGGTGGCGTACAAAATTTACCGGGAAAAGCGACCGGAAAACATGATGGCTGACGATGCGTCATTCTACTTGGGAATAAACCACACGGAAACAGACGGCTCCAAAAAACACTGGTTCAAGTCGGCACCTATGGGTGTAAATAAATTTAACACAAACAATGGCTTCAAAAGCAAACATCAGCAACGAGTGACTCACCAACCATAGTGCTCGTAAACACATGATTCAAAAACTTAATGACAGTGAAATTCCGCCAACGCAAAGCCGAGCATCGTCGCAAACACAAGTGCTGCGAGCACTTGCACTAGCAAAACCCTGATGAGTTTTTTCGATGGAGCAGTAATAAGTGGAGGACAATTTACGATTTCCATTAATGCACTTACTACCTCGCCGACCATTCAAACCAGGAGTTCCGTCACCGAAACCACCGAAAAAGGAGGAAGAGAATCCGAATTGAGGAGTCCGACTCGGATTAAAGTTTAGAAATAATATTTTAACATTATTTGCTTGCTGTAATGTTAAATTTCTGGCAGAAATTCAAGCTTATGTTATAATCCTTGCATGAGTTTTTAACTTGAATTCGTGTAACAGAGTTTTGTCTTGGTCTATCATTAAAGACGATAAGCAAGAATTTAAATCTCAGTATATATATACATGTAATAAACACAATACCACATGGAAAGTGCTTTGTACGTTATTTACGCACTCCTTGTTTTTGTATCAGAAATCTCACTCGTTCGCTGCGCTCACTTATTCGATTTCTGATACGTCAACAACTCGTGCGTAAATACCGTACGCGCACACTTTCCATGAAGTATTCTCCATTTATTTAATAGCAAATCCACACGTACGATTGCGTATAAAATGTCCACAAGACAGACTGTATTTGGATATGAAAAGAGAATTTACTGAATGATAACGCAACTAAAATTCTACCTATAACAAAATTTGTAAGAATTTGAAAACTTACCTTAAAATTAACAGGTGGTGGCGGATTTTTGGGTTCTATTCTGACCACACTGGATTCAACTTTTGGGGGAGGACGGAAGTTATTTTTGCCAACCTGTCACGTTTCAATCAGATATTACTAAAAAGGTGATATAACTATGCTACTGTTTTCTTTGCATGAGGCTAGAAGAATGTTTTTAGTATACAACTGCATGGAAAGACGTCCAGATTTATGCACATACACAAATGAAACATTACCAGTACTTATCAATTAATCTATGATCAAGAGAGGGTAAATCTGTTCAGCTATCAACGTCGTCAACCTCTCAGGAATCAAAATTCTCAGACGAGATCTAAACATAACATGCGAGGTATTAAGATAGGTTATAGGGCTTACGTGTGGTATGACCTCTCGAGTCCGTTACCCTCTCTTGCACTGATTTAATAGAAGGTACCTTCATGAGGTGGTCGACCCTGGCGAGCAGCTGAGTATTGATTGACAGGCGACAATATAGTTTATCTCCAGGCTGAGCAATTAATCGCTGAGCAAATTCTCTCTGGAACATGAGAACTGCACACCTGCACATTTAAGGATGAAAGTCATTTTCATAAAAGTAATGTTACGTCATTATGATAGTCTCATAGAGCTGAATGAACCAACTGGAAAAGAAGACAGGCTGCTAATCAGTACATACAGCTGTAATATAGCAGCAGCTTAACTAAAGACACAAACAGTTGGACATGGAACAATAATAATAATAATAATAATAATAAAATTAATAACTAATAAATTAATAATAATAGTAATAATAGATTTGCATAGTAAACCAAACTAGAATTGCGATCCAGTGAGGCTGGATAACACTTGATTAACTCTCCGCCAGGTGAGAATAGGAGCTGCGAAATTGATGCCAGAACAAAAAAAAGGTCACGTTAAAAACCTCTTTAAAACATAAACGAGACCACGGGGAAGTTAATGCACCAAAAGTCAGTTTCCCCAAAAGAAAACCCTTTGGGTATTTATGGTTGGCAAGTTGCGACTTTCATTCTGTTGATAAAGGGCTACAAAACGGAGAGCACCTCATCGGAAAAAGGGAAGTACAGTAACAGATGTAAGAAGGCTTTTGAACAATAATAATAATAATAAGAGGGTTCTTTTTTACAGATGGCCTGTGTCACCTAATGTGGTTTTCAATAGGGCACTGCATAAAAACCAAAACCTACAGTCCTAAAAATGAAAAATATTTAAAATAGATGAACTAAAAAACGTCAAACTAAGCAAACTTAATGAGTTTTATAATGTCTAAGTAATGAAATTCTAAAAGCATTATAAGGCAGCGGGTGTTATGGCTATGATAGTCTGAGCCTCGAGTACTCATACTGTTTCTTTCACTGTCATTAATGAAATTATGCATAAAACAACACAGTTGTTTTAATCTTCTGGTTGACAGTTTCATCCAGTTCAGATCTAGAAGTGCTTGAGTTGAAAAATGCGTCGCTCGATCCAGAACTAGTTTGGCTGCTTTATTCTGAAGGACGTGAATAGAATCCATTAAAACTTTGTTTTGTCACCCCATACGATACTTGCATATTTAAGAATAGGAATGAGCATTGTTGACAAATAGATCCTTCTTGCATAAACTGGGAGAAGATGCTTGATTCGTTTTAAGACACCTAGTCTCTTTGCTATTTTGCTTTGTAGTTGTTCAATGTGGTCATGCCAAGTAAGATGCTGGTTTATGATCACTCCAAGATACTTGAATTTGGTAACGTTCTCCAGTTGATCATTGTTGGCTACAAGAGCTATGTCATTAAATTGACTTAGTTTGTTACGTCCTCCTATGACCATAAACTTCGACTTGATAACGTTTAGTGTCAGCTTATTGTCATGTAACCAAGATGTAATAGCTGCCAAGTCTGCATTGAGCTTTGATTGCAGATTGATTGGCGAGTTCTCATGACAATAAAATGCCATGTCATCAGCAAACATCGTCATCTTTGAGTGCAGCAGTTCAGATTGAATGCCATTAATATACACCAAGAATAACAATGGTCCCAAAATGCTTCCCTGTGGTACTCCCATGGTGATTTTAATGGTGGAGACAATGCATTAACACACATCGTTTGTTGAACTCAACCAGGGAGATATGAGCGGAACCATTCCAAGCTTTTCCCTGCTACTCCTGGTGACTTGAGTTTGTTGATGAGGAGCAGATGATCAACAGTGTCAAACGCCTTGCGAAGGTCCAGGAACACTGTTCCCGTCACGCATCCTTTGTCCATACTTTCTAGGACTTGATCTGTGAAGGCGATTAAGGCAGTGGAAGTTGAACGCTTTAGTCGGAAGCCAAACTGTGATTGTGATAATAATCTGTTTTCTTCCAAAAAGAAACTTAACTGAATATGTGCTGATCTCTCTACGATCTTGCTTATAGTTGGTAAGATTGATATCGGTCGATAATTATCCTTTAATGACTTATCTCCATCTTAAAATAATGCAGTGAATTTTGCACACTTCCAGACCCCTGGAAATACACCATCAGTGAAAGATCTATTGATCAAACCAGTTAGAATTGGGTCGATGACGTCAGAAGTATCCTTCAACAAGCGAGCACTTACACTGTAGCTTATCAAGTCCAAGAGCTTTGCTAGATTTTAAGGGTTTCAGGACATTACGGACGAAGTTCACATTAACATTATCCAGGTGTAATTCAGAAGGAGGGGTGCTGGAAGTAAAAACAGTCGGAACGTTTTGAAATGGTTTTGCCAGTACTTTCCCTACTGACACAAAGTACTGGTTCATGATTTTTAAAGATTGAAGAAACAGTCGACTTTTTACTACCAGGAAGAGCCTGTTTTATTGCGTGCCACATTTCACAGGATTCACCCTTGGCGTCTTCAATCATCTGACGAAAATATTTCGACTTGACATTTTTTTCCTCATGATTGGTATAATTCCGCAGTTTTCTGTACATTCCCCAGTGGTAAGTACTATTGGTGGAGCGTGTTTTCCTGAAGTGATAGTCTTTATCTCGTTTCATTTCAGCAAGTTTCGATGTTACCCATGGGGTTTTACTTCCCTTAGCTCGCTTAATCTTCAGAGGAGCATGTTCGTTTGCTATCTCAGAAAACAGTCGTTCCCACAAGACAGCATCATCGACATTTTCGACTCCATCAACAACTGACCAGGGGACTTGACTGAACTCCGTCTTATTATAACTCTTGAATGACCGATATTCAAATTTCCTTGGTGGAAGTTTTGGAACGTCTCCTTTCATCACGCAAAAAACCAAGGGTCTTTGAGTATTCCGTAATTCTTGTTGGTTCATTTATAAGCTGTTTCATGTTCAGCAATCTGCTTGCGGAACTTTTCCCGAGTTGGTCAATGTTTAAGTCACCCATTAGTACTAAACCGTTCTTATCAAGGTCAATCTTTGCAAAGGAATTGCTTAGAGATTCCAAAAAGTTGGCTTCTTTCACGTTTGGGGGTTTGTAAGTAGCAGCAATCAAAAGCGGTTTACACTTTGGCCTGTTAATTTCAACCCATAACAATTCCTCATATTTGCTACTGACTCATTCTTGACAGTGAAGGGAATAATATCTCGTATATAAAGCAAAACTCCACCTCCGTTTAATTTTGCCGATCCAGTGCGGTCTTTTCGAACTACCGAGTACCTTGGTATAGCGACTTCAGTCAGATGTCTTCGGGGAAAGCCAGGTTTCACTTAGTGCAAGCACATCAAAGATGTAAGTTGACATCAATTCGCGAACACCATCCAATTTATTTACAAGTCTATTAATATTTAGGTGAGCGATCTTGAGTCCTCTTACCAGACGAACTTTAGGAGCGTTGATGGAATCGTTTGGTCGTAAAAAACATTTGTAGGAGAAAAAGGTCCGGGAAGTAAACAGTCCGTACAGGACCAATTTGTGGCCAAGTCGCTACCATCAAGATATTAACGACGATTCATTTCGCATGAAACCAGCGATCACATTCATCGCATTGCACGGCTCTTTGATTTTTCCGGCAACCTTTAGCACACGGAGCACATGGATCTGTTTTTGGGCCTGGATTTAAACTTACATCACCCGCAAGAACCACCTACGTAATGACAGCACATCACGAGCACGTGAGCGGCGATTTAAACCTGAATTCCAACCAGGAAAAAGCTTAACATCGGCGTTCGACGCAACAGCAAGTGACGAGGATGGGTTCACAATCTTAACTCTCTGAACAGACGCCTGTAATAGCAATTCTACAACCATAAACATTGCTAGAGTCGCACAGCAACGCAACAGTCGACCGCCCGCCATTCGCGACAGACCTTTGAAAAGAAAGCAACTGAGCTGCAGAGAAAAATAACTATTGTACAGGCAGAAATAGTATGCCTCAAAGAAAAGATTTCTTCCATTGAACTGGTCAATTAATTGGAAAAGACAAGTCACAGCTACGAAAGCTGAAGGTGCGCTTCATTAGCTGTAAATAGCAAGGCAATGCTAGATCATTAAACCGCCGGCTCAAACAAGACACAAGACGGGTTTATGCAGAGTTTAGTGCATTGTGCAATGGGGAAGAGAATTGCCTCAAGTGACAAACACGTAATAGTACGGAAGGCAATGACAGCAGTATGTTCGAGGCTATTGAACGGGTGTGCAGCTTCTGGGCGGATCTGTGGGAGAAGAGTGGGACTGATAACAAGGATGGGAAATGGCTCCTGGACCCGACAGGCTAGTAACCTACTGGTGGAAGCTTGCACATGTACTCCATTGGGGTGTAACACAAGCTTTCTTGTCTATCTCTGAGAGCAACATGGATTATCCCACTTGGTTTGCAGAGGGTAAAACCAGGCTCATCCCTAAACCAGGATAGTTGTTGAGTGAGAACCAGTGACCAATAACATGTCTAAATAACATCCATGAGTGCTTTATATGTACAACTTGTCTCCTGGAACCCCATAGACAATCATCTTGGTGAGTTTTACTTATTGGAGAGTGGCCAAAGGAGGCGCCAAAGAAGGATGTGGTGGCCCATCAGATAATCTAATGATTGAAAGAATGGTCACCATGAACTGTCAGAGAGGAAAGCCAAACCTGAGTACGGCCACGGTAGGTGTGAAGAAAGTTTATGATTCCATGGCTGATATTATGGAATTCCACCACTTCCCCTACTGGTATTGCAGAGTGATAAGACACCTAGTCCCCAGTTAGAACACCAAGATAATGGCTTCACTATGGTGGAAATGATGTCTCCCATACTATTAAATTCAATAGAGGTCTTCCTCAAGGTGACGCCTACTGTCCTCGTCTCTACGCTGTGCCAAAATCCACTTGCAAGGTCTCCTTCTGCAACTCAGGGTATAGGTTATCCAGACCAATAAGCACCAAGATAACCCACCTGCTGGTTATGGATGATCTCAAAGTGTACAGAACTGTATGCTTCATCTGAAGCCAAGCTGATCACAGCTTTAAGATCTACCAGCTCTGCAATGCAGGACATGGGGTTACATTAATAGGCCCCCGTTGGTCAGGTTCAACCATGGGTAGATCCGTCCAGGCTGTCAGCTCGGCTTGAGCAGTGTTGCGTGTGGCTAAACAGGCCAATCTGAGAGTGAAGGTCTGTCGAAGAGGTCCCATCTGTGTGTGGTTTCAGGTCTGGTGGTGGGATCCTTTCTGCGATCTCGCAACTTATCTGCCATCACTATCAGCTTTTCTTCGCCCAGCATTAGCTGTTTGTGGAGTGTTTCTCCAAGTTCTGCGGTCAGAGGAGAGTATGCAGCCTTGTTTCACGCCGCTGCGTATTTTAAAGGTCTCAGATGAACTGCGGTTGACATGCGTCGCCCCCTTCATGTCGGAGAGGAAGGATGCGATCAAGCTGTGTAGTTTTGGGGGCACCTAATCTTTCGGAGTCCTTTGAAAACACCTCTACTGACAAGGTCAAAGGCCACTGTAAGGTCAATGAAGGCAACATATAGTGGCATCTGCTGCTCTCTACAGTTCTCTTGGAGTTGATGGAGAGATAAGACCATGTCTACTGTAGACCCTTTGGCTCGGAAGCCACATTGTGATTCGGGGAAGATGCTCTCAGCCACCTTCTGCAAGCGGACTCGAGCAAAGGTTTTGGCGATGACGCTGAGGAGGGAAATGCCTATGTGGTTGTTGCAGTCTCTTCTTTCACCTTTGTTTTTGTATAAAGTGAGGATCTTGGTATCCCCCTCTGTCCTGTGGTACTGCTCCCACTTTCCAGCGCTGACAGAGAATTTCATGTAAAGGCTGCAATAGGGTGGTCTTGCAGTGCTTGATGAGGTCTGGGGGATGCCATCACTGCCTGGTGTCTTGCCAGAGGCTACGTACATACATACATACATACGCTGACTATGGCCTTGCTGAGCTCCTCCACAGTCAGTTCTGCATCTAGCTCTTTCTTGAATGGTAGGCATTCGTTGGCATCAAGCGCTGTGGGCGACATAATGTCCTCTCTGGAGTAGAGGTGGGAGTAACGTTTCACCCATCTCTGTTGATCTTTGTCCGTGATTACTTCTCCATTAGATGAATTGAGAGGGGCATGTACACGTGTAGTCTTGATTTGAGCTGGGCTCAGTACCTTCTTGATACCGTCATACATCACTCTGATGTTGCCTGTTGCAGCAGCTGTCTGGGTGGTTTCGCTGAGCTCTGCCCAGCATTCATTTGCACAACGCCTGGCGGTTTTCTGGATCTTGCTCCTGGCATCCCGAACAATCTGCAGGTTCTTCTTGCTGGGAGACCGCTTGTACTTGATGAGGGCCGCACGCTTAGACTCGATGGTGGGAGTCAGCACGGTCAAATTGGTTTCAAACCAGTCGTGAGACTTCAAGGTCTTCTTCCCAAAGGTGGCCAGGGTGATGCTGTACATATTGTCCCCCAGACATTTCCACTTTTCAGTGGTTGGCAGTCTCCAGGTTGTGGTGGGTCGTACTCCTTCACAAAGGCCTCGGCAAACTGATCCACAAGGTCTGGCTGAGACATCTTACTGATGTCAATGCTGGGGTTCCCTGGTTGCTTTGAACCGTGGAACTTCGTTGCAGTCTGATCTTGCAGCTACAAGGGAATGGTCTGTGTCGCAGTCTGGGCTGTGATAAGAGCGTGTGTGAAGAATGTTTTTGAAGGTAGCAAGCCTAACCAGAATCAGGTCCAGTTAGTGCCAGTGCCTTGAACGCGGGTGTCTCCAGGAGACTGACAGAGAGTGCTGGGGTTTTGTCTTGAAGTAGAAGTTAGTGATGCAAAGCTTGTGGAAGGCACAGAGCTTAAGGTGGCTCGACTGGATTTTTTTAGGGGGGATACCTCCCAAGTTTGAGCATTAATTACGTCGCCATGAATAAAGATATGGAAAAAAGATTACCACAGCTGTATTAAATAAAGATGAAATTTCTTATGATCTGGGTTTTACTGCAATAGGAGTCGCCATGGCAACGTAATGACGCCATTACGTTTTTTATTTATCTTTGTGTTTCTCTGTACCAGGAACTTTTTTAAAAAATCGCTTAAGGGAGTTTGTACCTGCCATAATTGCCTCAATTATGGCAAAGTTTGAACAAATTCTATGAGAGCGTTTTCGAAATATTTTGAAACAAAGTTTTAGGCGTCATAAAAACAGTGAAATAGCACACTATCCACACAATTAGCTAATGCAAATTTGCTACTTTTTGCTAAATGTGCACGTGCATATGAAACTTAAACACAATGCCAGTGAATAATGAGGACGTTCGCTTGTAAACACAAAATCTGGGGGAAAATTGGTCATATTTGAGGTCCTATTTGAAAGCCTTCCCTGTTTTCAATGTTCTTGAAACTTCCAGGGTATATTTATTGACAATTGGTCTCAAGATTTTCAAATTTATAAAAAAATTTATCGAGCGGTTTTTTGAAAAACGCGAAATTTGTAGGCGTCGACCAAATTACGTGCAAAAACTGTAACAAAAGCAGCTGAATGCAAGTTAATAAAATTCTTCTTACTCACGATCACCCAGAGCAATTCCCCTCTTTTTTTGCAGGAGGTTTTCGATGGAATCAAACCACTATGAGATGAAGCCGCGTTTCCAAGGCTTATCATGTTCTTAAAAAATTAGCTAATTGTGTGGATAGCATGCTATTTCACTGTTTTTATGATGCTTAAAACTTCGTTTCAAAATATTTCGAAAACGCTCTCATAGAATTTGCTCAAACTTTGCCATAATTGAGGCAATTATGGCAGGTACAAACTCCCTTAAGCGATTTCTCAAAAAAACTCCTGGTACAGAGAAACACAAAGATAAATAAAAAACGTAATGGCGTCTTTATGTTGCCATGGCGACTCCGATTGCGATAAAACCCAAATCATAAGAAATTTTCATCTTTACATAATACAGTTGTGGCAACCTTTTTTTGCTATCTTTAGTCATGGCGACGTAGTTAATGTTCAAACTTGGGAGGTATCCCCCCAAAAAAATCCAGTCGAGCCACCTAAAGCGGTTGCTGACTGACGATTTTCATTCATTTTACCTTCTCGGAACTGGAACCCCGACAAATGCAATGTCATAAATGTCAGGAGAGAATCACTAGTGCATGACACAACAGATCTCAGGCAGGATCAAACGGCAGTTGTTGAAAGTTTGAAGGCGATTTCTACCTATAAGTTTCTAGGAGTATGCTAAAGACTGTGTTGCAGGATGAAAAGCAGACTGAGCTTGCGGTAAAGGCTTATCTACAAAGGATGTCGGTAGTTTGCTGTTGTCCTATTTCTGGTGTCAACCATGTCAAGGCTTCAAACCAGGTTGCTCTTCCTGTGATTTATTTCCCTACTTAATGTTGACCCAGCACTGGCCCATCACTGAGCTTAGATCAATTGACAGAGATGTGAAAAAGATCTTTCAAGAGAGTGGAGGTAAACACCCACTCAGCTCGATGGCTGTATTGCACCTGTCAAGAGACAAGCATGGTTTGTAAAACTTTAGACACAACTTTCAAGGACTTTTCAAGGATTTTTTCAACGACAAATTACAGTATTTAAGGATTAAGATTTATTCAGTAAATCGGCATTCTTTAACCCCCTTCTGAACACCTCATGCATGGCTAAAACATGTCATGGAGTCATTTACGATTTTAACTTCTTAAGCCATGGTTGATCACGTTGTTTTATACTTTCCTCGACAACACTTTGCAAAATGACTAGCGTTTGAGTTACAGAAATAGCATTCGAAATAACGGAGCAGAAATAAAATACTGTTTATGCACAAAATTGGTTTTAAGTTATCAGCGAGTTTTACATGGTCTTACACCGAGGATGAGACAACTTTTCAGCGGTAAAAAAAAATTGTGTCGGGTTTAGACAAGGTAGTGAATTTCAAGGACTTCTCAAGACCTAATAAAGACATCAAGTACTTTGCAAGGACTTTCAAGACAACTACTAAAATTCAACACCTTATCAAGATTGTACGAACCATGGACAAGGGAGGGCAGGGCTTGCGATCAGTTGAGCAGGAAAAGAAACTCACAAAAATTAAGGCAGCAGTGAAACTGTATCAGAATCCAGACCCCTCCATGATGGCCGCTCAAAGACTGGATTTGAAGAAAAAGTGCCTGAGAAACGGCCGTCATTGCTAATAGCTGAAGCACATAAATTCGCAGAGGACCTGAGGGCAAGTCTAATCCTTAAGCAGCCAGACACACGAGGGCTCAGAGGAAGTGGCTGAAGGAACAAAGGAAACAGCACACCGGAAGAAAGCTGAAATAGATAAGTTACAAGAAAACATCAAGGCAGAAAAGTGGAGAATGATTGGCAGACTCATCTCATTTCCCTGTTCTGTTAGCAGGCCTTAGCAAATTCAAGTTTTTCTCTTTAGATTATGTTATAAATAACATGGTAGACGGTTCAGTGTGTATTGGTCAGAGCTACAAACACAATTAAAAGGAGGATTGCTCAAGGGCTCACAAACACAGGCAACAATTTTTTTTGGTTGATGTCATCAGCGTGCATAAGGAGATATGAAGCTACTCACCCCATTTAACTTTGTTAGGAAAATATTCTACCAATAACTATATATAGTGATGTTATAATTGCTGTTTGTGAATATTATGAGCAAAAGCGGAGATTTGAGTACTATTTCAAAAACGAGTGTGATGGTTACATCAGGTTTCCAAAGGCCAAATTTGAAACAACGGGGCCGCAGGCTGCGTGTCCCGAAGCACGAGTTTTTAAATTACTCCCCCAAAAAAGAAACTTAGTAGAAATTATCACTTTAATAGGTTTTCTGAATTCAAACACATTTTATTTGAGTTTTGAACCTATAACCTACTTGGTACTTGCTGGTGTGTGATTATATTATTTCATTTGCATTCAGCGCTGTTTGTGACTTCTGAGCAACCGCGGTGCTTCGCAATACACATGGTAGAGTGCAGATTTGGACGTCCTAGAACTTGCGAAGAAGAGGAAACATGTGTGGCCAGCGCTATACGTAAGTCTACCCGATATGAAACCAAAAGGGCGGCTGGGATTTTTGGTGATTGGCGAAGAGCTCGATTTCCTAAAGTTGCAACGTTGGAACCAGGTGGTCTCTTCAAACATTATGATCTGCACAAAGCTCAGTCCTTGGAACTTTCGTTTAAGTTGCCAAACCGTCAAAGGAAAGATATCCAGCCAAAACGTTATACCATATTGTGTGCGGAATAGGACGTTTCATCGTGGAAAAGAATGAGAAGTAGGATTTTAATCCTCTTGATGCTTCGGACAAAAGGCGCAGTGGTGTTGCTTTATGTGGCATTTGTCATTATTTATTTTGATACGTTGATACTGTTACACTCAAAGTTAGCAGTACATAAGCTTGCTCTAAAGTGCATTGCAAAGTACCTATGATTAAATTAAGTTTTTCACCTTCGCGTTGGTCTTGCTGTATGAATATGCAGATTAAGAAACATTTTGCACATAGATTTGAAATCGTTTCTAAACACGTATGGTCTTCAACTCGTTTTTCATTGGGTCTCTAAACTCATCCATTTGACCAGAAAGAGGCGTTCTGGTTGGGAGGCAGATCATGAATAATATATGTTTTTTATTACTGAGTTTGAGAATACAATTTTAAGACCTTAGTCTCGTGACAACCAAAGCGTGAATTCCTCTGCCTAAGAAGCAACTAAGAAAGACAGATAACCATGACCTATTGGGGCCTTTGAGGAAATTTGAGTCGATCCATTCAAGGATTCAATGAAACAGTCATCAAATCTCAATAGTGCCTCATTACTGTTATCTGTTAGCAAGGGCCTGGTGACACGGTACAAACCAATAAACAGCCATTACCTGAAGAAAGGTCTATGAAGAAGAAGCTTGAAAACAAATGGGGATGAAATCTGTGAACACAAGAACATGATAACAACAAAATTAGGATCTCATTTTTCTTAACACCAAGACACTAAGTGTTTGCTAGAAACCCTTGGCTGCAGGTTTTATACTAAAATACAATTATTGAGCGCAGACAATTGGCTAAAGAACTGGCTACTTCAAGTTTCGAGCTCCCTACTTTTCAGGGAAATTATAAAGGTGAGAAAGTGAAAGCCTGAATTAGCAGTGATGCAGACTTGCTAAGTCTTACGACTTTGTCGTGTCGTGAGTCTCACGATTTCACGACTTATCTCACGCTCTCATGAGTTGGCAACTGATTTCTCACACTTTCTCAAAAATTCAAACTTAGAAAAGTTTTTTTGCGCTGTAGGGTTCGTTTCTAAGTTAGATATCGATAGATAGCCAGCTCAATCCAAAGAAAACCTTTAGCAGTCGCGTTTAATTAAATTCTTTAGCCAAACGCGACTTGCCGCTTCCACCAAATGCGCAGACTTACTGTTTCTCATGTTACAAGATGGCCGCCAGCAAAACGTACAAATTACAAAACCTAAATCGTAAAATTGACCATGATGTTTACAGTTCCAGCTTTAAAGTGATATGTGACTTCCAATACTCATAACCTCCGCTGGAAGTCCTTTCACTTGGAAATTTGGGACATCTCACTACTTTTTTCCATTTCTTACTACATGTACTTTTTCTAGCTCTAGGTTTGCCTTTTGGGGGTTGGCATGTCTTTGAATACCATGGAAAAAGTTCGTACTCACACAAGCAATAAACAAACAACGCCCTTGCTCAATGTTTTCTTACAGCACAATAAAATTTAACTGTAATAATTATTGTATCCCTTAAGCTTATCACTTTTCAGCTATCTACCACAGTTGACTCCCGATAACTCGCACTCTTGCGAACTCCAACCTCGCGCTAACAGCAAAACGCACGCACTATTTACACTGTAGGCTAGGTTTTGTAAAGTTACGTTCTGATTTATAATCTAGATGCATCACTCCATTTTCACTTGACATTTCTACAACTATATCAAATGTGATTAATTAATATGTTCACCGTACATTAAAACTGTTTTTTTCTTATGTCCGGCTATTTGTTTCAAGTTCCCAATAACTGGAATTCCTGATACCTCAAACCTTTGTTCAATTTCCCTTGAAGGTTCGATTTATTTCCTGGGAGTCGACTGTACATCTCAACAACGTGCCTCCGACTCAGTGGAAAAGCTTATAACCATATGAACCTGAACATGGTTTTTTAGTTTTATTGAGGTAGATATCTTAAACACTTCAAAAGTGTTATGCTTGGCTTCTTTTATCCTTCTTAATAACCAACACGACAAGTGTGGCACTTGATACAAACGCTCTTGTAGTTCTGGAGGGTGTCGACATCATAAACAGACTTACTGAGATACAAGTGGTACATGTATGTTTTGACTGTGGCTGTAGATGTATTATAAATAAATCACTCCTTACCTGATAAGGGAGATTTGCTACACACACATCAAAATATGGCAAATCTGTCCTGAGTACATCACCAACCATTACATGGAGTTTGCTTGCCTGAGGTCTATCGCAGAACAAAGTCATGTTAAATGCTAAAATAACAAAGGCAACAAACTCAAGTTTAACTTGTATAAAAGTGATTTTGCCAAGCTAAGCCTTTTGAAATATCAAGTCACCACCATAAAGGTAGATTAATAAAAAATGTTGTGTGGGTTTTCTATTTTGACCTTTCGCAGTACTGTTGAACACAAAAGTTACCAACACTTTGTTGAGTCTTTGTTCAGTAGCATTTATTTACATGTGAGTAGATCTAGAAAGAGATCAGAGTGCATACTTATTCATAGGGAGAAGATTTTTGTTGCTTTTTTTTCTAAGTGAACATAACTCCTAGTTAGAAATAAAGTATGCTTTACAGCTGTAAGTGTCTCCTTTCAAATTGTTAGGATACATTATAAAAAATCATTCATGTGCGGCACAGCACTGTGAAACAAGTGGTGTACAGAAAATGGAAAACTTCAATAGGGATTAGGGTTCACGACTGTTGCAAGTCATGGGTAAAAAAGGTGGTGGATTGCAGCAAGAAAGAATGTGAATGGTGCATTATAACGGTACTGTGCCATACATGTACATTTCATACTAATGTGCTGCATAGCACTGAGAAACGAGATTCACCGTTTCATAGTTCTGTGCAGCACAACATTTAACATACTCCATGCATTAGATTCTCACTACAATCCACAACCTTAATTACCCATGACTTGCTCCCATGTAAGGCATCCTACATGTGCATACATGTATGTACAGCTACATCAGCAGAGCATTACAACAGATCTAATGCTGAGATGAGGTGTACAGATTTTTTTCTTAACCTCTTGTAAGGTACCCCAATTTCCTTACGGCTAATGCTCAGTTGGTTAATCCTTTGACAGGACTCTATCATTCACAGCTAGTCTTAATTATTATTTTATTATAGCTTAATAAAATTCAATGATAAACCAAATTTTGTCTCCCTCCTTCACCTTTTTTGGTCTGTTTACACCGCTACATGCACATATAATGAAAAAATAACACATAAGATGTAAAAAACAAACACTGTTTCCGATTCCGATAATTTGGTTAATACACTGTATATGCACCAACTATGCAGTCACACAGTCAGGCATACATACTGGGGAGGGGGGCACTTGGGTATTTTTTGGGGTGGGTATGTGCCACCCCGGACTTCAAATTGGCACCTCGTTCTAAGAAAATTTCCCCTAAAATTGATACCCCGTTTTAGAAATGGGCCAATTTCTTATACTCCATTCTAGAATTCGCCCTAAAACTGATACCCCGTTCTAGAAATTGAAAATATGCCCGCCATGCATGCTAAAACACAGGGTGCAACAAAAGTACAACAGTTTGCTTGTTAACACATTGAACCATATTATTTTTAAAAGCAATCTGTCCTTGAATAATTTCAAATGGCTGCTTACAAAACTGGAGCTTTCGTGCTTTCGAAAGATTATACCCCGTTCTAGACAACGCCTCTGAAATGGACACCCCATTCTAAATCAGGAGCTTCAAAATCATGACCCTGTTGGGCAGCACATACTCATATTGGTAATGTATGAGAGTACCCCCCCCCCCCCCCCCGATACATACATGCACTGCACATACTTGTAACTCCCTAAAAGAGCTTTTCAGTTACATGACAATAAATTTAGCTTAAAAAAAACTTAAAAGAAAAAGAGGAGGAAATAACAGTAATGGAGAAAAAATAGTTACAAAACAATAATGAATCGGAAAGGACTAGCTATTCACAAATACAATTATTGATTGGAAAGAAGTAGTTTTACAAGTCACCTTTTACTGCAAAACTCACAAAACCATGAACAACAGAAATATTTATGGAATGTTTTTGTGTTGCAAAGAGAAAGCCAATAAGGCATGAGAAACCTAAACTGCAAACAACAACAATAGCTAGTTTGAGGTTTGCTCACACGTCTTAGAACTTCGTTGTGATTGTTATTGTTGTTGTTGTTGTTGGTAACTAAACAGTCAACATTCCTGAAATTTTTTAGCCGTTCACAGTTTTCTGAGTTTGACAGTAAAGATGTTAACTGAGTCAGTTGATTTAACAGTATCACTCATGACCCTGGGTAGGAGAACAACTGCTGACCAACAGCTTGATTGCATCTCAAAATGTTCAGCTGACTACTCTCTCTCATACTTCTCATGCAGATGTGACTAGGTCAGCTGAATTTCTCAGCCAAAAGGGGCAAGATTGTTCATACATTTACACGTCATTAAAGCATCGTTCAAGTAAAGTTTGTCACTAACAGGTAGCCAGCTTGAGGATTTATTCCCTGTGAAATACACCGAATGCAAATATGGCAGACCACTCGGGTGGACCGGGCCGAGCTGCGCAAAGTCGAGGCTAGTTAGGCCTCGATGTGTTTTGTTTTGACAACGCGTCAGTAGAAACTTGCAAACATTGAGTGTATTGACAGTCATTTTCGCGATGCCTACTCATTGCTGTGTCCCTGAATGTAACCAAAAAGGTGCAAAATCGCCAACGGGAGAGAAAGTATCTTTTTTTGAATTTCCAAATCAACCTTTACTGAGGAAGAGGTGGATTCACGCAATCTGACGAGACAAAGGAAAGAACTGGCAGATCACTCGAGACACGAAAGTTTGCTCTCTGCATTTTAGACAAGAAGATCTTAGAAAGTCGTTCGCTGGACGAACTTACCAGTATTTTGCTCATTTCCCATGCTGCAGTATAGGGTGAATTAGGGTTCCCTTGCTGCTAAAGCTAAAAAGTGTTTGAAATAATACATTTTTAGTGGTCCTTTTAACTCATTCCAAAACTGGGGATTAAATAGAATGCGCTCAATACCCATCCCATTGCTGGTATATACAACAAAATCGCACTACCTGGCACCAGTTACTCCCATCAATCCCTGGACTTAAAAGTAATATTTGTGTGTCCTCTTAAGCTTTGGCTTTCCATCAACCTCTTCCATGAAAAAATTACTATCAGAACAGGCGTCCAAGGGAGTAACCAGATTTTTTGTCTCTGGGCACTTGACTTCAGAAAGCCCAAAGGGATCACTGCATCCTGGTTCAATTACCTTAGCATCAGGCGAAGCACACAAGTAGGGGGAATCTAGACTGATAACAAGTCCTGACTTAAGTATCTTAACAGGCCTTCGAATTGACATCATGTACTTCTGGTACTGTTCAAGGGCAACTGGCTCATATTTGAGACCATGATTTGTACACCTTGAAGAAAAAGGTTTTGGGTTAAGTAGATTTTTTACTAGGGTCTCATGGTTTCGTTTCCTTTCCCTGATAAGGCCAAAATTTGAGGCAGTGAACCTAGATTTTCTTTTATCCTTCCATTCTTGGAAAGTTGACTGTTCCCATGTTTTCCTTTCAACTTCATTTAGCTTATCAACATCCACTTGTATTTTTTCTAGTAAGCATCTCTCATCTCCAGAAATCTCAGTCGGTATTTGAAACTGTGTATGTGAAGCCCTGAGGGGAAATCTGGGAAAAGCAGTTAACTTAGAATCATGAACACGATTGTCTAAATCTGACCTGTTGACAGATGAAATGTCACAAAACACTTTGAAGTTATCTTCAGTGATGGATAGTTGGTAACTGGCATAGGATCCTTGAGGACTTTTTCCAAATTTTGTCGGGACAAGTGTAGTTGACTCAGTTCTTGCAGTCATAATTTGTGATAAAGCCATTTTAGGGTTAAGCTCTCTTAACCGTCCCAATAATTTTGATTCAGATGCCTGCTGACCCTTAAGGCTATTTCGGGCCTCATGCAAAAGACATTTTACACCAGAGTCTCTGGATGATGGTTGTTTGTCTAACTCTAAGCTTGTTTTGGTCACCAACACTTCCATCACAGTTTGTGGATTTATGCAGTCTCCTCTTCCCTTGCGATGCCACTGCTGCAGAGTTGATGTGCAGCTCCGTTTTGGCTGCATATCGTCTTCGTTTTCAAGGTCAGTCACACTTTGACACTCATACAAAGAAAACTTGCATAATTTTAACAAAAGAGCCAAAATATGGTTGCAAAACCCGACCTGGCCAGCAACACAAGAGCAAGAGGCATTCTTGACCTCTCCACTAAAAATGCAACTTTTAAGTTGTGGAGAGGATCATTTTTTTTAAAGCTGTGATGGCACTGACAGCACAAATAGAAATAAGTATTATCGCTTGCTGCTGGCAAGTTCTTTAAAGATTCATCGTTCAAAAACATTGTAGCTTTTCGCACAATAGTCGGTATTGAGTGACTTTTGCTTGAATCAATGTTTTTCCCTGACTTTGCGATATGATTGTTCATCTCGGCACGCATGAAAAAAGGCATTCATTTTATATTGCCAGACCAGCCATCCGAAGGATAGTTTGGTTGCGGTCCATTAACAGAAGCTGAAATGTTATCTTCACTCGCCGTTCAGTGTTCTTTGCGCTTTGTATACACATTGTGAGGATCAGGATCAACTATATTTTGGTCTCGGCCAGTTCTGATATACTCTTCGACCCTTTAAAAGCGAAAAGAAAGCTACTTTCAGCTCGTAAAATCCAATTTTTCACATCTCTGAAGTGTAATATTTTGACAAGTCATAGCGAGACACAAAGCGATCTTGCGCCTTACCTCTTCACTAGCGCTGCCTTTGTTTTCAAACCCTTCAAAGAATCGCCTGTACATTTTAGCCAAAATGAAGTTCTTCGCATGTTAATGCCTGGGGCTCTCTTCCAGCGAGAGAAGCTCCCGGGATGTCGTCCTGGGTTAGCACACGTGCAGCCATTCATGACAAACAAAACAACAGGGAAAAGCCGTGGCCTAACTAGCCTCGACTTCGCGCAACTCGGCCCGGTCCGCCCAAGTGGTCCGCCATATTTGCATTAGGTGTATGTGATCAAACTTTTTTAAGACTAAGTACGATTTGTGCTGCAAAGTTCTCAACAAACTGAAGTTTCTTGAGGTTGCATTTACGAGTATTTGACCAGACAGATGAACAATAATAAATTTTGCTGAAAACAAGGGAACTTAACAGGAGAAGTATTGTGATGTTATCTAGTAAATGTTTCAGGCATTCACTTACGTTCCTTGAACTCTCTTCTGCAGCTCAGCTACCATCCGAGGATCAACTTCACAAGCAATAACCTAACAGACAATGATCACAATGTAGATTTGTATCTTTAATGTACAATTATTATTACATTTTTTGTCAAGTACCTCCTTATCGACAATTTGTGGGTTGAAATCTTAAGATTTTATGGGTCGGTTATTTAATAAGTCTTACTTAGACCATGGTTTAGGAATCTCTGGACCTCCAGATCTATTCTTTAGTGGGTTATTTTAAGACAAAAAATTCTTTCTAGTCTACACCAAATTCTTTCCTAAAACTGTTCAAGATAAAATAATGGCCTTTACATAAAAAATTGAAAATGGCCTAGAATGCAGTTTTGTTGCACACTGCCTAAATGCCGTTTAAATAACTGGCCAGCCATATGTGTTTGGCAGGTTGGATTGTGGAAAGGTATGTTTAATACAAGTTTGTAACAATAGAAAGAACCATTACATCCACTTTTAAACTGTCCACATCTGCTTAATAGAGTTGTCCGCTTAATAAGGTTTCACTTACAGTAAATAGGGAAATTAAAGTAAATCTTGGGACTTTGGCTACTGTCCACTTAATTCGGTGTCCACCTAATACATGCTTCACTAATTCTGGCAAAGTGTTTTTACAGACAGCTTATTCAAGCTATGAATAAAATCTTGACTTAACATAAAAAAAGAATGCAAACAAGAAATCTGAAATTACAGTAGTATTAAATTGAATACAACAGATCTATTCAATTCTCTAAAAAAAATTTTCTGCCTTTCACTCCAAATAGTGGCAAAAGAAGAAAGCAAAAAAAGCAAAATTCCTATGAAATAAACAGTTCTAAACTTGAACTAAACAGCATCTTCATTATGAATTATTAAGTTGTTACAATATTCAAATCTGACAAGTCAGAATAATGAGCCCCCTATTAACAATCTTGCCTGTTTTACTTGCTCTAATAATTTCACTGTTAAATTCCCTGTCCCAGGACCAATTTCCAAAACAGTATCTGTAGAACGTAAACCTGCCTGTAATAAAAAAAAAGATTCACATGTAGACAGTTCCATGAAGCAGGCTGCAGCCCTACATGTAGGTTTTATTCTGACATTATTTTGTGGAATACTTAGTATTCAACAAAAATTAATGATGTCAGAATAGAACACAGGGCTGTCACTAAGGGCTGGGGGGCCGAGGATTTCCCCTCAGCTGGTGGCTAATGTAAGCATGACCCCCAGATTCTTTCATAGAAAACAAATGGACAAACAGAGCCAAAAGAACTAGCCTGCAAACAGCAGACGTATTTCCAGTCGTCGCTTCTCTCCCTCCGAAAAATAACATCTGTGAACCCGAGTGGCAAAACAATTTCCATGACGTAAAACCTTTTGTTTTGATGTTGGCCAATCAGATCAAAGGATAGAATACAGCTCAAGTGACTCCTCACCACCTCGTGCACTGACATGTCTTAGATTTTGGAGAGAGTTACCAAATATGCTTTGGAACGTGAATTTCGTGACCATGGCAAGGTTTCCCGCGACGTTGAATGCTGACTTCTTCACGAAGTGACTGCTTCTTATGTATGTGATGTGGGCCTTTGGTTTCACTTTATAAAATATGGTAGTACAACACATAAATAAAACCTGGACAAAATAATTGCTACAGCAAAAGGAAAGTAACATAGCTTAATGACATCGTGCTCAGACTTATTTATTTCAATTTAACCAGCACTGACAAAAGGTGGTGAATCAATTATACAGACACATCCTTGACTGATTCAGGAATCTCTGACAATCACTTGTTAATAATTCAAGTATGATTTGCCACAAAACAATGATCTAAAATAGTACAGTCGAACCTCGATTATCCAGACTCGTTGGGACCAGATGAAATAGTCGGGATAATCGAGGGTCTGGATAATCGCAAATATGAATATTAATGAAGAACAAAACTGATTAAATTAAGAAAACGACATTTAATCGTCAAACAACACCTTTAAAAATTGTTTGGGGGACCAGAAATTGGAGTGCCAGATGTCCGTTGGTGAGAATAAACCAGGCATGCAGGATTTTATCAAGCTGTTCATCATGTGCAACTTTCAGTGATTTTCTCTTCAGTCCTTCGCTGGTCTCTGAGATGTTGGCAAACTTCATGCTCATTTCCTTGTTCTTGCAGATATCAGAGATCTGCTGCTTACTAACGCCACATTCAGCTAAAAAATTGGTTCCTTTTTCTCCTTTCTCTAATCACCCAATTATAGACTCTTTATCTTTCATCGAAAAAACGGATCGCTTGCGCTTCAAAGACATGATGATTGTTAATAAACGTTCGCGACGCTAGCTTGTTTTGCATACCACTGAGAGCGAGCCGATAAAATGTAGTAGAGCGTGAAATTTCACTTAGCAACAATGCAACTCTGAGCCAATCAGAACTCATTTGAATGTTCTCCATTAGTTACGATGTGTGCAAGCACTGCTTTTGCCGTTTGAAAGTAAAAAGAAACCCTCGCATTTTACTGCACTTTTCAATGGTGTAGTTTAAAAAGGATATGGCTACAGATCTTGATCACGACTCATTAATATTCATGACCAAATTGGGACCAGAGAAAAAGTCCAGATAATCGAGAAAATTTAATCTGGATAATCGAGGTCCGGATAATCGAGGTTTGACTGCATTATAAAGCTGGGCCAGGCCCAGCATGAAATAAATAGTTACAGCAGTAAATTGATCATACACCTAGTCAAGAAGACATTTCAGCTACGACACTTCGACTCATCTTAAAAACTAAGGAAATTAAAACCTTGAAAATAACAGGTATTTAAAGAAATATAAGAACAAATATAAAATGCCTTCCATCACTGATCAAACGTCGGTAAAGAGCTTAGGATTTCATTTGCAAAGAACAAACCACAACTCTCGCCTATAGTAGTAAAATTATAATCAAGAGCTAGAATGTGTTGAAAGCGCCAAATTACTAGGTGTTACGATCTCCAACAACCTTACATGGAATATTCACATTGATCAAATCATAAAGAAAGCTTCTAAACATATTTCCTGATGCAATTGAAAAGGGCCAATGTCGCAAGGCATGAATTAATTCTTTTTTATACATCTTGTATAAGGTCAGTCATGACCTACACATCGCCTGCGTTCTCCTACGCCCTGCCATTGTATTTAAAGAAAGATCTAAAGAATGTAGAGAAACGAGCACTATCAATCATTTGCCCAGGACTGGCCTATAGAAAGGCCTTAGAGCTTTCAAATATTATGTCTATTAATGACTAAATCGCTAGCTTATGTAAAAAGACCTTCCTCTCGATTGCTAATGACCCAGCCCATCGCTTACATAACATGCTTCAATCGTCAGGGCCGCCGTGTTATAATCTTTGGAGCAAAAGGCCTTTTGCGATTCCCAAGTGTAAGACCGAGCGTTTCAACAAATAGTTTTTTTAATAAGATCATGTATTGATAACGAATTTTAGCGCTCAGTGAGTTTTGTAAATGAGATCGATGACGTTGTATATATTTTAACGTTTTAAGTTTTGTTATATTTTTAGGACTTTATCATTATCATTTTATTATACTCACTATTGTAAGATTCTGTTATATTATATTATATATTGTATTGTAAATACACAATTCAGCTTAGTAGCTGCAAGCTTTTTACAAATAAACTATCTATCTATCTGTCTGAACCAAGAAGCAACCATGCATTGGAAATCAATTACCACATGTCCTAGCTTTCAAAGATAAAGGATATCTACTAAAACAGATCTAAAGCGGCACACGACAAACTACCGAAGAGTTCGCCAAAGCATACTTTCCTGCTACAAACCAGAAAGGAACAGAAGCAACAAACAGCATGACGCGTCTACTGTCATTAGGACATTTATTGTTTGAATATAATCAAAACAACTAGGTGTGATAAATCATTGACTCTGTAGAAAAAAAAAGTCCTCTAATCTTTTCTTCAGTATGAATCCTCTTGATGCTTATTTCATTAATCAGTCCCACAATCCTAGTAAATTACTTTCGTAAACGTGCCGTTCTGAGGAAAAAGGGCAGCTATACACATAAGCTATATCGTCCTTTCAATTTCAACTTGAAAACATATCCACTGCGCACAATCTTGCATTAAGAAGACTTGCGAGTTAGTTCCTTGATTTTAAGAGCTAAACCATGATTGGCTAAAAAGGTTTTACATCACGGAAATCGTTTTGTCACTCGGGTTCGCAGACATTATTTTTCGGAGGGAGAGAAACGACAACCAGAAATACATCTGCTGTTCATAGGCTACAAAAGAACTTCCTAGTTGTTCAATTCCAAGCCTACTAATTTCACATCCAGCAAACTGAAACCTTCGTGACAGTTCTGAAACATGAAGATTGATCTAAGATATTTAAAAGCTGCTCCAGAATGGTACAAGTACAGGTAGATTTAAAATGAAAGTATTGAAACAAACCTTTTCTACAAGACTGGTTATGATAAGAGGGTTCTTTAAAATATGCTGGCCTTGTTCTATCTTAAACTGCAGACCTAGGAATAAATAATAAATTATTATTATTACTTAATTACTATTATTATCATTATCATTATCATGATTATTACATATATCATCAACATCAACATCATCATCCTCGGCTTGTTTGTTTTCCCCCGCAGGGTTCTGGCCCAGAGGCCGGAACCCGAGGAGGCACCCTAATGTCCTCCGCGTAAAGTAAAAGTATCGTATTGTCGTATTGTTAGTATGCGAAAATTTTCTCGATTTGAAGAAACTAGGCACGCACGGTGGTCCAGGCTAATTTTCAGCATGTGCGCCTGGCTCAGCAACCGCGCAAACTGGGTTTGTCAATGAGTCGCATTCGCCGAATTGTGTCCAAGTGGCTACAATCTTCGCCCAGGAAGATTTTCCACCGAAACTCCCCTGGAGTGAGAACGCCGGCTTCAAATTCAGCGTGAACAACGAAGGAGAAGACGTCAACAAGAAACCGCGGAGCAGAAGGAACATCAATTAGCACAGCGAAGGCAATGCGGACAACAAGAGACAGAGGAACAGGAGATTGGAATCAGAGGAATTATGATCGTTTTACACTGTCGAAAACCCAGATTTCTTAGTTTGCCGGTTTCCCTGCAGATATATAGATCAAAGTCTGCAAAGTTTCAGCTCTGTATTACGGCCCGAAGAATAATAATTTTCAGGCGAACTGCACCGGGTAATATTTGTTTTTTTGTTTTGTCTTTTTCTAAATCCAGGTCCTGAAATAATGCTAAATCTGCTTTTCAATACACTGTTAACAATAACACCACATAATACGCAAAAAAGAAGAAGAAGAAAAGAAAGAACAACGTAGGAACTTTTAAGATGATATTCACGGTTGGTCACCCATCCAGTTTGTAACCCCGACCAGCAGGGCTTAACTTGAACCGACTATTGCGAGGTACGTATTTCTATATACCTAGTTAAAAAGGTATTCAGCAGTACTGAAATTGTTTGGTATTAAAGAACTTGATTTCTCAGACACAAATGAGCAACGTGCATCGACAGAACTTTGAACTCGTTTTGTCTGACACAAATCAGCAATGTGGATCGACAAACTCGATTCAAACCACATCAGGAATAGCTCAAATTTCTCAAAACCCAGTCAAAGACAAGAAAGGTGCTAACGTGAAATAACCGGGTTTTTGTTCTATATTAAGGTATTCAGGATTTAATAAACAGTGGTCCATGTGTTTTTAGGGTTAGTTTATTGCGAAATCCCGATTATTTTATTTGATACAAGGACATGCCAGGGAACTTGAAAGAGTGGTCCATGATGTTTTTGTAGGGTTAGTTTATTGGGAAATCATTTATATCAGTTGCATTCAAGAATGCCACACTCGAAGCCCAAGCATTTGTTCCACACATTAGTTATAGGATGAGATGTATAAAAAACAATTGTCCATCCTAAGCATGACGTATGAGGATTTTCACTAACCCAGGAAACAAAGTGTAATAATTGAGAAAACACAAAAGCAAACAAAAGAATTACACTCAGAAACTCTAATACGAAAACTGCATTTCAAAGGTTCATGGCAAATACATGGACAACCACAAGGAGTCTTCATTCGGGTTTTAAAAGGTCGGGGGCAGATTTAGTGACAACTATGACTAGTTTTTTTTTTAATTCCGCGCTTATGGACAGATATCCAATGAACTCGCTTACATTAAATGGATTTCTGGTCTTTTCGGCTGAAATCTCTAACAGCTCCTAGAGCCGCGGGTCTATTATTCTCACTATAGCTCTTAGACGGAGCGCCACTTAATCAGTGATGCACTGGGTCGAAAGCATGGTCGACATTTGATGCCAAAGAGTTCACTTATACTTTTTCATGGTTTTTCTCAACTTTTGACATGGGCAGGTTTTTCGAGATCATCAAGATTGATTACATTGCCATTATTGCAATATCTCACAGATAACTGGAGAACTATTAATGTCCCGAACTAAATAGCAGTGAACAGACAATTGAAGACAATTTGTTTGTTTACAGGAAAAAGCATGAGAGATGGTGTCAATTGTCAGAAAGAAAGGAGCTGTCAATAACAGCAATTAAGGAGGCGTGAAAAGTGGCAAATCGCCAGATCAAAGATTCTATCGCAGTCTGTTATTATTTCTTTGCCTGGGCTGCCCTCTCATTTCTCTCAGCAAATCGCCCCTCACGCGTGCCTTCATTTCTCTTGCTCGCATTCTACCGTGTCTCAAAAGAAAAATGAGAGACTCCTCGCAGTCTAACGAAGAGCTTCTTGAATGGCATCGTCAAAAGAAAATGACTGCGTGACAACCAGTTTGTTCCAGACAACATGCCAGAATCTCATCAGAACAACGTTCATGTAGTGAACGTGGGGGGAGCCAGAGCAATGGACTGGTAAAAGGTACTTTATTTTTCTAATCCCTTGGTCTCGCGCTTCGGGCAAAATGTCGCGTTTGCCTCGCTTGGCTCTTAAAGCGCTTGTTATGCAACTCTTAAAAATAAGCCAAAAAGGAATGAAAAAAATCACCTTGTTGGTAAACTTTGTTTTGACCATGTTCTCTGGTTTTCTTGACTACTTTTACTTTCGGCATTTCTCTTGATTCAAGGACAACCGTTTGAAGTCATTTCCCGCAATTGGCAACAGAGACGAACTACATCCGCCATTCGCCATGTGGATTGCAAAAGGAGCAGTGGATTGGGAACGATTTAATGAGTAGATGGGTTAAATATGGTACACGAAATGTAATTAGATAGAGCGTGAAGTCAATATGGTAAGGTTGAAGTGGATTGAAAAATGGCGAAGTTATCGGTACAGATTTGTTCCTTGGATCGCGTTGAACTTTCAGAACAGGTGTGATTGTAGAATTTAGCTTCTTATTCATACCCCTGACACTAGCACTGTCAGACCTCACTTGTAGAAACCTCCCTTACTTCAATAGGATCTAGGATGGTTACATGTAAAATGCGAACAGTTTTACCATGCTACTACTGGTTTCCGCTCCATTGAATCCTATATAATTTTGTACAGAACATAATTTTAAGAGGAGCCATCTACTTTGAGAGTAAGCTCAGTTTGTTTCAATGAGTGATGGAAGAACTGTTCTACTTATTTCGCAGTGGTGGGCATTACTGGTAAATAATTAGCGAACAAAGCTCGGCCACGCTTGGAAATTTTTGCTTCAATTCGGGCCAACTTTTTTCGGGACCGTGCGAAGACTGGTTCCTAACAAAGACAAATTCAAGATGGCGATGTGAAGCCAGACGAACTACGGCTGATTATAACGGCATTGAAGAGCCGTGAAAACATTAGGAATTGCAATTTCAAACAAATAAATGAAATGAACACAAGTTAAACTATTCATACAGTAATATTTCAGCTCAGTAGACATCATGTCATTTAGAGCAGCAGCTCTGTTATGTATATCGATTGTCGTCCTAATTATCGATCTCTTTAGTAACAACTAAGTTTCAAATTGCCTTCTTTAAGAACTTCGCTTCGATAAGTTTAACTTACCTTCATTAAGAAATTTGAAGGGACACCTTTCTTGTTTGGTGGGGGTGTTTTAATGTCAAAGAAGAGACCTCAAATACACTTGAACGTGGCTGAACTGGTGTTGTTTGACGATAACATGATGTATTATTGTAACTTCCCACTTTTCAACGAACAAAATTCCTCGCTGTTTATTATTATCTGCCACGAAGGTTAGCATTTTGTCTTGAAAATTCACGAAGTAGAAATCGCTTTACTGAGAATAGGACAACCTCGGAGCGGAGGAGTGATTTTCTTGCTTCTCGCAAGTCATCCAAAACCTGTTAGTTCATCCATTAACAAGCGTGATGTGAACCTGATTGACCTGAAAATGGTATTTTTTGTAAGAAAAATTCACGTGCGTAAGCTCCAAACTTAAGCAACTAAAGCATCAAAACAAAGGATAAATACCTTCTTCATGTTTTCCTCGTTTCCATTTTTGAGATATGGGCACCAAACAGCAGATATAAAACCTTTTCCAAAGCTTACTTCAGCCAGACTTTTCTCTCAAGAACCTCGCAAGAAACTCTCTCTTCGCCAACATAAAGCTAGTCTCAAAATATTCGAAGACAAGGCATGCAAGATACCGATAAAAAGCTCTTTCTTCGTAGCTTTTATCGCGCTCGTCAAAGCATTGTTTATTAGTACCAGTTCTCTCTCACATGGCGATAAAGCCTGACCGATTTTCGCTCTTGGCGGGCTGGCGATATGGCCACGCAGAATTTCAAAGAAGATAACACTTACCAAGACCTTGATTATTGAGGATACCGTAAAATTCCGAAAATAAGCCCAGGGGCTTATATTTTTCAAAGGCCCTTTTTGAGGGGCTTATTTTTGGTGGGGCTTATATTCGGAGGGGCTTATGTACAAAGGGAAATTTGCGTTTCCAAATCGATAGGGCTAACTTTTAATTGGAAGGAAATGTACCATTTTTGCTTTGTTTTACTTTGTATTTGATGGCAATTTCCAAGTACAAGCCCCCTTGGGGCGCTTATATTCGGAGGGGCAATGTAATGGAGGGTTTTTTGCATTACAAGTTTGTGGGAGTTCTATTTGGAGGGGCTTATACAAGGAGGAGCAGAATTTTACGGTATCACAAAAACCAAATCTAATAATTGTTCTATTATACATTGTTTTGAAGAAAATAACAACAAACACATTGTCATTAAAGATGTGAATATTGTTCATCGTGGTGTCAGATAGGAATGAACGTTTATTCATTTGTCTCACGATAGAATCGCTTTGAGATATTGATTGCGACGTTTCAACTGCAATACTGCTAGTCTTCATCAGGCGATGAGGTAGATTGTTTACGTGTAGCTATTTATGCACGTTGGTTCGCTGTGATTGGTGTATTTCGATCCTCATTATTCTGACTAGCAGATGATGTTCCCTCAGGGGTCCGCTTTGTAGTTGAACGGCTGTTATGCTTTCTGATCGTAGGCATCCATGCTTCAGGAATTTCGATTCCGTTGTCTCTATTGATGTTATTAGAATGAAGTCTTATTTGGATAGCCTCTTTGACCCTACGTGTGTATCGGTGAGGGTCACGATCGATAAACTTGACTTGATTCCATAAAGGAAGATGCCCCGTTTCATTTGCGTGCTCCGAAACTGCGGAGGTTTGTGTATGAGCAAGCCGTATATCTCTGTCATGTTCTTTTGTCGCAAGGAACCTGAATTGATAATGTTATTGGAAATCATGCATTGCGTGCACAACCTACAGATTGTCAATTGTCTGCTAGCAGATAACTAACTGATCTGTAGGTTTTGCTGATTTCCAAAATTAGCTAGGCTCTTAGCTAGTGGGAAGACAGATAGTGAGTACAATGAATAAATAATAATAATAATAATAATTGAGCTGTATTGTGTTCTCGTACCTCGAACCAAGCCCTAATTTGTGTTGGGTGTTCTGTGCATTATCGGATGTCCTGTGCAATTTATAAGGGAGGTTTTCTCGAGATTGCATGTTTGTCGTCATCGTCGTCATTGACGCACATTTGCCTCGCTTTGAGGTGCTTGCTTACGATTTGCTTCACTTTGACAAATTAACTCATCAGTTGTGTTCATCTTTCAAAGGTTTGCTGAGGTCTGATATTCTGTCTTCGTAAAGCATTCATCTTCTGAATCTTCGTAAAGTGTACATCAATCTGTGATTGCTGAATCATCCAAAGCCTTCATCTTTCAGAAGTTTACTGTTAAATTTTACTTTGGATTAAGCCTTCTTATTTTTCAGCATGATTCGTCACTGTCTTTGGAATTAAATGTCTGCGACTCCTGGTGCATGCATCAAACCGGGTTTAGTTCAGCAGCCGTTGTACCACAAAGTAAATTTACCGAGTTGTGTAGCTCGGCGGCCGTTGTGCCACAAAGTAAATCGAACCGAGATGTGAAGTAAATTTATCGAGTTGTGTACCTCGGTGGCAGTTGTGTCACAAAGTAAATCTACCAAGTTTTGTAGCTCGGCAGCCGTTGTGCCACAAAGTAAATCTACCGAGATGTGAAGCTCGGCGGCGCCATTTGATCATGACTTGTGATATTTTTTCACACCAGACAAATGAACACTTTAACTCTATGTTATTTATTAGGAAAAACTTATAAACCAGCCCACAGTAGCGCCACTCTTGAGTCACTGAGATCAACATGAAAATCAACAAAGGTCTGGACCTAAACTGAAAACGGAGAGAGAGATGGGCGTATGAGGCTCACGCACTTCATGCATGTGAGACTCTTAAGCAACACTTACCTGATTTTGAGAAAAAAAAACAACAGCTTACTGTTTTGCTGTCTACTGTACAACAGGGGTTTGCCTTGCTTTCTTGCATGACTGTAATCCTGAAGGCCCTCTTACAGTCCAGTAAATAAGGAAATAATATAATTTATTTTTTTACTTCTAGAACAGTGCGAGTGGTTTCCGCCAAAGACCAGGATAAGATTGTTCCAGACTACAAACTTCTTGATTCCCTGGTTATCTTGCTAAAGGGACTTAATTGTTTTTCATCAAGGTCAGAGTACCCTGTGGGCAGAAAAAGTGCAAGCCCACACAGTGTCATGTACAGTGTTCTGGGATATGAAATAGACAGACTTAACAGCAGTATTCCTGGGGCAGGAAGAGGAGTATTTGTAACCAGAGGGAAAGTTCCAGGTGGAAGTCTGGTTGCTTTATATCCAGGTGTTAACACTTATACCCAAATTCATTGTATCATGCTGCGCATTTGCAAACTTTGAATGGGTTTTTTCTGTTCCGTCAATCATTTGAGTGGAGGTGGGTTAATGCAAATCTAATCACAATACAACGCACTTGCCCAGCTACAAAACTGAGAATGACTCGAGACTGCTCAAGATTAGCGAAGAAAATCGCGATAATGAGCGGATTTTTGTTGTGGGCAGGAGGCCGACATGGCTTTGTTCTAAGACTTGAAAGAGACGAAAATAAGAAAGATCAGTAAAATCTTCAAAGAAAACTAGTCGATTATTGTCCAAAACAGAGCGATCACAAGCAACTACCGGTAACCTTGAAACACAGAAACAAACAAAGTGGATCGAAATGCACCAATCACAAGTAAACATGTGTTTTCTAAGAGGTCTGCTAAGATGATTGACGGAACAGAAAAACTCAAAATTCCTTCGAACTTTACAAAACGCACAGCATGATACAACAAATTTGGCTTTAAGAGTCTTATGGCCCCTCCTGATTGACCAGCAATACAGAAATTATTATTAGCAGTAGTATTCTAATGAGTAGTATTGAAATAGAGACACCTACCATAATAGACCTTCTGTCTGCCATCTTTGCACATGGTTTAGGATTGATGGGATAAAAGCAATGTCATGTGTTATCTCAGGGGAGCAAACAAGTTATAACATTTGCCAAGTAATTAACGTGAAGTATATTATTTCTCTTCAAATGAGACATCAATTTTATTCATGCAAATATTTCAGTTCAACTTCAACAAGTTTTACGTTGTTATTGCTTGCTGCCAGGACATCTAAAGACAATCGTCACAACTGTATACAACTAGTTATATTTGACACTTCAACTGCCCCCTCTCTGTATGTCAATAGTATTGTTGGTCATTGTGTAGCTCTTCGAAATATACAAATAATCATAATGAAGATTTTCACGCATATTCCATACAAATTAGATCAAAGTACTGGATGTCCAAACAACTTCAGATAAGATAAGAATAGGAAATGCAAGGTTCCATGCACTAATTCAGTTCGATTTGCACAGCTTTGATTAAAGCTCAAAAATCATCACCCAAGAAGAGGGGTGGCGGACACCTATGAGAGGTACAGTGCACAAGACAAGACATTTATTATTTGGGCGTGGCCCAAATAGAGTAATGAAAACGGCTTGTTTTGACGCAAATGTGCAATAGGCACGCAATACGTGCTAACGTAAACAAGGCAAGTAAACTAGCGAAGCGAGGCGAATGTCTGCCAATGATGCGAACGTCATTCAACACTGCATATTCTCCTTTATCGTTTTCGTAAAGTAAACCAAAATCCATAAAACGTGCGTTCGGAATCTCACGCAAAAATATAGTTTTTTAAAATCCTCAACACTCCCTGCCGGATTCATAAAAAAATACACTTCTAGTATCTCCAATTTGAACTTGAATTTGCATCACCATGTTGACACATGCAGAGTTTAAAAATAGAATACGTTCCCACGAAAAACCTGAAAACTTAGAAAGCACGTGATCAAAACATGTTCATACGGCAATTTCAGGACAGATCTAGAGACTAACCGACAACATTTCATTGGCCAAAACTGACAGGTTGAAATGTGAAACTACGCGCAGGATGGTAGTAATCCAGTGATATAATTTCAAAGCAGCAGAAAGAGGCAGTTTGGATAAAATTTGGCGACAGTGTTTCGAGGAACGTATTGTTGAAGTATGTTATCGAGGGTTAAACTTACAAATGCACACACTGTTCGTGGTAGTCCCACACTAAATTAACACCGAGTGTTTTCATAATGGGCTGGTCCGCGAACTCAAAGAAAAATTAAGGAAATTGTCAAGACATTCAAAGACCATGGACCTCATAGACGCAATGACAAATCGGAATATCAGGAGTGTATGTGAAAAAACGAGTTTGAATAGAAGAATGTGTATCAGGTTTGAGAGTCGCAAGATTTGTGCAGCTGGTAATCAGTGTGACGATAGTGATTTTGATTTTCACAATACGGAACACAAGGAGTTGCCTGTGATAAAAAACTCTTCCGATGAAGGAAGACTGAGAAGATTGTCAACAATTGAAACCAAAAGGGACTCTGGCTTCTTTGGGATAGCGGTAACAATTCTTCTTATTCCTTCAATTTTGTTTAGCAGAGTGACTGTTAATGTACTTGTGCGTTGTATTTTTCATGTGTATGCGGTAATGTACGGAAATGAGCCCGGCGTCGGGATTTTGCATTATCAGCAAGTTTTGTGTTAAGAGTGTTTTGATTCCAGTGAGGTGACGACAAGAAAAGGTGATGAGTAAATTGTATGGAAGGAAAATTGTTTTGTGGAGAAAATAAAAGAAGTTGAATTGAGATCTCATCGTGGGAAATTTCTTTATAACAGAACTTACAATCCAGTTGGTTTAAATAAGGTTAATCATTAATTTTTTCTCGACACAGTTGTGCACCTAGCTAGCAGACTACCAATGAAGAAATTAAAATCTTTCTTAATGCACCTATCAATGTTAAGCCGGTAGGGAGGGGGGGGGGGGGGGCAGGGCATGGGGTGGGGATTTGATTGTCTTTGTTGGCCCTGGGGTGGGGCATTTGACAGATCTTATTCTCCCAGGGGAGGGAATATTTGAATCTTTCTTCACCCGACGTGGGGATATTTGACTGCCGACTCGGAAGAAAGAGACTGAGACCGAACATATGTTTCCCGCTTCCACGCTTCATGCATGCGCCGTACGGTCTGGAAAATCTGGAAAATCATGGAGGCCATTAACGAGAGCAAGCGAAAGGTGAGTGGATTTCACTGTTTTGTCTTCAAATTTCGTTTGTTTTAACGTATTTTTGTTCAGTTGAACCTTGAAAGGTGCCCTTACAAAGAACGGTATGTTCAAACTTAGAAAATGTGGATTTTCTCCTAAGGGTTTCTCTATTCTACGCAGTGTAACATGGATTGAATGGTTTAAAGGTATAACTGCTGCTTTGACAGGATCATGTATCTTTGGTGATGCAGCAACGTTTATAAATAAAGATTGTAGAGTTTTATTTGGAGATATTTCAATTGTGCCTTTGTTGGGTCCAGCCTTGGGATATTTGACAGCAATGCATGTGCAGCCCGGGGTGGGGAAATTTGGTTGCATTTGACTGGAATGATTTGCCTGTGGGCAGGGAATTTGACGGCAAATTTTTCAAAAAAGTCAAATCCCCACCCCATGGCCTGCCTCCCCCCCGCCGGCTTAACATTGATAGGTGCATAAAGAAAACACGGACAGTGAGACTTTTTTGTATGGAAGGGAATTCTGAAAAATACACTGTTGTCGTCTAAAATTCATTGTTAAAAATAGAAATGGTTTATACTTGTCTTAAACTGGTACAGAAGTAACTGTTACAGTAAGAGTGTGAGGTTTTTACTATGGACAAGTAGGGAAGATTTATCTGTCGTCTTTCGCATAAAAGAAGAGGCTATTTAGGTGGGGTATCAAAATAGGGTTTTAAGTACTAAGTATTTGTCCCTCTGATTCACCGGGTTTATTTTGGCCAATTGAAGCTTTCAACTGATATCGAGGATAATCTAGAACCTTCATTTTATGTCCGTCGACGCTACAAAAAAACGATTCATTCTCTGTACTGTCAAGGAAACGTTGTAGTATTGGGGGGAAATGTGGGACAACAATGTATTGCAATGCATTTGTGCACTTTAATTTACAGTACGATAAGAAGGATTGCTTCAGTCGATGATATGATTCAAATAATGATTGTTGGTTATCAATGATTTTAGTCTGCCATAGCTAGTGCAAGACAATCTATGTTAATGTTAACAGAATTGCCAGAAATGGTTACAGTGTTTGAGCGATTTTTCTAGCTTGAATACAGTGAAAGTTACTGGGTATAGCATTTGAAAACTCTTGGCTCTGAACTACAACTCATTCATTTTAACTGTAGGAATTATTGGCGTTGATTCTCATGCTAGAGATATGTATGGTAACAGTCATAGTCAAGGTACATGTGTATTGTTGGAAATACCATTCATGCATAAATTGGCACAATATTTTCAGAGTCTATATCCGGATACATGTAGAAATGAGGATAAATAATGAGCTTATAAAGGTCCTAGCCAGTGACTGGATTTTACGAATAGTGCTTTGGCCTATTGATGTAAAATATTTATTAAATTCATTGCCTACCGTCATGTCCTCTTTGCTGTAAGACTTACGACTAACAGCCTTTTTTGGAATAAACGAACGTATAGTTTTCCAATACAGCCTGTGTTGCCAGAATTATTCATGATTTGGGTCTCTGCGTATTCTTGTTCGCTTAGCCTTAGTTCACGTCTTACCTCCCTTTTTAAGTTTTTATAACCAGCCCAAGCTAGTGGGTCATATTGTGAGATGGAACGTCCTCTTAAAAAGAAACATTTAGTTACAAGTAGAAAAGAAAACAGGCAGCTTGGGGTATAGATTTTTGCATTGAACAGTATAAAAATAAACTTTTTTTTCTGTGTACAGTCTTCATTTGATGGAAAACAGTATGTTTGTAAAACATGTCAGTTAATACAGACATTTTCTATCAACAGAGTTTGACTCTTTTACCAACATCCAATAAAGAAAACCCCTTGTAGAAACCCAGCAACTACCTCACAAACTACGCCCATCATCTTAGTAATCAAACACCACTGAACTACCCATATATCCCTCATACACATAACAAACTTCACATACCGGTATGTGTAGTGCAACCACGTCCAAATATCCACTACCACAGCGTCTTGTTGTCATAATATTGCAAGTACAATAGTTAGCAAAAAAAACGCTAGTCTAGGCATGCCAACTGATTAATTCTATTACAAATCAGATATTACGGATAATAAGTAAAAGGCAAAGAAAAAGAAAAGAAGAAATATGTGTAATAAATTCAAAAGTAAGAAAGACAAATCTGTTTAATGCAACCTGTAAAAGAAGCTAAGGTTTAGGATTTCGCGATTTTATTTCTGGTGTTATCATGGTTGCATCAAGGTAATCATCTTGGTCTTTTAATATTTCAAAGAGCACACTGATTAATATTTTTGTCTAAACACTCTTTTTGACATATCTCTCATTCTACCTGGTATCTCATTCCACGATTTAGCGCCAAAAATTGGAAAGGCTTGTCTTAGTTTTTCAAGATTAAATTTTTTGATGTACATATTATTTTTAGAGGATGATCTTGTGTTATATGATGATGTCTGTGAGAACAAGTAAACGATTTTTGAGGGTGCAGAATTACCGGTAGTATGAATATCATGCATTAGGTAAGATACGGACTTAAAATAGAGAAAGCTAATTGGCAGGATATTCGCGTCAATAAAAAGAGGAATGGCATGAACATTCCTGTTAGCAAAAAATATGAAACAAATCTTGAAAGAACCAAAACTATTCACAATATTTTACCTACCCAATCTAGCCTCTTCCACACACGCATAACTGATACTGATGTTTGTCATTTATGCATAATTACCTTTGTTTTGGACTTGTTTTGGCATGAAAAATTCAATCAAAAACTGACTTTATCTGAAAGCACTATTTAATACGGTTAAAAAAACATGGGACAAACTTCTTTAGATATGTGAATGCTAGTGTCATTTCCATAATACTTATTCCTTTAAGCTACACTTTACTGCTGTACTGTTTCACTTATTAGGTTTGTGTCTTTTTCCTTTGATTTAGTTTCTCTCCTTTACAAATTTAGTTGTTGTTGTTGTTCTTTTTTTTCTATATATATACACTGTATATATTATTTTCAGCACGCTGTGAAAGTAGAAAATAGTTTTGAATAGTTAAAAGAACATGTATTCGTAATTATTACCGGGGTATTTTTTGGGGAATAAATAAATAAATAATTAATAAATATATATTAAACAGAGAACTTTTTTCTGAAGCAATTAAATTTTTGTTAAATGCGTTTTTGACGCCTGTCCCCAAACTATCAAACCATAGGATAAATAAGGCAAGATTAACGCATAGTAAATATTTAGCAAGGTATGTTGAGGAACAGCGTGCCTCAATTTAGCAATTAAGCCAACCGCTTTACTTAATTTAGTAGCTACATTGGCAACGTGTATTTTCCACGAGAGATTTTTGTCAATCAAAATGCCTAAATATTTAGCATAATTTTTCATTTCTAAACTAACGTGTCGATTGGTATCAGTATCGAAGATCTTAAGTTGGGGAAGGTAGTCGACAGACTTCTGGGAAGGATGAAAATAACACAAATTTTTTTGGGGGTATTAAGGGTTAATTCATTTGAGACCAGCCAAAGATATAACATTTTAAGTTCAAAATTTACTGTTGCCTCAAGTGACCTTAGATTCTTGTTAGCATACAGTCAGAGCAAGTATGAATATCGTTAATATATAAAAGGAAAAGCAACGGACCTAGCACAGACCCCTGTGGAACACAATTAGATATTAGACCTGTATCAGGTATTTGGTTGTTTATTTCTATTGTTTGTGATCTGTTACACAAAAAAGATCCAAACCAGTTATTAATTATTAACTTAGTTAGAAGAATTTGATGGTTAACTGTATCGAAGGCTTTCTTTAAGTCAATAAAAATTCCACAGGAAAATAAATGTTTATCCATATTAGACTGAATTTCACTAACTATATCTACATGCAATGGCATGTTCAGTAGAAAACACTTCTCTAAACCCATACTGAGCTGAAAACAAGATATTCTTATTATTAGTAAAATGCACCATTCATTTATGCACAACCTTTGCAAAGATTCTGTCAAATATAGATAAGGGAGAAATCAGTCTATAATTATTTGCATCTGTCTCATCCTCAGTTTTAAACACAGGTATCACTTTAGTCTTTTTGAGATTTAAAGGGTAGCTCTCAGATGTGACCGACAAATTGACGATTTTAGCTAAAATGTCACTGATAATAGTACTTGAATATTTCAAGAGTTTAGTCGGCAGGTATAAACGATGAAATTTATTGTTTGGTAAAGCCAATATTTCTAATTCGACTTCCCTGGCAGTTACAGGCTTAAACATGAAAGAACTCGCTGGAGATTGCGTTTTTTAGAGAAAGTCGCGATAATCACCAGAAGCAGGTATCTTACTCGCATATTTTTCTCCAGCAGACTCAAAATGCTCAATTAGAAATATATTATCAATTAGAGAAGCTGAGTTGCCGTGAACTCGCGAAGGTTTGTCAATGGTAGGAATGAGATAACAACTCTGAAGAGATAATAGAAAGATGTGACTAAATTCCAATACCTCACTTTTCAAAAGACAAAGATTGAAGTCAACCATGACGCAAACATTTTTCCCAGTAGAGATAAATTTTTCTAGAGTTTGTTCAAAATACTCTACCAAACGTTCGGGAGAATTATGTTGTCTGTAGATAATGCCACAAATTATATTCTTTTTGGATGCAAAACTTACTTTGATCCAAAGGGCTTGGAAGGCTTCATTAGACGTTTTTTTAAGATTGTGTAATGAAGTGTCTCATCAATAAACATTCCAACGCTAGAGGCGTTGGGACAAATTCAAGCAAATTCATAACCAGGCAAGGAGAATTCGGCGATTTCAGAGTTAGAATCGTTAATTTTAATTTCTGTTATTCCTATGATATCGAAGTTAAAACCCAGTTCGTCTAAAATAGAACTTTGAAGGTTTTCATAGTCATTACTGCAGAGACTAATCAGATTATTATGAAATATCAAAAAGGAGTTGTCATCATTCTCAATCACATATTTGTTTTGCTCCTTGAAGCTATGTGGCGAAAAAGTAGTGGCTATGCATATGAATGCGCTGATTATATAAATTAACAATTGTATTTACATCATTGTTACATAAGGTATTTAACTTAAATAAATCTAATTCAGATAAGCTAGTTAGCTTATCAAGATATCTTTTCGAACGTGTATTGCTTTGGAGTATAAAGTTATTAAAACAACCATGGAAGTCTGCTAAGTTTCCCTTACAATTGAAGTAAGACAGTTCTTTCAAAAGGCCTCTCAGGACCTTTCCATGTTGCTTATTTCTTTTTGTTTTTATCATGCGCAAATCAAGGCATAAATATAATTAACCATAGCTAAGATACTTAGCTGTTTAGATTGTTCTAGTCTACTCCTCCCCCTGGGGGGGGGGGGGGGTACTCCCTTATAAGGGGTTAATGGGGAAGTGCGGCCAGCCAGGGTATGTTTTTTGGGATTTTTGTCTTAAACCGGGTATCGAGTTTATCATTTTTTGTCTTAATCAGGGTATCGTGTTATCAATTTTTGTCTTAAACAGGGTATCTTTTCTTGGACGATAAACAGTCTGGGCATATGTTCTAAGAACTAAACTGCAGCAAAAATTTTTTTGTTTTTGGGGCAAATGTTCTTAAACAGAGTAGGAAAGTCAGCGATTTTTTGTCTTAAACAGGTTCAGGGTATGAGAGGCTGGGCCGCACCTCGCCACCCAAGGATATATTGAGTACCCTCCCCCCCCCCCGGGCTCCTCACCAGTTTGACTGAAGATCTTGAAGATCTTGAAAATTGTTCAGTTTATGAATGCGTGACGTATCTATCATCCTAAGGAATATTGAACCTTGCTTTGCCTAGCAGAATTTAAAGCCCTTGGCTTATTGAAACTTTTTTGCCTCAGTTAAGACAAGTGCTTGGTTAAATGGAGATAAGTTATCATAAATACCAAGCTGTAACAATGACACTTCAACGCCGTAACCCAACTGGCTCGGGGTGACTAACTGGAAACCTCCTTCCATGCTGCTATCACTCTTTCTTTGACTTGTCTCCTTACAAACTTGCAAATTTGTCTAGCACTTGTCCAGAAACATTTGTGTATGTTGATGGTGGGTCGCCAAATATTCCTGTTATAGGTGGCTATGATCGCTTAAGAGATGTGCCGGAAGTTTGTCTGTTTAAGTGTCAGGTTTCCCAGACACCAACTTTTTAAAAAACTATATAATTAAAATTGGCACAGTCACATGATGTTGTTGTGCCTTTGATGATTAACCATCACGATTAACTGAATATTTTAATTAATATTTTCCAGGTACCATTTATTGGCCACATGAGCCCATACTGATTCAGTCTATTGGGAATCCTTTTCTTTTTCGCTGTGTAGATGGGATTCTTATTGATGGCAATGATAAAGGATTGTCTAACTTGATATACAGGTAGCTTAATTCTACGACAAAACTAGCACTGAATTTTAAATTCTTTTTTGCCACTCACTTTGCACCTAAGTATTTTATTAATTTCATACTAATTGTCCTGATTTTGTGATGCAGCAGATATGATGTAGGCAAAATCCGTTCTCAGGTTGAAGTCTTCAACCTAGGTGGCAGGGTTAGAACTCCAGCAAAGGTTACATATGAGTTAGTTCAATTTGAAAACCTTTGTTTATCTACAACAGATATTCTAACGAGCAGTCTGCTGACTTAGTGCTCACCTTCCCTTGAAGCAGGTCCATTGAACAGAAAATTTAGGAGAGAAAGATTAATTAGCATTAACCGCCGTCAGAACTCCAGATAATATTATAGAATATAAGTACCGAGGAGTTTTCCCGATATTTAAGCCAATCAACCTTCTTCATTAGATTTAAAGAAGAGGAACTAGCAGGATCATGAACCTAGAGAAGGAAACTTCGAACTCGCAAAAGTTTTCCATAACACAAAATCACGAAATGACCTTCTGTTTCATAATTGTCAATAGTCCTAAATTCATGTGGCAATCTTTGAAAATAGTGCCAATTTCCCTTCAAATTCTTTGCAAAGCTTCTCCAGGCCCTCATGGCCTCTTCTCAAAGGTAGATATAATTGCTCTTGTCTATAAATTTCTTTGCAGTAGACTTGCTTGCACCTTCCACTTGATAGTGTTTGGGTGACTTTGGGTGATCATATTTGTATCACCTGAAATTTTGAGTTATTAGTTAGCAATTAATGAATGAGTATCGTATAAAGAATTATGAAGATAACACCCTCCGAGATCTTCATAATTCTTCATTTGATACGAAAGCCGAATTCAGTAATTTTTTTATTATTCATTCAAAATAATTCCTATTTTAAAAACATGCTTACGCATCAGTCAATTCCAGCTGCGCCCAAACTCTTGAGCTGTCAAAGCCGCCGGGGTGGGGACGAAGAGAGAGGGCAAATGCCCCGTCCTCCGTCAACACTGCAACATTTTTCGCGCAGTCAACTAGTGCCATTTTGAGCATTTTAATGTGCGATTTTTTGTTTCAATTAACCTCTTCCAAGGTTGTTTATGAATCGTGCTCCTATCAATTAAATTGAAAGGGTACAGACCACAATGTACTGTTGCTCGTGCAAACACTACTAACTTTGAGAGTGATGAAATTCACTGCGATGATCATTCTTCACTCTCATCTATAACCGCAGTTCAAAATGAATTATTTCATTTATTTCACATCACTACTAACTGTCGCAAACATTCATCAGTTCGGAATCAGTAAGATCCTCTAAAACTATGTTT
>JBBMOI010000012.1:12105000-12152500 GCA_038088405.1 Porites divaricata | reverse complement strand
TATAAAGGGAAATATAGGACGTTAACTTCGGGCCTCGTCTTAGTGTCCGCTTCATAGAGGGTGTCCACTAAATTGGGGGTTTCACCGTAGTAGAAAATTGGTCAGGATATATAAACTTAAACAACATCAGAAAGACCTGGGAGGGCATTAATAAGGGATCGGCTATTTATCGAGTTACGAGCTTGAGTTGAGTAAGAGTTGAGTTTGAGTTAAGTTTGAGTTACCAAAAAATGCCTTTTTTCTACAGAAAATGCGTTTTCACAGTTTTTGTTTCTGTTTTTAGTTTTTTCTTATATTTTTGTTGCTGCGTTTTTATGATTGGTGCGGGTAACTACGCCCCTGCAAGGGAAACGAAACACTTTATGGCCGCATGTTATTGAGAGCACTGTTCACATGTTCTGTGGGAGTAAAGTTCTTTGATTTTCCTCTTATTAAAGCATAAAACTTGTTATTTGGCCGCTAGATACCCTGAATTGTTTCTAGTTTTAATTGATCTATCTTCATAGCTGATGACAAAAGAGAATTAAACGCCATTGTGCAAAAAACATGGACAAGAAGAAGAAAAAATGTAACAACTGTTCTTTTCCCTCGATTGTTTATTAATGCATTTGTGACTGACTGGTAACATTCCATCGTGTTCTAATTTTGCGGTTTCAATACGATTGCACAATACCAGAAACCCATAAGGGGTTGAAACGTGTAACTCTCATATGTTTGCTTTGTCCGATGCTCGTGATTATTCAATTTCGAAACTACCATATTTGGAACAAGAAGAGATAACTGACCAATCAAACTTCGTAAACAACGTGACGTAACTTTCCTTCAATGGCCGAGAGACGGGGGGAAAAACTCCCGAAAGCCGAGAAAGCTTTTAAAGGTTGAAACCAGGAATATTACCGAAACACTGAGCAGGATATTATTGCCTTACCAAACGGGCCAAACGTAACATTATGCAGCATTATGAAACCCATTGACGGCCTCGCAACTTCTTCAAGTTGTCGCTTCGAAAAACTATACCTCGTTGATCCTCTGCACAGTAAACTTACACTGTAAATAGGCTTTTAAAATTCTTATGTTAAAAGTCTAGAATAAACAGTGATAAATATTTTCGAATAAAATTCATTAGCTGCGTTTCGAAAGTGTCCAAAACCTGAACCTGACATCTTCGCAAAAAGTGATGCTTGTAATGAATGTGAGAAGCATTTTAAAAGCTTAAATTAAACTTAAATGTTGTAGTCACGATCGTGTTTTGAGCTAATTTTATGAATGAACAAAACTCAAAACAATAGACAGAGAAACCGTTTCTTGAAAATTTTTATTCAAAGTCCAAAAAGTTAATCCTTTAAAGCAATTCGGAAAACACTATCTGGATAGTGGATCCGTTCACGCAAGTGCCATCGGCTAGGCACATGGCAAAATTCAACACAAAACCATCTCAAATCAGGGCACATTTTGTAATTTTTCTTTAGCGCCGAAGAGAAAAAGTTATAAAACATCTATGAAACATTTAAAAATACATAAATTCCCTTTCAAAAACGTAATTGTCTTGGCCATAGAGTGCAAAATGTACCTGAAAATTCAGCAAAAACTTCGCTGACTTGGTTGCATTTCAAAACAGACCATGGGCTCCGCCGTGAAGAAAACAAGGTTGAATTCCTCGAAGGACGATTTCTTGATGACAAGCTTCCGTTTCTCCACAAAAAGAAAGCTGAGCGTTCTTTTGAACTTTCTCTTTCCATTTATGGTCCTTTAACGGTGTATTTTTAACCCTGAAATGCAGAACTCTTGTCTTAAAACATCTGCATGGTAATCGCGCAGCAGCCATTTTGTTGAAAATGGATATCCGTCACTAACATTTCCAAATATGGTCAAAATGAATATTCACGAGCATTGAACGCGAGTTACACGTTTCAACCCCTTATGGGTTTCTGATAATTAACAATTATTCCTCGAGCCCGAATGGGCTCTGAGTCAATAGCCCATGAGGCCTTCGGCCTCATGGGCTATTGACTCAGAGGCCATGAGGGCGAGAGGAATAATTGTTTTAGTAAAATCCAACTAGTTGGTCAAAAATATCGAGAATAAAAAAGTTTCAGCTTGTTAAAGCTAGACTTTAATCCTTTTTTGCCGTCAAAGAGCCCGCGCTTTTCGCTACTAGTGGGCTATAACATATAGCCTAGTAGTAGCTCAACCAATCAGAACGCAGCATTGATGATAGACCACTAGTTGGATTTTACTAATGCCTAATACATCTTCTACATGACTTACTTTTCTTGAACATCTTGATGACTTTCTTACATTGCAACCTTGATGGTTCTCTGTCACGGCGGGTAACTCCATTTTTAGAAGTTAACTTTGAGTTAGTTCTTGATCGTTCCGATTTACCTGATTCATTGAAGCTTAACTCCTCCAACCGTTGTTTCTCGTCTTGGTTAGACACGCAAGTTCTTCGGTTAAGCATCTTCAAAGCGTACATCGTACTTTCAGTCGTCAGGTTGTTCAATAACAAAATCTGTTTTCGCTCATATATGGATAAACGCTCAACAAACTGCTCATTTGGTTCATACAGGTTCTCAAAGAATAGCATAGCATGACATTTTCTCTCTCTAAGATCATTCTCCAGCAAGCTGGAATTTGTATACCCCCCGTGATCTTGGGGAGTCGACGAGCAAATGCTCATCTTCTCGTCAAGTTTAACGCCTGGACGAGTCAAAGGCTCTTGAAATCCAATCCCCGAGTGAACCATCGTATTGCCTTGAAAGACTCCCGCGTGTCTTAAACTTAGTAAGACGCCTAACCGTGCTGTGGAAAATTCGCAACGAAGAAAACTCTGAGCAGAAAACGATACACGCTCAGCAAGGAATTTAATCCAAGTGCGTGTTTCTTCGGAAACGATAGGTCTTCGCACTCTCGAGTTCGGACCCGATTAATTACGATTAATTACGAAACCGTCTACTACGAGTGAGCGAGTGACTCATTTGCATATCCTTGTCCCCCTGCAATAACTCGTGGTACGCTCGCGCGTACCCACGAGTTAAAAACCACTCACCTTTCGCGAGTTCGTGTGTGTTAAAAAACATAATTGGAAACCCTGTAAAACCAGTCATTTATTAGTGTCACCTCTTGCTGCTGTAGAACAACTGTAGAACAACCGCATCCACTGTGCAATTGTGGTCACTTCATGAAGCATGAACATGGAAACTCCAACATTTTCAAAGCGTAGCCGGGATGGTAGACCAAACTCTGACACAGGCTCAAGGAAACATGCAAAAACGGTGCTTGCCTTGGTATTTTTTGAACATTTTAAATAGACTGGTATTCTATAGTTCTATAAACTGTTGCAAATGTTTGCAATTTCTTCTGCAACAAGACCGCGACGACAGGCTAAGGAGTCCGCCATTTTGGCACTGAGCCCCAGTTTTCCTCGGTTAAGTCACCAGAGAGTCGTTCCCAGACTGCTGAATATTTGAAGCACCATTTACAAAAACGAAGGCACCATTTATGAAAACGAAGGCACCATAAACAAAATTGGAGGCACCATTTACGAAAGTAACGATAGCTGAATTTTGACGGTAATGGCACCCCATACTACCATGGCCACGGTCGGAGTTTACGAGTTTACGCGTCGTTCGGCACTGGATTCCTGCGCTTTTGATTCAGTGATTCAGAGGAAAAAACGAAGTGGCACAAGTATAAAGCAAGTTCGGAATGAGTTGCACGAAAAGATGTCAAACAAAAGCCCGATAACAGGCAAACGCACCGCCCAATCCAACCAAGGGAATTTGAGAGTTTTGGAGAGTACAGCGACTTGACTCTTGTGAACCTCGATCATTTTAATGTGCCAACAGCTGCAACAGACTCTATAGACAAAGATTTGGTACCTCCATCTATGCAACAAGGGTAATGAAAACATCATTTTCAGCATCTGTTGCATTTGAGGTACTTTTTTTACGTTTCTGAAAACGGTCAGTATAAAACATGGACTGCGGACTGCGGACTACGTATAAAATACGGACTAGGTATAAAACGCGGACTGGAAAATATCGACTGGCTATAAAACACGGACTAGGTATAAAACGCGGACTGCAGACTGCGGACTGTGTATGAAATAGAAATTCTTGGTGGAGATTCTCTGAATCAAGAGCCTGACAAAAATGCTATTATCTACACCCATTTTAGACATGGCCTCGGTCTCTAACAATCATGAAAGGGGTCAGGACCCGGGGGTATTCTCTTATATAAGCCATATACTTATTTGCCGCGCTAAAGGGTAGGATTTATGGGCCGTTTTTGGTGGTCTGAAAACACTTTGCCTATTTTGGTTTGAAATCGGGTATGGTTTTCGAGGAAACTACGGGAGCATACATGTACGAATGTATTTATCGTTTTCAATTCTAAATGAATAAGAATGAAATAGAAATATGCGAATTTGAAATGCATTTTAAGATTTTTTTGTTTGTGCTCTAGAGAGAATGATCTACTGTTGTGCCCTAATCTATAAATTTATGATGATGACATAATTTCTGCCTAATCAGGGCTAGCCTGTTCCAGGCTCCGAGATAGTTGGGTCCGCTAAATTGAGAAAGCGCGAAAATAAAACGAGAGGAAACTGGGTAGTCTCCTCTTTATTTGAGAGCCTGGAACGTTCTCAATCAGGTCAGGTCTGAAAATGGGTATGGATTTTAGAGATCAGGTCTGAAAACGGGTGTGGAAAATGACATTTTTTATTCTGAAACAGGGTAAGGATTTAGAGAACCAGGAGGCATAACCCCACCAAAAAATTCCTAGCAGTACCCCCTTCCGGGGTTCAGGAGCAGGGTGTAAATCATGTCATCATAATCATCGCGTAGAATGTAACGTTGGGTTGGATGATTCATTTCGGTTATTATTCACGTATAGATGAGTAATCCCTCCCCCCAAAATACTGCTTTTTCACCTCGCAGAATGCCCCTATATTGACCTTCTCATCTGAGTTCTTCATTTCCTCATATTCCCCCCAAAAAAAACGCAATAGAGGCATCTTTAGGAATTTTTACTCTGACTCGGCTAACACCAATACTATTCTTTTTTATTTGGTGCTTCTCTGATTTTTTCTCTTCAAACTCCTTCTTTTAATAAAATTCAGAGTTTAATTTCAGTTGCCTTGAATAGTGGCATAACCTAGCTTCCTTGTCCGTGCAGTATGCTTTCCTTCTCCACATGAGGAGAATATAGACTGCGTGACCGGCTTACAGAATGTTTTTGTGTGAGGCAAGGAGCTGGAACTACTGTTTTATGCAAGCCCGCTTTCCGTGTCTCTCATTTTTACCTTTCTAAGGCTGTTTTTATTTACATAGTTCGTAGTCCAGATTTTATACCCAGTCCACAGCCCACAGTCCATGTTTTATACTGACCGTTTCTGAAAATATGCCCCGTCAGCATATCCAACTTTGCTCCCCCCCCCCCCCCCCCCCACACACACACACCCCTTCCCCTTCACTGCCGCCTCTGAATGAAATTGTGGGCTCCAAATTCATTTTGAGGCAGAGGTCCACTTTCATGTGTTGTAACTGTTTAATTACATATGCTTTGAAGTTGTCAGCAACTGCACTGATCTGGCTACAAAATGTTAACCAACACCATCTTAGACATCTTAGAATTGTCAGTGGCAAATCAGTCAAATGAAATGATCATGTTTAGCTTGATTTCTTTGGAAGTTTCCTCAAGTCAGTAATATTGAAGGTCTTAAATTTTGTTACAGTGTTGAGTTTATTCAAGATTGATCCTCTTGAAAGACAATGGTTTGACATTTTAATGGTTATCACAGCAGTTTTTATAAGTGCTGTTTGGTTAAAATCAGTTATTATATACATGTACTTGGTATATATACATGTACCTGTTAAATCAAGTGTTTCTTCCTTTTATTGGTATCAGTAACTTGCCTTTTGGTGCATCCTTTCAGTGAGGTTGCTGAAATATTAGTAATGTGTTATGCCACATCCCCCATACTCCCCCATGTGAAGTCAGGGAAAATTCTGAGAGGTAGTGTGTCTTAACATGTCAGTTCTAAATATGAATCAGGATCAGTACTGAAATAGGAGTCAAAGGGATATCATTATTTTCTTGAACAGTAAAATGTAAGTTTAATGTTGAATATCATAATGAGCCTTTAAGGAGAGCTAGATCTCAGCAGCATCCCTGGGTTTAACATTTTCCACTTCCGGTTTTTCACATTCACATTCTTCTCTAACTTCAGGTGGTAAAAAATCATTTCCCTCCTATAGAACACTTGATAATTCAGCAGCTTTATCAAGACAGACAAATAAATGTACACAGTGAACTGTCTTTTATAAATTATGGACACCTGTTATGTAATCAATAAACAGTTTTGTTACCAATGATATTTGGGACCATTAAAAGTTTTGTGGGTTCATTATTTTTGCTTCTTCAGCGGCAATAGCTCATGATAAAGAAATACATACAAAACATTGGAAAATTCGTACCAGTAAAGTAAAAGTACCGGTCGCACCCCTACGCCGTTTCTTCTTGCCAACATTTCCACGGCGTTCGAGTCCTTTTTGGGTCAACTAGCCCCATACCATCGTGTACTAGACTGCGTAGTACAGCTAGATTGTGCTGTCAGACCCACCAGGTGCCCTGTACCTTCCACTTCCACGTCTTTAATATCAGTGTCGTTTTTGACGTAATGAATGCCGAAAAACTCCGTTCTCCTCGACTAACGAAGTCCAAAATCTCTCTTCGCCTGAGATTTCACTTAAGAAACATGTCAAAAATAGGGAAGATATAGCGGTTCATGCAACCTCCATGGTATGAAGTACACGTTTGCAAACCATATAGTCATGCAAATCCTAGGGTCACTCATTGAGGCCTGTTACATCCTTTCGCGCAAAAGTAGCCGTTTTAGGAGAAAGCAAGAGTTTCAAGAGCGGGAACCAAAGGCAAAGGGCCTTACAGTGACTGGGGTAGATACTTCAAATATATGAAGTATCTACCGACTGGACTTATAGGACCGCTGGTCAATGATATGACGGGCTATGAGAACGCTCGGCGTTTTTCGAACATTTTCATTTCCAAATGAAAAATGAGATGTTTGATGACGGCCTGGCGTTCTCATAGCCCGCTATATCTGTGATCAACGGACCTTCACGACCTCGATTTTTATGTCAAGTAGAGGAAAAGACGATTAGACGGCCGGTCGTTCTCACAGGTTTTTCATTTTCGATTTCAATATTTTTATGAGAACGATGATCGGCCGGTCGTTCTCATTGAATTTTGATTTTGATTTCAATATGCTTTTAGAGTCGCAATGTTATATAAAGGTTTACTTTTTTTTGTTTTGTTTTTCGTCTTTTGCATTTTTTTTTTTTTCTATTTTTATTATTTTTGTCTTGTTTTTCTTTTTTTTTTTTTTTGTTTTCTGATTTATTTTCGTAATTTTTTTTTGTTTTTCCTCTTTTTTTGTTTTATAATTTTTTTAGTTTAATTTTTTTTTTTTTTGTTTTTTCAAGTGCGTTTATTTTGTTTTGTTTTTATTTTCTTTGCTAAGTTTTTTTTAAATTTTATTTAAGGTTTTAAAATATTTTCTCTTATTTTTGAAGAAAAATTATTTTTTTCCTCTTCTTTTTCGAAATCGCAGCACAAATCTGACCATCTTTTTTGTGAGAATGCTCGGCCACCATAGACTACTTCACGAGGTGGTAAGTGAAACCCGAATGGCTTGTTAAAATAAACGTATGGAAATTCCAATAAAACTTTCCAAAATATGAATTTAGCGTCCTTTTATTTATGTTTGTTCATGAACATTAACACTTCAGCGAAGCTGCTTTGAAATGAGATATCGTGGGAAAAGAAGGGAACTATAAATATCTAGTCGCATTGTACACGTATCACTTTTAGTTTTTCTGTTTTTTTTTTCTTGCAAGTCTGTTTTTGGGCAATTTACGACAAGAAGCTGAAGTTTTCATTCATACTCGGCTACTTCGTGTGAACAAGATAACGTGGAAGTCGAAGAAAAATCAGCAATGTGTCACGCTTCTTAACTTATAGCTGGCAAAGATGTCGGTGTATTTTTATTTTATTTTTTTTGCATTCAAATCTTTTTCTGGTTCACGGTTCAATTTTCGATATGTAGCTAAGCTATTTTATTTGAAAATTGGAAAATCCAGTAATTCTGCCTAATTAGTCGTTCAAATGTTGTTTTCAAGAATCGGCCGGCCATGTTTACTTCAACATGTCTAGGGAAAAAACCCGCTCACACGCCAGACACGCCGCACGTTCAACCGCTCTCGTGCAAACTTGAATAGACCAATAAGAAACACTTTTATTGTTTTTTGCTGAAACCAATCAGAGACAAATCTTGCTCCAGGGTTCCCCAGAGCTCTTGATCCCTCTCCTCTACATGCGCAGAAGAGCTCTGGGTCGAGATTGGGCCAGTGCTTGCATGTGATATGAACGGCTCTTCGACATGTCTGAATCGCTAACCAAAAGTCTAAAAAACCCGAACGAAATATTTTAATGATTGCCTTCAAATGCAGTGGTATAGAAAGCGTATATATGTTAGTTTTATAAACTGAAGGTAAGAAAGATAGCAATTCAAATGGAATACACGAAAAATAAGAAAATGTTCGAAAATTAGCGTGTTTTTGACTGACCCCAGACTGCGTGACATGTCACGAAAATCTGTAGAGGCAGATGTTAACCGTAAGTTTGATAGATAGATAGATAGATAGATAGATAGATAGTCTTTATTTTGAAACGACAAGTATTAAAGCTACATGAGCTTGTGGGGTCGTTTGCAATTAACTAATTACTAAGTAACTAAAAAACTAAAAACTAGGGGTATTTACAGAAAGAACGTTGAACTTAAGTCAGGGATATTTACAAATAAGAAATTGTGAGCATAATTTTTTAAGTATATACAAAGTCATCTTTTCTAAAATTACAAGTGGATGCAGACGTTATCTTAAAACTAAATTCATTAAAATTATCTAGAGATTTAAGCTTTAGCCTGAGGTCACGATATGGAACGTTTTTTGTCAGGGCACTACAATTGTTCGTCACTGCATTCCACAGGACTGAGCCTCTAAACGCGACAGAGTCTTTCATGTAACGCGTTTTGAAGCGGGGAACAATTAAAGAAGCGCAGGTCCGGGTTGAATAATTTGTGACCCGTTTCTTAGAAATCAGATCGATTAATGTGACAGGTAACCTATCGTGAAAAGCTTTATGAAAACAGATAAAAATGGCTGATTTATAATAAATAGACAGAGTCGGCCACTGGGCCCGTTGTAGAACATCAACAGAAGCCATGTCTTTCGGCAAGTTAAAAATAAGTCTCGCAGCCCTGCAGTGAAGTCTTTCCAGGGACTGAAATAAGTCAGAGTTGCAACAAGATCCCCATAGTATAAGACCATAGGTCACTGAAGGCAAAATGACCTTAAAATAGAGATCCTGACGAACGTTCCTAGGGAGAAATCTCGACTTCTTAAGTAATCCTAGTTTTTTAGCGAATGATTTTTAAGATCCAGCATATGCGGAGCCCAGGTCAGTTTCTCATATCGACGGTCATTCCCAGTAATCGTGATTTCGATACCCATTCAATTGTAGAGTCTCCAATGAAGATCGGGGGAATGTTAGCCGGGGGATTTCTTCTAGAGATTAGCATGGCCTCACTTTTACTTGGGTGGGGTGTTAATCTGTTAATGAGGCGCCACTCGTTTAATTCACGGAGTGCAGATTTAACTGGGCAATACTTTTTTCTGCCGTGTCACTCGTGCAGTAAACCGTTGTGTCGTCGGCAAACATATAGACGGATCCGGAAGACACAGAGGACGGAAGATCGTTCGTGAAAAGAGTGAAAGGTGTTGGTCCCAAAACGGACCCTTGAGGAATTCCGAAAGAGATCAGTATCATCTCTGAAGTTGATCCATTGACAGCTGTGAATTGCTGTCTTTCCTTTAAGTAACTCTTAAGCCAGTCCAGGAGTGGTCCCGATATGCCAAAGTCCCTTTCCAACTTCATTTCGAGAATGGTGTGCGACACACTGTCGAATGTCTTTTTAAAATCCATAAAGGCAACTGCTACCACTAAGCCTTCGTCTACAGCTTTTCTCCACGTTTCGGTAAGATGTGTTAGTAACAGTTCTGTCGAAAATCCTACGCGGTATGCCCATTGTTTGTCCGTGACCAGATTATTAGCTTTATATACATGACGAACAATTGTGTCGATAACTACGGATTCAAGGATCTTGCTAGGGACGCTTAGCAGTGATATCGGTCTATAATTGCTGCAATCGGTTTCATCGTCCTTTTTATATACTGGAGTAAGCCTCGCAGTTTTCCAGCTAGTGAACACCCCACTGGTGTTAAGGGAGAGTCGAAATAGGCTGAGGAGTGACGGGACAATCGCATCGCCTGCTAGCTTTAGAAGTTTTGGAGCTATGTTATCAGGACCCGTGGATTTTCTTGTTTTTAGCGCCTTTATTTTGTCCGCTACTAAAGACTTTGAAACATAGGCATCTGTGAGTCGAGGACTATTTGTCTCGCCCTTGTCTGCGCAAGTTTTCCCGTATCGACAACTGGTAGGCGGGGGTAAAGTATTGGATAGCTTTAAGCCAACCGTAGCAAAATAAGAGTTCATAAGGTTTGCTTTTTCCGAGTCCGTAAATTCCAGGGTGCCGTCATCCTTTTTAAGAGGCCCGATGTTTTTGCGGACGTTGGGGTTGGTAGCCCTTTTAAGAAGATTCCAGTATGCGCTCGAGGACTTGACTTCACTAAAAGTGTCGGAAAAATAAGATGATTTACCTTTTCTTAAATCAGAAGTAACTTCGTTCCTCACTCGTTTGTAATTAAACAACTGCTCTGGACATTTACTAGAAATTGCCGCCTTAAACAGTTTATACCGTCGGTTCATTTTGTGACGAATTTCGCAGTACCCCAATAATTTCAGGGATGTAGCTAACAGGCGGCTGCCACCAAATTTCACAAGCTTAATGAAAATGAGCTTTATCACCGGCCCAAATTGCATTGAAAAATAAAGACATAAGGCTACAACATAACTACATTATCATAATTCAAGGCCTTCCGCATTTGTAAACTTGGCCTTACGCACCCGGCATTTCTTTGAATCAGCAGTCTACGGCTGACTCGTCCCTAAGCTATTTGGATTGCACAGAGAGCCCAATGAAACAAGTGTTACCCCTCGCGCTCCCGACTGCGCTTCTCTTGTAGTCTAGTAGTCGTGTAGTGACGGCAAAGAAATGCACAAAAAAGCGTGATGCACGTGTAAAGTTGTTGTTTTGCTAATTCAGACCTATTGTCTTCTTGCCGTTCTCGTTGTCGTCGCCGTCGTCGTTGATAAAGCTCCTTAATATTAATAGGAGACTGACAAACGACGACTGAGGACGAGTCAGACTTTGTGGCCTCAATGTCTTAAGGAAGGAATCCCTTTCTCTTAGTAGTCATATATTTCTCTTTAAACCTCAAGTCAATAGTAATCAAATTGATGTGTGAGGGAGCTTCCGTATTTTCAACTTTCTAGTTTAGACCGGGCATTTATTAGGGGCCTAGCATTTAACTTAAAAAGGTAGCAGGCAAAATTAACGCACGAACAGCACAAATTTTCATCATGGTTTCAATTTCAAGTCTGTGACATCAGGTGCAGTTACAAGGGACACTTTAACCGTGGTAAATGACCCTTTTACCACGGTAATAGGCCGCTTCCGGTTCCAAAAAACCCTCTCTTTCAAAATGAGGCTGAAAAATGATTCTCATATCAAAGGCTGAGCACCTACCCTCGTTTTGAAACAGAGGTCCGAGGGAACTCGGAAATGGCCTATTGGCGTGGTGCGTGTGACAACTGCAAGTGATGTTTGCGCATGCGTCAGGCTTGCTGGGAAGCACTTGTTGACGGGAAATCGTAATGGCCGAAACAGGGGGGGGGAAGCTACTTCCCACACATTCTCTTAAATGAAATCCAAACGATGTTCTCACAACTTGCAAAGCGATCAGCAAGGGTCTTGCCAGCGGATTTGGTACTGATCATGCGCATTACGTCAAAATCCATAGATCAACGGTCTCGAGAAGAAACAAAAACGGTCGAAGGCGGGACTGTTTCTCACTATTATATTTTGGTAATTCGCAAATTTACTGATTTGATGTCGCTTTTCAGACATAGTGTGTGGTTTTCTTTTTCTGTTAAACGATTTCCCTCTGCAGAGTTTGGAATATGCAACATATAGCTCCGTACTGATAAGAACCGCCGAAGAGTTGAGCTATCGAGCAGTGTTTTGCAGCAAACCTTAGGAAAGTTAAAGTCGCTTCAAGGTACAGAGCGTTCAGTAGTAGTTCTGATTTGTTTATTAGTATCGTTTTGAATTTTCACTTTGGATTCAAGGTGTTGACTGATCGTAATAAACGAAGTGAAATGTTATGAACTGTGAATGTTTATCTGATGTTGATTCAGTTATGATATGTAGAGCTGTAAGCTCATATTTATAAAGCTTTCTGAATATTCTTGCTTCCGATAAATTTGACACTTTCTCCAGTAATTTTTATCAGCATCAAGTTATCCTTGCTCGGCAAAAACGATGTAACCTATAAATCGATCGAGCGCGTTGTTGTTGGTTAAGATCTAACGCGGTTGCGTTTTAGTTTCCCCCGCAATTTCAGTACCGAAAGACAAATACGATATGCAAGAAGAACAAAGATGCATGATATTATTTTTTTCAATTTTTTAAGCATTTCAGATTTCCTCAACCGGTTCGCTTCTTGCTTCTGAAAAGTCTAAAAATATTTACCGTGGAAAAATGCTGCAATTATCCGCTGGCCATCACGCAGGGTGATCGCTTTGCAAGTTGTGAGAACATCGTTTCTCGGTCCCAGACCTCGTCTCTTCCCCCCCCCCTGGGCCGAAAGCTGTTGCGAAGCACTTTCAAGGGAGGTTTTTTTGCATACCCAATCATCAGGAGACATATCTTATAGATTGGATACTTTGGTTAAGCCATGTTGAAGTGTCATGTATGAGAGAAGGACCATTTAGCCGGTTAATTTTCATCCATTTGGCTCCTCTGATGAAGCAGATATAAAGCGTTCACGAGGTCGTTTGTTGGTGATATCTTGATTTGTTGACATTCAAGCGGTCACGGATTTCTGGGTTATCGTCCATGATCTGCATACCTGCGTAGCATTTAGGTAAGATATACCCCTTGATTTACTTTGTGAAACGTGGAGCAGCATCATCGCACGTTCTGTGTTAAAATTACAGCAGCTTGAATTCAACGTAATTTATGTGACCCCCGTATTTCTGTAGTATTTGACCCTGTCCGTATAGCGAGATCCAGTGATGTATCCCGTACAAGCGACTAAACAGGTAAAACTTCTGTTTCGGTCACTCCGTATTTTCACTTTTAATGGTTAATTCAAAGGGGGGAAGTTGGAGTATTTTGATACTATTTAGCGGCATGAAATCAACAAGCAAATTTCTTACTCTTACAAGTAAGGCTGTAGTCGGATGTTTCCTTCCATCTTCGAAAATTTGCTTTCCTGGTTTACTTTGGTGCTCTATGTCGATTACTTAGTCGCAGAGATTAAGAGATCGAGGCGGTGGATTGTGAAATATTATTTGCTAAAACGTTGTCAAAGATAGAGAAATTTTTCTTGTCCTTTTCAACCTTCTTTTCAGTTTTTTCGTGAACATGTAAAAGTGTATCCCAACAAAACCTTTTTGTAAGAGCATTGTTTTGGAACGCTCTTTCATTCTTGAATGTTTGATTTTGCATCCAAGGGGGGGAAGACTGATGAATTTGCGTTTTAATAATCATGCACTGTATGCTCTCAGATTCATTGACAAGAACCCTCACCATTTGGAAGATGATTTTACCGTGATAATTATTCTATGATGATTTGTTTATACGTACAAAATTGGCGCAAAAAAGAATTTGAATGTTATGCGTAAAATGTTTACATAATGTCTTGAAACATAACTGAAATCAATATAAAATATGAAAATACAAATATGTGCATTCTTCCCCCTGCCCTACTGATGATAATTGTGATTTACTGGATAATGCATTTTCATATGAGCATTACGATATTACTCCCACTTTGACAATAGCACAAGTTTAAGCTCAAAACAATTCTTGCCCTTGTTCAACTTTGCACTTGCTGGACTGCCATCTCTGTTTAAAGTGCAGACAACACTGGACATAAAATCCACATACTAGAAACGTGACTAGGAGAACTATAATACTCGTTCTAAAAACAGTTGAAAGCTACAATCGTGCACTATAAGACACGTTCTAAAAAGCTGCAGTCGAGTAATCTACTTCTGAAGTCATTAGCATCACTTGAAAGATGCACTTGAGAAGGCAAACTGTTCCATAACTTGAATAAGTGAAAGAATTCTTCTTAAATTTAAGATTAAAGTTAGGTAATTCCAAATTCAAGCCCTCGCCTCTTAGCCTATACGGTGTACGCCTGTTTTTAAAAAGGCTTCCAATATAAGTAGGTCCCGTACCATTTAAGCATTTAAAAAGAAGTATTAACGCCTGGTGTAAGCGCCTGCAATATAAGGATTTCATGCTAGCCGTAGTGAGCAGCTGGTCGTATGACATTGACTTGTTGTGCCCGATTAATGTTCTCAAAATATAACAGTTGCCATCTTCGAGACGGTTGCGTTGACCCTTACCTATGCCTACAAACAAAGGACTGCAGTATTCGAGATGCGGTAATATAAATGCTTTATAAAGTTTTAACATTGCATCATGAGGAAGAAAACGCCTTATTCTTCTCAGGCATTTTCTTCCTCATGATGCAATGTTAAAACTTTATAAAGCATTTATATTACCGCATCTCGAATACTGCAATACTGCAAGTACTTTTGATACTCTGGGTCTCATATATTCAGTGTTTGTGCACATGAATTTAGGAGCACTTGGCTTGCCAGTGCCAGTTTAGCTGTGTATACACAGTAGTAGTGTATATAGTCATCCCTCATAGGCTGCACAAGTTGCAATTTATATAAAACTGCCCCTGAAACAAGCTCATTGACGCTCCTAGTGTTGCAAGGTGACAAGTTATGAAAAATTTCATTTGCCTTTTGCCTGTTGCAGGAGCTCCCTATGAGATGCTCAGCACTAAACCTTGTTGATTCAGGTGATAGTCCTTGAGGACGACTGCATTATATTGTCACATTCAAACCAGTTGCACTTTTCACTCAAGCCATAGCAGAGCTGGTACAAAATGGCAACAATCTGTTTATTTAACCTTATGCTGTCTGCAGAATGTGAAGGGTCTGCCACTCCAGCCTAAACTGCATCAAATAGCCTTGGTACCCCAGAAGACACAAAGACAAGCTTTAATTTTATTGAGTCATACATTGGCTCACTTGAAGCTACCATAAACTCAGATTTTATAAATATCTGTCTTTAAGATTCTTAAGTTCTCCTCATGTTGAAATTGACTGAAAAGGCAAAGTTAGAGCTCATATCTTCAAATCATAAGAACTTGGCTCCAAATAGATATATGAACAAGTCGAGGGAGCTAAGCCTTATTAGTAATAAATATATTAAATAATTAACACATGTGCAGTAGAAATACCAACAACAACATTTATGAAAGCAAAAATGAGTGCAATCATGCAGTACCAGAAGCAGAAAATTCACTTCAATATCTCAGAGAGGAAATTAATGCAGTTTTAGGTATGACTGTGATCTTTAATATTTTAAGTATTTTCACTGTTGTGTGCATATTTGCAATTTTCTAGTGTGTAGAAGTGTGGGGAGTAAAGGGAAGGGTTTTTCTTGGTTAGGGTTACCTCAATAAAACACATCTGTAATATGATACATCTTGTACCACACTCCTGTCTTGGCTCATCTAATTCTTTATTTTAGAAGTATAAGGGGCATCTTGGAGTCAAGAGCCTCCATATTACAAAATTCTGCCTACACCCCTGAAAAAAATAATTAAGGCATCACATACTTTTAATAGATGTTATTTCTAGAGTTTGGGTCCTTAGTTTTATACCATCTAGTCAGAAATGGAAACACGATTTCATAGCCCTGGGTGGGATATCTTTGAAATTTTATCAGTCGCAGAATTTGGGCACTTTACCTGGTCTGGACACTGGTGGTTAGGATGGGGTATCTCTGAAAAGTAATCACTGGCAGAATCACTGCACTAAGGTTGCAAATCTCTGAGCAACATTGCGTTCCTAAACCATAACTGACGTGAAATCGTATTATTGCAAGGAGATTGTCGCAAGAACTGCAATTATGACTATATAAACAGACTAGCATTTAAAATTTTTTTGCACAACATTTTATTTAAATCTTAAGCGTCGGACATTTTGTGCTCGGTCACAACTTACATGAAGAGATTTTTACCCAGCTATCCAGTGTTTTAATAGAGGAGTTTTGCAGCTGTTACACAGAACCCCATCGAAGCTTGACGTGTCTGCATGCAAGCCAAAACACGAAACAATAATCACTCATGGACCACAAACTGCGCAAAATTGTGAATGATCTGTGACTTATTAGCCTTGAGACCAATCTTGCATTTTACACAGAAGACTTTGTCTTATCTGCACTCCACAAAGATAGAACAGATGACTAAGATGATGGTAATTTTTAAAACAGGCGCCATTTTTCTTTGCTGCATTCGCTGCGATCCAATACCACCACAAACTTCCGTCCAGCGGCTCGCGCATACTTGTAACGTTACCACTTGCTGTTGCGTGTGACCGGACTTTCCCGAGATAAATTTATCATGGGAAATATCCATGGTTACGTCAAATAGAAGAAATAAACCGCCCATGCCATTTAACGTGGTATAAAATAGCTAGGGTTTTCCGATACCCAAAGACAGAGAGCCAATCAGGTTTCATCATTTGACAACAACACGAAACCGCCAAAAACGGGTTTCTTTCGCGCTGTTAAAAGAAATTAAAGATTGATTGAACTGGTTTGTTGGGCTAGATTTAGGAACGATATTTCCCCAAAAAATGTGGTCTATTCCTGGCATGTACATGTAACATGTAACAATGGGATGCAGCTTACCTGTAAAATGCAATCTAAGGTAAAGATTTAAAAAAATGCTATGTACCTTCGCTATATTATCAGGACTAACATACCAGTTGAAAATTAAGCTAAACTCCCCGTAAATCTTCAACATAACATAAAATACTGATTAACGACGGCGATTATTACCGCAATGGCACGAACGAAGCCATAGAAGCAGCTAAATTAACTTGGGAATTAATTCATGCGTAACCACATGTTACCACGGTAAACTAAAGCCACGTTAAAATTTACTCGGCTTTGTTAATGTGGGAAATGCCTTTTACCGTGGTCTGTGTAACCGCACCCATAAGTTACTGTAAATTAATTAAACACCCATCAATTACCAAACAATGAATACAACTCAGTATAAGAGTCCATTCTGTCCTCACTTGTCAATGTATATTCGTCCAACATTTCTTCATCACCAACTGATGCTCTCCTGCCACTGTCAATACTGTTCTTTATTCCAGAAAAAATGGAATTAACCTTGCTGTGTCTGTGTTTATTGGCGTGTGCTCCTGATTCCGTTTTGAAGAAGTCCGCAGGAAAGTAGCCTACTTCAAATGCAACAACAGCAGCATGATCTAACTTTCCCGGAAGCTCATGCATGTGCCTGGAAATTTCCCTATCCCTTGTTCTCAGAAATTCCTTATTTGATATGGTCAGATTGTGATCATCACGATCAACTTCCTCTAGGAAATTGCGCTTTTTTTCAGTGCACTTGATCACATGAGACAAAAGCTTGGCACAGACATCCTGTGCTGAAATGCGATCTTCAGGACCTTCTTTCTGAATAACCTAAACAGAATGTACAAAGGGACAAAGTATTTATTAGCATTTGAAGCATTTCATAGCATTTTCATGGGAGACATCAGATTGCAGGAAAGGACAACAGGCCATTTCCGAGTTGCCTCATGTCTCTGTTTCAAAGCGAGGCAAAGTGCGAACCCATTGATATGAAAATCATTTTTTTTCCTAACACAAATAAAACTCATTTTCATAACAAAGGTTTAGCACTTTAGTGTCGTTTTAAAAGTAAGAGTTTTTGGAAATCAGAAATGGCCTATTTAGGGCAAGGCTCAAAAGAAACTTGAATTCCAGCTTGTCCCGGCAAGCAGCTCTCACATTTTGCTTGTTCAGGGCTACTTCTTGATGGTCTTAGTTAATAATTTTATTGGACGATGACTTGCCTGGACCGTAGCCCATTGGGCAAGTAAGCTTTAAAAGTTACTTGCCCAGCAACAAAATTTACTTATCCTGGATTACTGTATGGAAAAGCATCAAGGATGAACATGGGCCCTTATGATCAACATATCTGATCTCCAGACAGTGCATAGTCACGTGCATAGATAGACGAATATCAGGCATATTGGTTATATCTTGGAATTGCACACCACAAACTGTCAACACAGAAAGTAGCCACAGGTTTCAGAGCATGTGTAATAATATGCGTGCATTTCAGTGGAAAAACCATTGTTTTGTTTTCTTCCTGCCTTTTGTTTTACAGCAAAGTTGACTCAAAAGCTACAGCCACACTGTACACATATTGTATATTTCAACTTTGTATATCTCCAACATGAACTGAAAACCAGTTGTGGCAGTACAAATTTTTTCATATAAATCAAATCTTCATATAATGTCTGATTTTTTTTTCAAAATATAAAATATATATAAGCCCTTTAGATTTACTGGCCATGAACCTTAGATAAATAGCCTCATAAGTATAAGGCTGAATTTGAATAAATAGTTATTTACAGTTGTAAAATATCATAAATTATTAATTATCATCAAGTGTACCTCAGTCATGGTATCGAGCATCTTCTTATGTCTTACAACAGGAACATCAAACATTTGAGCATGATGAATATCATCATTACTTTTACTACTGAAGTTCACAGAGGTCATGCCTTCAATGTCTTTTCCCTTTTTGCTGTTCGAAATGACCTTTAGCATTGAATCTAAACTGCTGGCTCGTTTCATTATAGGACTCAGACAGTGTTTGCATTTTGCAATCACAGGATCAAAATTGTCTGAGACACCGTCACTTGTAAGAAAAACAATGTCCCCTTGATCAAGAAATGTAAGTGAGAATGTCAAATTACTCAAATCTGGGTTGTATCCATCTACTGGACCGAGAGATCCTCCTGGACAACGCATATCTCTTTCCTCAGTTTCGAAATGAGAGCCAATAGTCACTTCTTGAACACCTTTACTCTTTTTGTAAGTAAATGCAAGGGTGTCTCCAACATTGACAACACACAGACCCCATCTGTTGCTAGCCTCAAGTTGACAGACCACAGCTACACATAATGTAGTCATTGTTGCATTATTTTCTAAAATACACTGTTGTGCATGTTCAAATGCTTTTAAAAGAAAGCTCATGATGTCTTGGGTTGTGCTTGCTTTGGACAGGTGAATACTTAGGTACTGTAGACAGCCTGCTATAGCACAGCGTGCCGCAAGTCTTGACTTTTCTCCCCAGTTCACACCATCAGCTAATGCTAAAATGCAACTGTTTTCTCCAGCAACCACTGCATAGACATCAGCCACTGGATCCCCAGATGTATGATTGGTGACTGGATCACAGTCATACAAAGAAGTTCCAATGCCATAAGCCCTATAGTGGCGCTCAGTCCATCCACCAAATGGTTCACAACCCTTATAGGTTTTGTTTTTCCACTTTTTTCCTGATTTTTTACCAGGTGACAGAGGTTCTACTGTGATATTTTTAATTCCTTCATCAGGTCCTGTTGCTTGCACGTAGTATCTTTTCCCTGGTGAGACTATTCTTTCACAAGGTAAATCACTGTACTGTCTGCTCCACTGGACTTCATTCTGTTTTACCATGATGTCCCTGAAAAAAGATCTAGTTTAACTTCTCTCACTTTTAAAAAGACTACAATTAAGTTTACATGTTGTAAGGAGCAATTAATGTTACAGGAATTCTTTTAATGTTATTTTATAATGTGCAAGTATATAATACTGCCAGTTATAATCCTGTACATAATCATTGCAAGTTTGCTAAATTATGATCTGAGCAAGTACTTTTTCAACATTTTTCAAAGTAAATTAAAATTCCTGCAAAGGAAGCAATTTTTTTTAGTTTCTATCAACATTGATATGGCTCCTCTAATAATATGATGCAAGGTATGCCTGCCAACTTGCTTTAACTGTATTATTTTGTAAAAATGTCACAACACCCAAGGAAATCTTTGCAGACTAATGGATAAACGTAGGTCCTACTCAAAACCTCAGGACAAAGGCTCTTGTGCGTTTGAATTAAAAATGTGGTAAGTATATCACAAGGTTGTCTTTTCTGTAAACCTCAACCTGCCTCTGTGTGGCAATTCTTTACGTATAGGTCTCCTCCAAGTTGCATTATCGGACACTTGTTTTCCTCACAAACAAGCCTTTATATTTACTGTAAATTTGCCCAAGGTTAACAGACATGGTCTTACAGCAGATTGTAATGTAATGCCCTGTGAGCACTGCTTCAATATATTTTTTCACATTCATTTTCATCACTGGATGTCATGTTATTTCAGTAAGAATTTGACTTGAGCATGTGATTGCTTGTCACGAATGTGACAGAAGATGTACACTGTAAGCACGCATCCTGAAAATAAATTCTTAAAATGGCGGCCGAGTCAAACAACAAATTTAATAGAGCAGCAAAACTTTCTCAAACAAAACATGTTTATACATAAAGCTTAAGTATAAACCAATTCTTTGTTTTATACAACATTATATTATCAAGTTTAACACAGGAGGTAAATTTTGATAACAAAATAAATTTATCACAGCACATGCATATATGCTCAAAGCTCATACTACACATGAATTTCTATGTGACCAAAGTTTGTTCTTTCCTTATACTTTGTGGATTGAAGTTGTTAATTTCAGGAGAAAGTTTTAAAAAGACTTAAAGATGACAAAAAAGGGAAAGAACCTAATCAGCGAACAGTTTGATTTGAAATATCAGGCTTAACAAAAAATGTAAGGCACAATGAATTGCATGATCTATCCATCACAAAGCCCTGAAGAATCAGAACTTTTGTATGGACCTGTTTAATGCCTTGGAGTAGTACATAAACAGATCTATCAACATTGCTCAAGTTTTAATTTATAAGGAAACTTTTGTAAATATGCAATTATTTCTCATGAAATCTCTCTGCAGCATGTGCGAAGATTAGTGTCATCACCAAATGAAACCTCCATCAATCAGCATTCTGCCTCAGATTCTTGATGCATAAATTCAAACTTCTAAAGCTACAGTAAAATGGGCAACAAAAATGTGCAAGTTGTTTTGTGACATTGTTGCAAAATGAATTGAATAGCAATACTGTGTGTCTTACCACCCACAATCAAACCTGCCTTGCAACAAATCAGGCAGTTGCAGGTTGCAAAAAGGTGTTGCAGGAAGTAGATCTCCTTTATGAAACAAAATCTGTACACGTTAAACGTTTTGACAGCCCAAGGCAAACTTGTTTTGCAGCAAGTGACATAAATCCTGTGTGTGCAAAACAACTTGCACATTTTTACAGGGTTATCAAAAGTAGCCAGCTGCTGGCAAAAATTGCCGCCTACTTGGTTAGTATCAGCCTGATACGTATACTCTGCTTGGAATTTCTTTACAGGTGGCATTTTTAAAATAAAATACAGTGTATCCCTGGACTAGCTGCTTACTTTGACAACTCAGCCATCTACTTCAAAACTTTCTGACAAACCTGTTTTTGTTGCCTGTTTTACTGTAGCTTATATGTTGCAAGATCCACCCCCCGCAACCAGACCACTGAGAGCTTGATCAATAAAAACTGATGCCCAGGGTAGGAAATTTTAAGTTCTGGCTATCTCTGATAAAAAAAAATTATTGCAAATAACATATGATGATATAAAATGGAATGAAAATAAAGCTTTGTGGAGCAAAAAAATATGAAGCACACAAGATCAGATAGGACTAGGAGATTCTGGATAAAAGCACATTATATGGAGTCAACAGGAATTGTAGGCACAATAAGGCAAAGGCTTAAGGATAAAGAACTGCAACAACGCATGAATGAAATGAATAACGATATTAAAAGATCAGAGATGCTGACCAAAATAACAAAATGAGAACATACGTCGTACTGAAAATGTAAAAATATACAAATTACAATAAATGGTCACCAATACCCACCACAGAATAACTTTAACAATGGCAATTATAAGCAACCACAAACTCACCATACAAACGGGCCGATACTTAAGACCTTACAAAAAACCTGAAGAAAGAATATGTCTGTACGCTCCACTTACCAGAAAAAAAGAAATCATTATGTTCTATTCAATAACTTGAAAAGTGAACATCTCTTAAAAGAGCAAACAAAATGTCCCCAAATGAAATTTTCATGTTTTTAATAAATCCCCCGAATGAGTAGGCTCTCTGTTTGGGGAAAGGGTGAAAAAATAGCAAGGAAAGGGAAAGGGGAGAGACCGCCATTCGAGTAACATCCCCTTTTTGGTCAGCATGTAGCACACAATTTGAATAATCACTCGTAAACAGGTCTTCTGATCTTTAACATGGCGTCTTCTGGCACTTGACTGATGAGCTTATTTAGCTGCAATGAAGAGCTTTACGTTTCAAGAGCTCAAACACAGTGTAAAATGTTCTTACATCAGAGGGCAAATCTCACCGACCAGAATCAATGACTGTAGAAGTTCAATATGCATGTCACAACCTCTCAGTACGAAATAAGTGGCAAAAATCACAGTTGATCAGTCAATCTACCTGCCAGAGAAAAAACTCATTGGAACAAGCAGCATTTTGGCATGAGGTAAATGTTGTGTGTTACCTACAGACCTCCTTTTTACTCTCACTCATGCACAAAATTGATTACATTCCAATGTATCCAGGTGATAGGTGACAATTTTGCTGAGAGATTTTGACCAGCAATTACAAGAGCGTGGAATAGCAGACTCAAAGGTTTGTCTACAGGTTCTTCCCTTTTCCCTTCTCTCGCAATTTTTCACCCTTTCCCCAAAAAGAGAGCCTGTTCACAGACTACCTAACGAGAAGCTTGAAACCCAAAACTGATAGGGAAGCATGTGTTTGAATGCTTTAGAATAGGAAATGAGAAGGAAGACAAAAAGTACATTGATGTAGATCAAAATTTGTGTTTGTGTGTATGTAACTTTCGCTATTTGTAATAACTTGTTAAGCTTACATGGAAGTATAGTGTAACAAAAAGCGCATAGAAAATTTTTAATTTTAAAATATTTGGAAAACAGTCAATGTTCCAGCTGGTATATTAAGACCCCCCCCCCCCCCCCCCCAAAAAAAAAAAAAAAAAAAAAAAAGTCTTGTCTTATCTTGTCATGCTCACAGGAAAAAACCTATAAAAAATGAACACCTTTTCCAGGTTCCATCTCAGAGCAAGTTGACTTAGCTTTACAAGAGTGGTACCACTAAGGATATAACTGAAAAAATACAACAAGTAATCACGGGTCACGTACAACGGTTATGGAGAGTGTTGTACATGTAGGGGATTCATTTACGCCAGTCTAAAGATCTTGAAAGAAACGCATAAAAACAAGCAGCAACAAAAGTCAAAAACCGCAAGGTTACGTGCTTTGTATCAAATACTGCAAGATCCCTGGAAGATCAATGCAAAGCCTCTTATTAGATAGGCTTAAAAATGAATATTAATTGCAATTTTGTCGGTTCTTTTCCATCGCTAAGCTGAATGTATATCATGGTACACCTTATCTTGAGTCAGATTGCTCAAGAAGTCACAGATACCCTCTGGTCACTGTCTAGTACCTCATCACGTCCTCCAGTGTCCTGCAGTGGTCTTCGTCTTCGACAGATTCGGTGTCACAGTCGCTCATGATCTCACTATCAGAGCCTTCACTGCCTAAAATGTGAATAACTTTTGAACGTGCTATTAAGCTATCAAAGTTAACCATTTCTCCACAAGCTGTATGCCTACGTTGGTTTCTTCTGTAACTGCAAGTGTCTGAAATCATTGACAACGTATCGATCCCGTGACGATAACATCACGTGAAGGGTCTCCTGAAATGAAACGAGCTGAAGCCGTCACAAAATCACGTGCTCGGTGTATCCGTGACAGAACGCAGATGTATTTCCGGTTGTCGCTTCTCTCCACAGTTGAAATGCCAGAGCGTAATAGCCTCCCACGTTCACGAACCCTGAGATATGGGGGGTGATTATCGCCAAAATGAGATGTTGTATTATGCTATTCTATTATGATCTTTTTGACTCCGCAGCTGGTGTTTATATGTCCTCTCTATTTGGCATTGTAAATTCCATTCGTCTATTCTGTATTTTGTTATGTGTTTACAAATTCTATTACATACTTCCACTTGACAATATTAGATATTGTATTCTGCCATTCTAACATGACGTTTCAGACTTCTGTGACTGTGGTGATGTTTTGTTCTTTCTATTTGGCAGTGTAAAGTTCTGTATCCTATTGTGCAATTCTATATTCTATTATGCACTAAAATATCAAGACTGGGTTGTTTTCGGAATTTTCTATTCTGTTTTGTGTTCCCGTATTATGATCTGTTTCATTTTGTGAAGCTGTATTATGCTTACGTCATATCCTGCATGGCACTCATCTCAGTGGACGGCCGAGCAGGGGAATGGGTATGGTTCTCAGACCAATTCTCAGCGTCTCAGCCACTCTGTCTTCCTGCCATCCGCTGTCAAAATGGCGGACAATGTTGCCTGTCATGTTGCAGCCAGAAACCATCTTCGCAACGTATTGCACAATATTTTGAGACAGTTAGAGTCGGGAAATGGTGACTCGGTACAGGGAATGTCTGCGTGGGAGGCGAAGAGCGTAGTGTCCACATTGGTTTCCGATTGTTGGTTCATTGTGGATGTGACGTTTGGAGCACTCATGAATAAGCCAATCATACAACAGCTATTTTTAACGGCTGTTTTTTGTTACTTTATATATGACATCGATCAATCCTGATTATACATTTGGACGATCATAGTAACGTGTGCACGAGCCGAGAGATTTTTCACAGAGCTTAAAGATGTGCCACTATTGTCAAATACCTTACGCTGAAAAAAAAGCGTTTTGGCAAGGTATGATAAACATTTATTTATTTTTTCAATCCCGGTTAAGCCAGGAACTTGTTATGATTCCATTTCAGCCTGTGTATTCCAGATTTGGTGTAGACTTTGTTACCGTTTTGGAAGCCATCTTGACGAGAAGGCAACCGCGTGAGAAATAATATTACAGTGTTTGTATGAGAATCTATGAATGTCGAATGATTTCCGTAAAATGCCTGTTCTGAAAAATATATGTATAGTAACTAAAGCTACACAGCCAAGGATTTTTTGGGGCGGTAAAAATTTCTCCAGACGCTTGCTCTAGATTTTCCGTATATTTGTCTGCAATTTTTCCCGGGAAATTTTAGCTCATTTTAGAAGAGAAAATTTTAAAAACAAATGGGAGTTATTGCGTCCGTTTGCATGGAGCTAAAAGTTTGGCTGGTTTCAAACTTCGCGCAACAACTCCCAACAACACACAACAGGGTGTGTAAATGGACGTGACTTGTAACATTCAACAATGTTGCAGGCCTCGGAGTTCTTTTTGCAACTGCATCAAGTTGTGTCTCGTTAACGGCGATGATCATCTTTGCATTTATTTCTTCATCCTACGGTTCCCATTTCATGTAAAAGCAAATATACACAAATTTTTAATTATTTTGTTGTTGCGAAATTCAGTAACTTAATTGAACCACAACATACTGTTCTTCAATTATATAAAGAGTTACACATAAATGCATCCAGTACATTTTGTTATTTTGACAGTGAAAGTGTTTCATATTAAAATTATACTGATATTTATTGTCAGAAATTCCAATGTTTAAGATGGTTGAGAAAATGTCATATTTCTTATTTTACCTATTTTTTGAAAAAACAATCATGAAATACATTTTATTTATTATAACTATATAAAGAAAGAGAGAGAGAGAGATTTCATAAAAAATTATTTGTGGTAATACTATATTGGATAATAATGTTAAGTAAATACTAAAACAGTAGATAGTGTTTTCCATGCACTCTGATTGGCTACTCAGTCAGTGAATAACCACTGCTGTTTCAGATCAAAATCTGTGATTTTTCCTACCCTATTTCAGACCTGAACCCCTGGAACCCGGCACATGACTGGAGCACCTGACAAGCTGTTATGGTATGGCGCATTTTCAGGGTCAAAATAAAGTGTATGGTTACCACACCAATTTAATAGGACAATATTGCACAATGATGATATTTGACTACAACTACCAGAATTCATTTCATTTTGGCTTTGTTATTTAAATTTGTTCCGCTGAGTATAAAAGAACAATAGCCTTAATTTGCACAAGAAAACAACACACTCAAGGATTCTGGTAGCTGTTGACGTGCTGTCTTGCAGTGGAATCCTTCCATTGTGTCATGACTTTAAACTAAATCTACACTTCTTACTGAAGTTGATTTGAGAATGGGTTTACTTTTGAAATCTTTTTCCACACATTTCCACACTCACTTACAAAACTAGATGTAGTAGCAGGATTATGTGATGATGAAAACAAATAAAGCAATTTTTTAATTTTTTAAAAATAACCATTATTACTTTTGAAATCTCCTTTCACGCTCACATGCAAAATGTGTAGCAGTGGGATTATTTTTTTTAAACGAGTTATAAAGCCATCGCCATCTTTACTCTTGTCAATTTTGAGAATGCGCTTATCTGATCCACTTTCCCCAAGAGGAAACGCTACTCGCAATGACTTTTGAATCCAGTTTCTTCGTGATGACTTGCAACCTTTCAAACAGGCGCTACCTACTCTACAGGGCGAAAGAGACTGGAAGCAAGCCTGCACGGTTTCGAATTTGTACATAATGTAAGACTGGTGGGCAACCAACACTCTCAGAGGGACTCAAACTTGTACTTGCGTCAACAGACTGACAGGGAAAGTTTCGATCCACCATGTATCAGTAGGCTCGCCACGATGTCAAACTCAGTCCACAATGCATCGTAGGTAGGAGAGTTGCTGTAGCTTGAATGAAACCAAATCGGCTACGTCTTCACTGATATCCTGCTGCAACCTTCGAGGTAAATCCAAAAGACCAGTCGTATATTGTCTACAAACTGTGTTTGCACCGGCGTAAGTGTTGTTTGCTTCAGCGCCATTTTCATGAAAATCCTCAAATAACAATGACCGAGACCAGGTTTTATAAGTGCGTGAGACTAAGCACCCCACCCAAACCCTTGTATTTACTAAAACCGCTGGATGCCAAACCTGGTTGAGGTCATTGTTATCTAAGACCTAGGCCTTCTCATTTTCATACTGGCTTAGTGGCCAGGCAGGCTTGCTTCCAGTCTCTTTCCATGCCTTGTAGGGTAGGGTAGCGGCTGATTAAAAGTTCTCAAATCATTAAGACGAAAGTGGATTCAAACGTCATTGTGAGTAGCGTTTCCTCTTGGGGAAGTGCATCAGACAAGCGCATTCTCAAAATTGACAAGAGTAAAGATGGCGATGGCTTTATAACTCCTACTGCTACACATTTCACAAGTAAGCATGCAAAGAGAATTCAAAAGTAATAATGGTTAAAAAAAAAACTTGAAAAACTGCTTTATTTGTTTTCATCATCACATAATCCTGCTACTACATCTAAGTTTCGTAAGTGAATGTGGAACATGTGGAACATGTGGAAAAAGATTTCAAAAGTAAACCCACTCTCAAATTAACTTCAGTAAGAAGTGCAGATTTAGTTAAATGTCATGATGCAGCAAAAGGATTCCATTGCAAGACAGCATGTCAACAGAGGTCATTAACTGAAAGTCATCACATAGGATGACAATTTTTTTGCCAATTAATTGGTGTGGTAATCATTCACTTTATTTTGACCCTGAAAATGCGACATATTACGGCACGTACACTCTTATCGCCAAATGATGAAGAAGTAGCTAATTCTTCTAAAAAAACATACCCAATTCAAGACCACAGTGCACAAACCATACCCTATTTCAGACCAAAATGGCTAAAAACCACACCTCTTAGCACTGCACATACCTATATAGCCTATATAAGGGACTACCCCCTCCCGCCCCCAGGGCGAAAAACGCGTTGCAGATAATGAGTCTCGCTGCTTACGCAAGCTAAATTTAATACTTTTTTACAGAATGGTTTTAAACACAAAGAGAATTTGCAACTTTTTTTGAAGAAATTTTCCCAAAAGAGCTAAACAAATGCCTTCAAGAGTTTTATTTGTCAGCATCTTTTTAGTCAGGTTCAGATATTTTCTCCTCACTGTTTTACAATTATTCATCTCAGTGTTGGTGGTTAGTGGTGGATATTTAACCACCTCCACTTCTGTGAATAATTGTTATTTATTAGTAGTACAAAGTAAGAGTATTTAATTTTTGCATTAGGAAATAGAAAGCCACTACGTTTTTTTGTCGTTGTCAAATAAATTCGTACTGAGACACAATTCAGGAATTTGCATGTTGTTTTTCGGTGCCACTGCTTGCAGGATTTTTTTTTCAGACAAGTTTCCCTTGGATTGGGGAATTGTCACCTACTCTCTGATTATTTCTAAATGTCCACCCCTAAAGAAGGATTGATACGCGAAATTTTAAAGTCCACTCCTGAATTGTGAACTGTCCTTTAATTTAGAGCGATTTTCGTATGACCTTGAAAAATGGTTTCCGTAAGTGTTTGTTATTTGTTTTATCAGCTAATGGATGGAAAGAACAAAACATGGACTCTTCTTTTTCCCGCCAAAGAAACCCTAATATGGAGAAGGCATTGTTCGATTGACCAATCGTGCTGCAGTATGACGTCAAAGCAATTTCTAGAAAGTTCTTCGGGCATGAAGTTTGTTTACCCGAGCGTTCGCTTAGCCAACCAAACCCCAGGTGCGTTTGTATCCGTTCGATACACCAATCAAATCGCTCTATTTCCGTTCGTTTGTTGTTTCTGTTTTGTTCGCGCGTTTTCATTTCGAGGTCATACGAAAATCGCTCTAAAGGAACAGTATCCCGTCACTGCACATGCACCAAACTTTGATTTTTGAACAGGATGTCGCGAAATCAAAAGATGCGAGAAGAGTAAGAGAACCGTGAAAAATCCGTGTGCATCGCGCTTGGCCGAGTTCGATACTGCACTAAAACTTCTCAGGATTACAGATCAATGATGTATTGTTCCCGCTGAGTTTCGATTTGGGCGAAATCGGGATTTTTTGGCGTTACTTTTATTGCCGTTAGCCGAAGGACCAAAAGATGGAAAGCACTTTGACGCCGATTGAAGGCTTATTTCTTCTGCCAGCTTCCATACAAGCTAAGAAATTGTGAAAAGAATACGCAGAAATGAAACAGCAACAATAAAGACTGTAAGAAAGAAAATATTGAGACATGGATGTGACTGAGGAGATCTTGTGGAATTAAGCTTCGTGAAGCAGAATGTTTTGCAACGACGCGTTAGTAAACTTATAAATGAACCTCCCTACGGCCGACAAAATCAGGCGACAAACAGGCGCTACATGTTTAGAAAAACTAGTGCAATGAAATCATGATATAATTTTTGACTAACCTTTGCGATAATTCATCGCGTTGAGATTGCATTTTATTTATGTATATCTTTCAAACGTTTGAAGCTAGAACGCGAGCAAATCAGGCGAATATTACTGGACTTGGAAAAATTGACCTCTCTGACACGAGTTTCACATTGGAAAAGCTGTTTTTAAAGCGAGCGGAACGAGAGGCGGCCGAACGGGAGGCGGCCCTGCTAGCGAAAAAATCGCGATGAGTCTTCGTGCTGCGAGCCAAATTTTAAATAAGACGAAAAACTTCTTCGAAAGTCTACAATATTACTTGAGAATGTAAACAACAAGTCTCCGTCGGCGGTGCAGTCCGGAAGGAAAACTTGTTGAGTCAATAGGGCCATTTATACGAGAAAAAATAAGACGTGAACTGTACCATTTATACGAGCATTTCTTATCTAAGACGAGAACAGCTCGTATAAATGGTTCGCGTCTTATTTCTGTTCTTGACTCGTTTTCATGTGACTGTTGCCTATAGCAACGGCAATCCAAATTTTCCCGCCAAAAATTAACGCATGCGTACTATGCGTTCGCGTCTTATGTAAGACGCGAAGGTCATTTATACGAAGTTTTTCTCGTCTTAGCTAAGACGCGTCTTATCTAAGAACAGGTGTTAAAGGCTGTTCTAAAATAAGACGCGTCTTAGCTAAGTCGCGTCTTATTTTAGACGAAATGTGCCGTTTATACGGAAAGTTCACGTCTTATTTAAGACGCGTCTTATGTAAGACGCGTCTTATTTTTTCTCGTATAAATGGCCCTATTATGACAGTTCTATTGTCTTTTGAAGAAAAAACAGATGACGCTCGCGCGTGCGCACAATCATCGACTAGATTGTCACGTGAATTTCTCATTTTAATACACGTACTTACATTTATATAATCAGAATTTATGGCCATGTTAATATAATGATAATGATGTTGCATAAAAAAACGGTCCTCGTAAACAAAAATGATAATCTTATCTTTCAGAGCATTCATGTGAAGGCATTAAATTTAAAGATGTTACGAGATTGAGGATAAATGTACTGGGAGATGCTGCTTGTGACAAAACGAGCCTTCTTAGAGCATTTGGTGCCAAGCACTATCCATATGGTAATCAACCATATTTGCAGTTCAAATTATTAATGTTTCAAGGCAACCCATGTGAGGTGGTTTTCACTAACATTACCGGTGAGGAAGATTACCGATTCCGAACTGTATTGTACCTGGGTGCAGATGTGACGCTATTGTGTTACTCGGTTGATTGCCAGGAAAGTTGCGCTAACATTTGCAATAAATGGTTTCCAGAGATTAAGAGTCATTGTCCAAAGACACCAGTGATACTGGTTGGTTTACGCTGCAATGATGAAACAGAGCAATCCAGTCATAAATTACATCAAAATAGACGAGTTGTGACAGTTAGTTCGGGGAAGAAACTGAGAAGTGCAATTGGGGCCTCAGATTTCATGGAGTGTTTGGCGTTAAAAGGAGAAGGAGTTCAGGGCGTTCTTGAAAGTGCTATTAAAGCGGCACTTAAAAACAGAAAAAAGGAACAATTAAAGCGTCGACTGAGGGGCTTTGTCTCCTGTTGTACATTTCCTTAGTCTATCTGAAACACACTTGTTCCGTACCAGTGTTCACCTATCTTCTCGAGAGAGTGCCGCGGAATTATCGGTAGATAGACTAAAGATACAGACAGACCTCCCGTAAGCGACCACTCAAAATGCGAAGCCGTAGTGGTCGCTTACGCGAAGTCTATTCCGAGAAATGTCCGGACAAATCTACTTTACGGAAGATAGTTTATTGCGTGCAAGTTTTTGAAGTTACGCCCATATCACTGTGACAGCATCCAAGAAGAAGGACACGAGAAGCAGAAGAAGCCAAACAACAAAGTTTAGATGAAAGGACGGAAACGAACACATACGCTCATGGGCGGATTTAGGGGTAGGCCAAGTGGACCGCGGCCACCCCTTTTTCTGTGAAATTTTGCATTATTTGTAAAGAATTCTGATACAATATATTAATCTCCTGGGCCGGGATGTTTCGCAAAGGTGCAGTATTGCGGTTTATCAAAATATCTTGATAGGATATCATTACTTTGAGAATTGCTATTTTGATATTTTATTGATATTTTGGTGATAACAGAATGATAATATCGAGAAATCATTTTCATCATAATGTGCATGTCAAATATCAAACTATCATTATCAGACGAGATTATCATGATAGTTGCTCAATACTTTTCTCTTGCAAATTCTGTAATTGTCACCATCATAATCATTAACTTGATTGAATTGAGATATCAAAGTATCACTATCAAATCTTGAGAATAGCAAGCTATAATATCATGTATCACTCTCATTCTCATATCTCATTCAAGTGATTTTATCATGTAACAAAGAAGAACAGACACTGACAGTGATTGTTTGATATATCATGATAATATCAAAATCCTCCACGTAACTATACAATTTTATGAAAATTTCCTCGTATTATTATGTTTAAGAGGCGAACCTATTATTCGTAATACTAGTTAGGGTTAGGGTTTTTAGGGCTTTTTCACTTATTTAAGGGCTAGGGTTAAGCGCTGTTTAGGGTTAAAGAATTATTTACAATGGTTAGCGTTCAGTAAATGTTTTCCGTATTACTGTGTTCGATTTTTATGGTGTGTTTTTCAATGATTCTTCAATAAACTGCATGGCTCGCGCGAACCTTACTTAATAAAATATTCTGATAATATGATGATTTATCACTATATCACAAGAAGAAGACATTCTTACTTGATTAAATATTCTGATAATATCATGATTTATCACTATATCACAGGGGGAAGAAGACACTCTTACTAAAATTACATATTCTGATAATATCATGATTTATCACTATATCACAGGGAGAAGAAGAAATTCAAACTTAACTAAATATTCGGATAATATCATGATAAATTATGCTTATATGATTAAAGCCTAATGCGGAATATCAAAAAATCAATCCCTTATAGAACCAGTGATAAATCATGATATTATCAACATTGCTTAAAAGAAACATATAAGATATTTTTTGATATATCACAAGTGATAATTAGTCATGATATAGTGATAAACCGCAATGCTGCACCTCTATAGGATGTTCGTTTGGAGATTTGTTCGCCTCCAAGAACAGTGCTCTCAAACAAAAGTCACGATAAAGTAGATTTCCACGTTTTATTCTAATATAAACCACGATCTCTTAGTTTTACAACAAACACGTTCGCTTCCACTCAACTCTCTCTCTCTCTCTCTCTCTCTCTCTCTCTCTCTCTCTCTCTCTCTCTCTCTCTCTCTCTCTCTCTCTCTCTCTCTCTCTCTCTCTCTCTCTCTCTCTCTCTCTCTCTCTCTCTCAATTGTCCTTTTTTCTTTTTTTTAACCCGCATCCGATTAGTCAGTTTAAGATAAAAAACGTGTAGTCGTTCGTGATTGGTTCGATTAATCACTAGGTTTATCTCCGGACATGTCTGCGGAAATTACTAATAGAAAAACAGCTTAATGATCCCTTAATGATATAACGCAAAATAACAGCGGTCAATTACTCTCATTTTTTAGCCAGCTATATAACATAACTCTTAGACAATGGTTGAGGTCACATTAGAGAAAGTGTACCATAGTAAACGGCACCTTAAGCGTGACCGGCATTTTTCAGTTTACTATGGTAAACTTTACCCTGGTTAAAGCTCACCGACATTCGAAGCTGGGTGAAGATAACCCAGAGTTAATGCGAAATTTGAACTCAGATTTTGAGAGCATAAAAAGCTAATTCAGTTTAATTCTATTTGCCTACAATTAGATGATTGGATACTCATCATCCGAGAGAGTGCTTTTGATAAAAAGAAAAAGAAACCCGGGTTAAAATTTAACCCCTGGTTAGCGTTAACCGTCTTCCATTTGATTGGATCCACAAAAAGGGCAATTCCTATTATCTCCGGCTGGTAGTCTGATTGTATCTACCAAGTTCTATCAGTAGTTTGTAGTTACTTGTTCGTACTTTTACTAATTTCTTTCTCTCATCTGTTCCTCTCGTTAAGTCTAAAAGATCTGGAAAATTCTAGTTTTTGAGAGTAGTGAAGGGTGTTTTGCCAATATGATATATATTCTTGTTTGAAACCTACAAAGTTTTTTACTTTCGCGGTATCTAACAAATCAGTGTTGAAGTCAAGTAGGATAAAAACATTCCGACATCTCCATCAAGTGAGAGTGCCAGAAAGCTACTCTTACTACAGCTGTTACTGTTGCTTATAAATCAAACATGACGCGTAAAGTCGTTCCCGTGGAATATACTGGTCTATGGAAGCATAATGGCGATCTATCTGAATTAGGAAAAATTAGGGAAATCGGAAAGATGTGTCATGTTATGAGTGTAGATGAGTAGGTTACCTGTGTGGGTTGGTTTAATGTGCTTATGAATATATAGTCGTCAGTGTTCGCAAGGATGGAGTTTATCTTGTTTTGATCTATTGCCATGTAGTTATTTTCGTTGCACGATTTGGATAAGAAAAAGAAGGCAGTGATTTTGCATCAAAACAACGTTTACCCATGTAACTTAAATTGGTTGTTCACGGAAACAAGTAATGGAGAACATAATGCTTTTACTAACCTAACAGGAACTATATGTGTAAAGATACGTCATATCTTGGTAGTAAGTTGCCACAGGTAACTTTTTCAAAGAGAAATAAACATTGCAGTTTTAGGTTAATGGAACAAAACAAAACAGCTTGTTCTATACAAGGTTACAAAGTTTGATAAAGTTCCAATCAGTTTTAATCCAAGATGAAAGTTTAATATTCGAAGATGCTCTTGATCCGGTTAAACACTAATTGCAATGTGTTTCCAAGGTCTCAAAGTTAACATAGTTTCAACGGTTATCCATGATTCCAAGGTATAACAAGTTCACTAAGGCCCAGATCCTTCTTCCATCCAGAAGTCCAATCCATGTCGAAAGTGAGTTGTCGATCGACGAAGACAATACTTTCGCGATTTCAGTGCCATCCGTCAAGGGTACGAATTGAAATCTACGCGATTTAACCTCCCATCGTCAAGGTGTTTTCAATAAGAAAAGAAAAAACTGAACTCTAGCTCTGCTGGGCAAAAACTGGCGAACTCCGACTAGAAAAAACTATCCAAAATCAGGACAAATCACGTCTCTCCAACCAGACGCTACTATTAAACCTTAAAGAAAAAGGTAGACCTAAACAAAAAAGAATCATGAAGGTAAAAAACCCAAAATAAAAGAAATAATTTGGCCTAGGTCGCCTCCCTTGTCTTGCCAGTATCCCGAAGGATTTCGCTGGTTAACAAACCATACCCCGAGTGGGAAAACTGACAAACGACAAATTTGTGTCATCCAAGCCGAAAATGAACGGGAAACTAATCAAAAATCTCGAAAGAGGTTGGTACCAAGTACTTTTAACGCCTGCTTATTATTTAGCAGGCCTTGGTTGTTAAAACGTTGGATAGCGCTATCCAACGTTTGAACAACTGAAGCCAGATCAATTACTGATCTGCGAGACACTGACGAATCACGATATTTTGCGATAACCGAGTTCAATAATTGTTTTATCATTCGATCACTGAGTTTGTTTTTTATAAATAATATCTTCAAAAAACGGTTAGCGCGCGCTGCCTTCCACGAGTGACAGAGATCACATAAACGAGCAAGGAGCAAGCATGGTTTCATTTACGCATGGGCAGAATAGTATTTGCTACCAAAAACTTCACCGACGAAAAATGTCTGATTGGTCGTCGCGCGACCACGTGACATTGCCAAATTCAAAATGGCGGCAATACCTCCATACTTTGTTTATTCCAGTGGAAAGAAGGTTAATTGCGGCTTAATATGAGCTGCAAATGCACATCGGATATTTTAAGAATAGCCTAGACTTTTTATTATCCTTTTTCACCTATTCCAATGGGATTCGTTTCCTGCGATGCTCGCGATTTGGCCGGTTTTCGGGATTCAACTTCGGATCACGAAGGACAACAATGTTTCTGAAAAAAGCAGGGTCACCAGAAAGAACGGCGTTTGTTCACAGCTCAATGCAGCAGATAAATAAGACACCATGGGTCCTTTGAAATTGCTTAGACAACTGGTAGTTATTTTATTATTATTTTTTTCCCTGAAAGGTAAAGCAAAAATACTTTTTCTCCAGCAACACTTTCCAATTTACAAAAAAAGCTTGAACCCGAGCTAAATGAACTTTAGGGTCTGCATTCAGTCTTTTCATTGAGAACGGGTGCAATTTTAATATCAAAACTTTAAAGCCGTCTTTAAAGAGAACTTTGATTCAAGTGTTAGTTGAAAAAATACTGATTATATTTTTTCAGTATATGAAGGTTAAAAAAGTGATGCATATAGTCTAAAGTGCTACAAAGGAGTAAAAACCCAGATATCTCCATAAATAAATTTTATTGACACTGTCAGGGACATGTGCTTTCCTTCAGTACACATTTTTTCGTTAAAAAATCTTGTTTGTGAGGCTGCACTTTGTTTGATGCAGGATCAATCAATCTTTTCTGAAGAGAAATGAAAAGTAAAGTATGTTAACATGTCAGATACTTCAACACTGCCTTAGCCAACAACTAAGAAGAAACTGAACTTCAAATCAAAAAACAAAGTGAAAGCTACTTCACTGTGAAACAACAACCACTTCAAATATATATCACATTAAATTCATGCAAAATGTAGACCTGATGAGAGGTTTATAGGAATAGAAACAAACAATAATTACAATGAAACTATAATTTTTGAATGAGATCTGTGAGTGTCCTCTCATAATCCTGACAGAAGATCAAAATTGGAAACTCCACATCCTACACAACTGCATTCATCAACATGATCCAACGAAAATTTCATTAAGAGTTAAAGTTTACTCCAAGCTTTACACTCCTGTAAGTTTAATTTGTGATGATTTTTTTTTCTTGGAAAGAGCTTTTGAATACTTAGTAGCATGTTAACTCTGTCATTCATTTTATAACTTGGCCCCCAAAAAATTTAAGCCAAAAACAATGCATATAAAAACAAAAGCATTCACAGAAAAATTACCCTGTTCTTCTCCTTCCAGGATCCAATTTTCAAGCAAAGAAGCACCTCCCACTGAAAGCCTTGTGTGTAAACATTTTAGTAATCCCAAGCCAAATTTATGAGCAAAATAATCAAAACTTCGATCCTTCAATTATAAAATTGCAAGCAGTTGTGCACATTGTAAACAGAATTTTTTTTACAAATCAAAATGTTGCTGGACCTATCGAACTGTAGCTCCAAGACGGTCTAAGCATTTTAATGAAAACACTCTCACATTTTCTCATTCGACAGTTCGGTTAAAACTCAAATTTCTGTAACATACAAAGCTGTAATAAGGTGCAACAACAATGAAATGTGCACCGATCGACAAAAAGACGTTACGAACTACGCACTTTAGAAAACTGCTGCAAGCCAGCCGCTTTCGATCCACTAGCCACAAGCCAATTTACAGAGCAAGACAATGGCTAAGAATATTTCTTTTGTACCGAGTGACACGAGATTAAGTTGAACCAAGCGTAAGCTTATTTTTCTGCCATAAACAGTGTAAACACACGGAGATTTAGCATCTAAATATAGTTTTTCGAGCAACAAAGTACAAGCTAAGTCATATTAACAAAACAAAGCCCAAAAATGTCTGTCCCTCTACTTTTTTTTTGTTGAATCCGTGATAGGAAACTCGAACTAAGCACCAAAAACATTTTCGGTAGCGTTGTAATACGCTCTTCGATCAACAGTCGAATGTTGTCGAATGTTAAAGTTGAATTTTGACACAAAAACGGGATACACATTTAACAAAACTGTCGCTTCTGCGCCACTCGGGACAAGCTTATTTATATACCAAAACAAAGCGCAATAATTTTTCTTCCACTACTTTATAATCTCTTTTTGTCCCGAGTGGCTCGGAACATGCAGTAAACAAAGAAAGTAAAAATTACCCACCTTTTCGGCCTGTCTTCCACATGCAAACCAGCGATCTCAACGTCAACAAAACTGAATCAGACCATGCCACTGCGATTTTTAGCCTGTTCCAGGACGCTATATTCTCTAGAGAACGTATCTCCGTCAAAACTTCGACAAAAATAATTTTTGATCTCTTACAGTGGCAAGAAATTGCAACGTTGTCACTGCCAAAAAAAGCTGCCATCGCTTCTTTCATCTCAACAACATTTCGCGGGCATTTTTGCCTCGGAGCCAATGACATTGCCCGAAATCGATCACGTGTCATTTTTTGCAGAGCATGCGTATACATTTTTCGCCGGTGAAAGCCCATTCTCCAAGAAACGAGTGGCTCTGGGGACGAGAATGGTGAAAGCCAAAAACAGTTGAACGACATTGCACATGAACACACCATTATTTGTAGGTAGTTATTTGCAGGTCACGTGGTGGGCTCTCGGCCAATGAAAAAGAAGAAACATTTGCATCGAGTGATAATAGTGTTTTATACTTCTGCGAAGTAAATATTCCGACGAAAAATGCTTCGTCGTCTGTTTCGCGAAAGGATTTCAAAAACGTCAAACAAAGCTTAAAATGTCCGCATTTTCTTAGCCTGCGTAGCAAGCGTTTCCGTGCGGTTTAGGAGCAAACAACGAGGAACGAGAGTCTAAGACCCGCGCGAAAAATGGCGCCAGTAAAAGAGCTGGGATTTTTGGCTCTTGTTTCATTTCTCGCGCGGCCAAAAATCTAGAATACCGTTCCTCGGTCTTTCTTTGCTCCGAAACCAAACGGAAACGCTTGCTATGCAGGCTAGCATTTTCTAATCGACGCATGCGTCTCCCACGGTTAAAAGACACTTGTATATTAGGTGATAATGTAGGGCCTGTTTGTTTTGAGTGTAATCTTGTCAGTTGTTTTCCTGTGCATAATGGAAAGTATTTGCAGCGAAGGGTGTGCAAGAAAGGTAGTAGTTGGCGAGACAGTTATGATTTTATAACAAAGTAAAATACATAATTAAAAAATTAAGCAAAGGTATTCATTTTATCTCAACAATAACACATTTGTTCTTGTTGAGCTTAATCATACTCATTTCACCACAACGACACCTCAACAGTCAGGTAACCTCAGAATCTGACTGAAATCACCTTGAAGTCTTCATGTAACATAGATCGTTTTGTGAAGTATATGAAATAATTCATATTTGAACTGCGGTTGTAGATGAAAGTAAAGAGTGATCATCGCAGTACATTTTCCAATTTAAGCAATTGGAAAGAAGAAGCACTCCTTACGGGAGACATGAACTCAATAAATTGACCTCGCTCCCAATGTGTGGCTTCATAGCTCAGTTGGTAGAGCAACGCACCGGCAACGCGGAGGTCATGGGTTCGAATCCCGTTGAAGCCCTGATTTTTTTCAGGCTTCTTCTTTCCAACTGCTTAAATTGGAAAATTTACTGCGATGATCACTCTTTACTTTCATAGATCGTTTTATAACAATAATACTAGCAGTAATCGTAAATTATAGTGCGTCGCCTTAGATCTCTCTAATGAAGCTTCGTTTTCTGGTTTAACAACGAAGATAACTGTGTCTGGTACAACAACATTTGTTTGGCGCAATGGCCACCGAGCACACCGACTGGGTCTATTTCCTTTATGACCGCAATGGGTCAGAGTGTGAGAGCAATTACTCCATACAACTGGTACGTGCGTGACCACAATGGGTCATATCATTGTGCTCAATAGCCAGCGAGTACAACGGTCACAACGACTCGTTTTATTTGATCGACTGATTTCATTTGCCTGAGTACGAGAAATTGTTAATTTTGATTGAGTGAATGACTCGTTTCACTTCTTTTGTGCCAAGGACGACTCATTTCATTGAGTAGTTTCATTTTTAAGATTTGTGCCAGCAGCAATACGATAGAATATGCCATTTGGACATCAGGCGTCGCAAAAAATCCAGGAGCAGTCAATATACTTCCCTGATGTCTTTGAATGATGTACGAAAGTTCAGAAAAGAAAAGAGTGCTCTTGCCTAAAAAGTTTGTACAATTCACGAAGAAGCAAAAAAGATCCCATATTAAACCACGAAACCACGAGGAGGCAAAGATCCAAGGTTGCGAAACGCGACGCAAACATACTAAGATGGCGCAGATTTGGAACCGAACCACAACCTCTTTTCTCAATTTCTCGCGCTTGAAACGTGCACAGGTTACCCAAGAACACACATAACGACTTTTAGGAAGCGTCTCCTTCGTCGACGCAATTACAACGGGAACTCAATTGTTAATTATTGCATTCAATAGTAATTATATTGCCGAGTTCTTTTAACTCCCTCTCCCCTTGTTTTGCAGATCAAGTTCTGTGATCAGTGACAAAGTCAATAAAGAGCAAGAAAATGCTTGAAAATATGTCTATCTAATCAAATGTCAATATGAACTCGCTAAAATGTCATGAGACATTTGACCAATGTTTACTATAAATGGTCTGTTAAGTTCCTGTTCTGCGCATTTAAGATCAGCGGCAGATCCAGGAGAGGCCTCGGGGTGGGCCCTCAAGGTCTGGATCCGGCACTGAAGATGGACTACTGTTTCGGGTCATCCATATTAAAGTAGGGGTACTGGTTAGAGATCCGGAATGAGGTCTGAAATGAAGTAAGTTTCGTATTCCCCGATTGCCCTGGGACGAGCACGATTGCAAGGCTAATGCAGGTCAACTTCTTTACAAAAACCAAAAACAAACATAGCCAATTTGCCGCGGAGTCGCTGGAAAATGACAGAAATCCCAAAAAAAGTAGGATCTCGATCAAAGCTTAGACTTTACCAGTAAGCCAAAGGGATATCTGTTGCAAACAACAAAATTGTAGGAAAAGCTGATCGTACTTAACAGAAGAAATAAAAAAGCGACGAAGCCAAAAGAAGAAATAAACTTTTTAAGCTTGAAAAGGGTAAAGTTTGTTAAAATGACATTTTATTCCGTTTAATTTTCTTACTTCTTAGTATTCTATCATCTAACTCTTGTGTATATCTGTAAAATGGAGTTTAAACTGCTGAGTATATCTTTTGTATAAAACTCTGTGTTAGAGTTCTTGTCGAGTGAAATGTGCGTACGTTTTCCTTTATGTGACTGAATATTTTGATAAATAATGTAAGCTAAATGTAAGGTAATGTAGAAATAAACTAATACGGTTTTAATCATTTCGTTTAAACCGATTTAACTTTCTTACAGTGCAAGGAATTTATGCAAAACGTCTGCCCCGTCGGTTTATTTTCCTTTTTCAGATACACAAGATTTGGCATTCAATCCGTTAGCTGAAAAATGTCACTTAAAAGGAAAGTTTCAGTTTAACTTGCAAGCTTGTACAAACAAGTACGTACACTCCAATGGAAGGTGTGGCTCAAAGAAGCATTTGTTCCTTGTCTTTCAAATGTTCTTTCAGTTTTCGTCACCAGCTGCGGTCGACGTGCCAGCTACATAACAGTTTCCGGTCCGGCCTCGAAAACGTAGAAACTCAGGCGTTGTAGTAAGCGTCTGCGTCATCACTCACAAACGTTTCTGTTTGTATTTCGCCACAGCATTGTCTTAAAATTGAAAAAAATATCTTCAAAGCATCCGTCGTTTCTTTGTTACTAATGAGCCACGCTACGGGTATACCTTCGTTGTAGTCATCTATAACAAGAACTGTGACTAGCTGGAAGTCATATGCCGTCGCACCGTGGGTGGCGTCGACGCATATTAATTTCTGAGCAAGTTTTTCAAACAGTTCTTTTTGGAACTGCGTTTGCAATCCCACTAGAAAATCGTTTTCTTCCACACCATTGAAATAGGATTTCTCGCCTGTGGTTTGAAGAACAAAATTGGATTGAATTCCCCGCATTGCATCTCTTGTACCCAGTAGAGAACACTGTCAGCGTCATCACTAGCTTTCTGCACACAGTTTATATTATACTGTTGCTTGATATTGAGCAGGTCTGCACGGGTTATTAAGTGATCCCTATTGAGCGGCCCACACATACTGTCCCGTATGTAGTCCATTACGGAGGTAATTGCTTATACCTTGAGAAAGCTTAGCTGCAATGGTGGTGCGCATTTCCTTCGACATTCTGTTGAAGGCGTTCTCCTGTCTGTGCCCAACGTGTTTCAAACGGAACTCTGCTTGCACCTCTCCTGTTGCGTGATACCTTCTTGTTGTGATAAAGGCAGGGCATGAGCATCCAGGCTTGGAAGATCCCTGCGACTTCATTGCTCTCTTTCCCGCGCTTTTGGAGACAAACGTGCCAGTTCCATTCAATCGCAACCAAGATTTTGTGTAGTGCTTGGTCTTTCTGGCAGCACGGTGGTATTGGGAGATGGTTGGGAATTAGAGACACTTTTCTCAGAAGGGTTAGCCTGTGGACAAGCTTGTGGATTATTGTTCTGTGCAGGACTAATTGGATCTGGGCGCGTAAAAGGCTGAGGCTTTTTTGCACTCGATAAGTGGTCAGCTGAGGACCTTGGGACCTTTCGAGGTTTCCCAGAAGATGACTGGCTGGCATTTTGAAAACTGCTAGCCTTCAATGTTATAATCACCGCGCGGTGATTATAGCGGGATAAAGCGAAGCTCCTAGCCAATCACAGCGCTCTATTTTCGATAATCATCAATGTAATTATACTAATGAAAGATAGACACTGATTATCTATTATTTGTTTATATTACCCAAATGGAATTTAATTTTAACAAGAATCACTTCGTGAATTTTACCGGGGCCACTTTTGTCTTGGCAACCCAACTATTGATTGTAAACCAAGTTCACCTAATCTTGACTGCATCAAATTCTCAGAGGAAATAGCAGAGATCAACCGCATTGTTGAGCTGTGATTTTGCAAAAAAGGTCTAATTATTACTTCATGATGATCAGTGTTGTATTGAGTAGGTCCTGGATTCTTCTCAACATCTTTACTTAGTTTGAAATTCACATAATTGGTCATATGACTCACACAATTGCAAGAAAACAATGATAAATATCGACGTGCTTCACATTTTAGTTTCATTATCCTGTGATACTGCCTGCTAGTATAGAAAGACAACAAATGAGCTTTCTTGGGTATAGCCGTCTTATTGAAGTTAATTATCTTTGGATCCCGTTTGTTATTACATTTATATCGTGCATGATAAAGTTTTCTCACCTTATTAGGGAGCTTTAGCACCGCCAACGGCGACGGCTGTGAAAACGTCACTTTAAAAAGGAATTAGCGTTTTTTCAAATTTTTCCGCGTTTATTCCAGTTCTCTTGAAACGTCAAAAGTGGGTGAATTTCCCTGGAGTTGATTTCTAGGGGACCTCTCTAAAGTTTAGAAAGAAAAAGAAAAATTGGTCGTCGCTTGTTTACGTCCTCCATAAATCGTGAAATTTTGCATTTTTACGTCGTAGTCGTACAGAGGCGGCAGAGAAATGTACAAGAAAAGTGTGATACACGTGCAAATATGTTGTTTTGCTTAATAAGCCCATTGCTATTTTGACGTTGTCGTTGCCGTCGCCGTCGTCGTTGCTAAAGCTCCCTATTAACATAGCGATGGAGCTTTGAAGACTTCGGTATGTGAATCGTTGAAATCTTTTTGAAGACAAATTTCTTCAACATGCTATTCTTGTTATTGAGACCTCTTAGAAATAGCAGTGGAATTCTACTCGGTTCACGAGCACGTCTAGATCGCCTTGTAGCACGTTTTTAAAGATGATATAAAGTTAGCTTTGATAAGTGTTCGCATTGATTCTCGATAAATTTCATGATGGAAGGTTCACTCAATGTAGATAACTTTGATAAGGCGCTTATTTTCTCGATAAGTTTCACGATGGAAGGTTCACTCTTAAGCGATCACTCGTAAATTTGTCTCTCCAAATATTCACTCTCAAGTTTTCGCTCATAAACTAGTACATCGTAAAGGTTGGGGAACGTGTCGTTCCCAAAAAGCTATAATCTTTCCCTTGACTCTCCTCCATACCTCGTGCTTTTCAAAATGGCGGAAAAGATTTCAATGAACCAGCGATATTTCTAAAAGTAACGAGCCAGCGATATATCTCAGTCAGCGATATATCCCTAACAATGTAACTTTGAAAACACAGAAACGCGTTGCATTTTATCCACAAGAGACTGCAATGGACCGCAAACGAATATGCCGAAGAACGTAGGATCTGTAAAGACCTGATCAGCAAAAATAAAAATGTAGACATATAATTCTGCAAGCAGAATACTGCAATGCTGATCGTACTACGTGAAAATGAACTAGTGCGCGGATATTTTGCATCAGAGCTTTCTCTGTTGTTACGCCATACTGACGAGCCCCAAAAAGGGCGAAACAGCTGCCTATGGCTACAATCCCGCTATGTTTTGAGTTCTTTCAGTGTCTTGTTGATGTCTTGCAGAGTTAATTTTCACGTAGTACGATCAGCATTGCAGTATTCTGCTTGCAGAATTATATGTTTGCATTTTATGACAGGTGCCAGCCTTCGGCTAGGCTCCGGTAATCAGGAATATTCCAAACAGATAGAGGTAATTCAGGCGTAAGCTAGACGTACATATCCTAATTCGTGACCCTCCTTGATGGCAAAAGAGAGCACTTACCGAACGTTGGTAAAGTGTCATCTGCGAGTTTATCGCAGATCATGGTCTGAAATGCATCGATTGTTGATGCCGATATTTCAAGCCTGTTTTGGGCTGACGAAATCCTTTCGCGAACCAGGCGACCTCCTGTTTAAAGGTGTTAGGGTTTTGCCTTCGGCGTATTTCGTTCACAGAAGGATTCATTTCCGTATGTGCATTTACAAAGCAAAAATATTTTTCGACACAGGGGGGGGGGAAGGTAGCTCTATTGTTTTCCACTTAGATTCTAGCCTGCGTAGCAAGCGTTTCTGTGCGGTTTAGGAGCAAAGAACGAGGAATGAGAGTCAAAGATCGCGCAAAAAATGGCGCAAGTAAAAAAGCGGAGATGATGTGGCTCTCATTTCATTTCTCGCGCGGCCAAAACCAGTCTTTCTTTGTTCAGAAACCAAATGGAAACGCTTGCTTCGCAGGCTACTTAGTTTCTTGACCCACTCCGCCTGCCAGTATGACGTCACATAGTAACGGGCAGGAGCCTCGGGTCGCTTGTGCAAATTAGCAAGGGATACGACAGTTATTTGGACGAGCGAGGTCGAGGGAAAGCTAAGAAGCTAGCAAATATCGCTATATATCGCTTATTTGATCGAATGTGTGTGAGCTTTAGTGTTGCTATAATCTGCTTGTGTAAACCGTTTTGATATTTTGTGTACGTGATTGTATGATTTTGTTAATTTGTTTTGCGGGCCGTGTTGCGGGATCGCCATCTATTTCACGGGACCGGCAAGGTGATCAAAACTAGGCAACGTCTAGTCTCCAGAATAGGAGGTTCCATTCACAGATCACGCATGTTTGTATTTCATCTATTCTTTTACTAATTAAATGGGCCTAACAGCATATCATTCCTTTCGAGTTTGGGCCTCTGTTGATCTCCTAATTCTCCGCCAAATTCAGTAAAGCTAGTTCGATCGATTATCTACATCGAGTCGGCCCGTTGAATCAGAAATAGCTTTGAAATACGCGCTTAAGCTAATTTTCCTCAAATGTATATTTGAATTCACGATAAATACAGTTCCACCAGTTTCAAACAGCGTCTATGGCAGAGAAAAATTGTTTTCATATGACAAAATTAATTTTTTATATCATGTGTGTCACTGTGATGCAGTGGTCAAGGAGTTGCTTGCACGTGCAGATAAACCGGGTTCGACTCCCGGCGACGCTGCTTTCTCTTTCTTTGTACCGTTTCTTTTTTTTTTTTTCCTGTTTGGTCTCTTCTTTTAACACTATTTTTCCTTTTGGCCTTTTTTTCTTTATTCTTACTGCTGACGCTGCAGGTCATGCACTTGGATCAATATATACTTTAAGCTTAAGTCCGGAGTTTATCAGTTTGGAAAAGGGATTTCAAAAGCTCTTGATCTGCATACTGGCCAAGCTTAACGGACCAGATAAAAACCATAAGCTGTCAAGGCATGTCTCTCCTCTGAGACTGCTGAAACAGCTGAATTTTTTTCAATGTTAGTTGACATCATGACAAACAACACAATGTAGACCACAAACTGTACTAATTTACACCCAACACCCACCAGCGACCCACTGGCGAAAGTTAATCTTGCCTTTTGTACATCTTCTTAATCATCATGCAATATTCAGTATTACCCTAAAATCTCCACTGGGTTTGCCCCCAAAAAATAATTAAACGAAACCTTGGTTTTCGGGATTTAATTACAGAATTGCAGGTGTATGCCCAATACAGTATTAAAATGCGTTCAATGCTCACAGTCTCTCACAAATACCTGTCATTTAGCTTCCTCTTTCAACGGTACAGCTAAGCGAACTTTGAGAGGAATGATATGGGGTTCCACTGGATATACGCACGATGTAAAGTATAATGCATCCTTTGATGAACCTCTTATTGCTGTGTCTAAACTCCTCAATCTTGCTATGCACTGGCCCTCAAAAGTGTGACCGGTCTGTATGATTGCCCGTAAAATTTGCTCGACGATAGAAAGGAATCTTTAAAATTCATCACACCACTGGACATTTCATTGCAAATCTCCAAATCCAAGAAATCGGAACGGTATTTCCGTGATAAAATCGAGATTTTTATCTGTCTCTTCGATGAACACTTTGCTCGCTTATTTTGAAAGTCATTGACGCGAGACGCGACGTCACACTGGCAGGCGGACTGTACCACAGATTTCCTTGGAGACACCTTCTCCCCCTGATTAGACAGCAATGGCGTATTGAACCGGATAATTTTATTCGCAAATTTCAAGCAAAGCTCAGACTAGGTACCAGCCCCTTTCGAGTCTTTTGATTAGTTTCCAGTTCACTTTCGGCTTGGGTGACGCGCTGTCGCTAGTGGCTAGTCAAATTTGGCAAGGGCATTCTGAAACATTCTTCAGAGGAAGCAAATCGATTAAAAATCAATAAAGATTTTGTACAATCCAATTAGTCGACTTGGAAGAAGAAATAATCAATAAAGATTTCACGTACTCCTATTGGGTGGCTTTGCAATTTGTTTGTACAATGAAAAACAAACCAAACCGGATTTTTACCGTGTGACTACCACAGGCATCCCACGGAATGAAAGTAAAAAAGATTGCTTGAAGAAAGAAATTTAGAGAGTTTAAATTGTAGTTGAGGATTTTATGATTGATAGCAGAGCTCTCGCGCGAAGCTCGCGAAGCGGAGCACCGTGGGCAAGAAAATGTTGTAATCTACCCTTCCGAGAAATTTTGGTAATCACGTGACTGTAAGTCCGTCCGTCCGCAGCACAGGTACCCCAATGTAAAATAACTCAATCAACAGGTACGGCAACCCAAATGCAACTCGAGGTTATTTTGGTAGGAAATCGCATGGCCACCCGCGTCTTTTAAGGCAGGGACAACAGAAGAGTCAATAAGGACAAAAACGGAAAGCGGAAATTGTTCCTGTATTCGTTTTGTCTAAAGTATTAAGCTTAGATTGTCAGGTCCACAACGTTGGAATATAGAGCAAGAGAAAGACAGAGAAAAAGAGAAAGCAGGCGGCAGGCCTCGAAGCTTAACGAGAAAAAGGGCGATAGAAATCTAGAGCGAGAGATAAAAAAAAATCAAAGCAGACATTTTTTCCTGGAAGAAGAACATGAACATTTTCTAGCGGTGGTGACAAAATGAGAAATGCCAGCGGCCACCAATGCAAGGTGAAAATGAGCGGTAGTGAAAAAAAAGTGAACGAGAACACGTATGACATTTCCTCCATAAAACGTGTAACTAAAAAAGTTTCTAGAAGTTTTACGTTGTAGCCACGCAAAACAACGG
>JBBMOI010000012.1:12075000-12100000 GCA_038088405.1 Porites divaricata | reverse complement strand
TGTTGTTTACGGAAGCCCAGAAGCTTGGTTGAAGATCGATCAGTGGAGGAAATGTTAGCGGGTGACTTGTACCTGCTTGTACAGTTAGCATGTGGTCCTTGGTCCGCGACTTTTCCGAGCTGCAGCATGATTAAATATTTCGTCGAGAAATAAAATACGGTGAAAAATGAAAGGTCCAATGATTTATTGATTATAAGTGTTCTTTCTTTCTTTGAAGGAGCGAAATTAAAGTTTGTTGACAGGCAGGTTAATTTGTCGTTCTAGCTTGAAGTTTAGACTTCGGCGGCACTTAGCTTGTGAATAAATAAAACGTAACGGGAAGACGTGCCTTTATGCAGAACAAGTTTTCAGGTAAACCTTTTTCTGCCGTTGGAAGCACATTGCTGTAGACTTCGAATTTTTTCGTTTTACCGTCTCTTGAAAAAATATACCCAAATTTCGCGTATTGGTGTTCGACCCTCGACCCATGACCTTGGTGGAATTACATATCGCAAAAAAGGAAACGGCCTTTGTTTTCGAAGAATGCTCCGAAAATCTTCCTTATAAACGTTTACAAGTTCTCTTTTCTTAATACTTCGAATATATACAGAGTTAAAAGTAATTGTTTTCGGCCGTGCTGAATACCGCTCCGCGCTCGTGTGGGAGACTGTTGTCTGAAGTCTTTCAAAGAAAAGCAGATTATTTTACACATAACAACTTCCGAAAAAACTATACAGCTGACTACCGCTTTATTGCATTATTTCTGTGACTTTTTCAGAACGTTTGAGTCGTCTCAGGTAGAAGATAGCAGTGCAAATAAATAATTCACTTGAAGAATACAAGGACACATCAACGTCCAGGTCCAGAGCCTTGTGATATCGACTGCGCTTTTTCTAAACATGCGAACTTGGTCCTTTCCTACATTACAGCTGCAAAGAAAACCAAAAAATTCGCTTCTTACAACTTTCTTCGGAGTCTCATCCTTGCGAGGGCATGGAATAAATATTCCTCTAAAAAAGCGAGAAATAATTCTTAGGTGCCGTTTCAGTTGTATCACAGCTCGTTATTGGCTGATCGTGACACAATGAGTAACCGCTTATTGGCTTATACAAACAATGCAGAACGTGGGGAGAAATGAATGCGTGACCAACAAAAACAAACCCCACAGGACGTCTGCGGGGAGGCTAACTTACTAATTGAAAAAATAACAACAATAACGCAACTGTGAATGACTAGCTGTCAAATAAGTCTGGCCGCGATGCACATGTACATATTCTAGTCGTATCTCTCGCACTGTTTTTCTTTTGTTTCCCCACAGGCGGCCCAAACTCACGTTGCGAGGGAAGGGTGTGATGTAATTTACAAAAAACACAAGAATCACTTCGTGAATTTTACCGGGGCCACCTTTGTCTTGGCAACCCACGTGCCGTGACGTGAAGGGTCGTTTTCATCAACAAGTTTGTCGGGCGACATGAAAATCTTTTTTATTGCAAATATTCTTTAGAGATGAAAACAAGGTGTAATGAATAATGTGAAAAGAGAAAATGTTAGGGAATCCTGCATTTTGAACAGTTGAGAGTTTTCGCATGTCGCTAACGTAAATATTTCGTGACAAAGGTTATGTGAAACAGTCTTTTTTGGTTTTTCATTAGTTAAAGCAGTGATAGACTTTCTTGTAATGAGTCTTAATTATTTGTCGGCCAATATTTGACGAAGTTTCCTGTAGCGTGTGCGAATTGTAAGGTATTGAAATGCACAAACAAAGTTTCGCGCATGCAAGTTTAATAAGTTAAGATTTTTGTTTTGTCGTAGTGTACACAGTTCAACAGCGACCAAGCTTTTTCATCGTTAGGATGAATACTGTAACAATATTTTTCAATACACAGGGATCTCTTTTGCGCCTAGAGGCAGGACATGGCACTGGTGTCTCAGGACATTTCATGGGGTCATACATGAACTACTGACCCGTTGAAGGAGTCTTCCTTCCCGACGCGTGCCGAGCTACATAAAATCCAGCATAAATCTATTCAAGTTGTTGTTGAACGAATTGGGCTGGAAAACTATTTAATAAGGAATGTAGCGGCTCTTCGAAACTTTCAATGCAATGTTTGTCTGAGGAAAATTACAACATTCTGCCGTCACTCTGAGAATTTCTATCAGGACGAATTGGATCAAAGAACGCTGGTAATGGCGGGGAAAGAAGGGCTGGAGTTGGATGCGCAAGAAGGCAGCAATTCATTATTAATTGAAAGTAAGTTCCTGGCGGTCAGCAAGAAGAAGTCTTCAACCAAACATCGCGAAGGGTTATAGATAGCCTGTGAAACAGGAGCCACAAAATGAAAGTGGGGGGAGGGGGAAGGGAAGGAAGGAAACGCTCGCAGACAAACCCCTCGATTTTGAAAACCTGCGTTCGCCAGCGAACGCAGCGCCTGATTGGCTCGGCTAGTCGAACAATGTTGACATGTGTCGATCAAAGGTTTGTTTCATACTGAGAGAACGGTCGGCAAGGTTTGCGATCCAATGCAAGAGCATTTTCTTTGACCTCTTTTGAAACGTAAGGCTCTTCTTGCGACTAAATAAGGGTTTCAGGTCGTTTAACTTATTCTCCAAAGTGCCTTCTGGATCTGAATAACTAAAAGCGGTTTTCTTTTGTTTGCGAATGCGATGGTGTCATGCTGGGTCCAGCTCGTTAGTGCCGTTTTTGAGGGATGTTGAATTCTCTCAGATGGTGATTTATAGACTGTTCTGTTAGACGGATTAAAAAGACAAATGTCCAAAGCCTGTATGGATCGTTCGGATTCATTGACATTCTAACATAAACGCCGTCCACGTGTTCCAAAATACAAAAATAAAGAGTTTGTCTAATGGTCGTGGGTCGTGGGTACAAGTCGTGGGTCGTGGGTGTGGGTGTGGGTAATGTTTAAAAACTATTTTTTAAAATATTAATAATTTAATTACAATATTACAAGTTTTTTATTTTTTTTAACTTCTCGATAACTAATAACATAACGAAACGAACACAACACAATGTATGAAAATGGGTGGGGATGGGTAAAGGCAGGAATCCATTGGAGCTATTTTCAGGACTGGTGTAATCTCTTGATAATATTTTGAGAAAATTTGTTTTGGTCAAACGCTTGAACAACACGCACACAAGTTAACTTAGAATAAGTGTTGACAGGCCATAAGCTCGCGACAATGTGAAACGTTACCTTGAGAGGGGTGTGACAGAACCTGGGCCTAGGCCGATGGGCTAGCCCATGGGCCACCCTATGGGCTACCCTATGGGCTACCCCCAGAAAAACAAAAAATAAAAAAATATTAAAATTAGAGGGAAAATAATAGAAATATATAATTATAAATAAATAATTTTAAGAAAAATAAAATATCAAATACTAATAAAAATAAAAGCTAATCATTAAAGTTAACTAACGTTATCTAATTTTGTAAAAGAAGGTAAGGGTTAGGTCAGGGTCAGCGGCACCCCTGTACCCAAACATTGGCCAAGTATGAGAGGAGGAGGAGTAGGAGGGGGTGTTTCGATCAATCGATCACCTGACCTTTCTTTCTTTGAAAGTGGTGTGTTTGCATTAAAAAAAAAAACAGCTAGCACTCGTATTTGTCATGTAAACCCCTGTGTAATGAGAGAGAGACATCAAAAATTACTTTTTTGTTGTTTCACAACACAATTTTTTTGTTTGTGAGATCCCAAGCAACACTAGCACATGGTCGGGTAGCACGTGGTAGTCTCCTCACGCAGCAATTACTTTTGTAGTCACACAATGATCCTGCTCGAAATGTTGCCTCTTGTTTTCTAAGGCTAGAAGCATACTTGCGTCCGGTTTTCTATAGTTTTAAGAGTTAACGGCTTGCCAGTTTTTTTGAAGAGTCAACTCATTGGTACCATGGACAAAAACCAGATCACGGCAAATTTGAGCACGTACAGCGCCCTATCTGGTATGATGTCTAAAAGCACCTTACTGGTAAATTCTTGTTTTTTTGCTTGATTATGGCTTTGAGTACGGTTCACGGGGACACCAAGAAAACAACAAAAACAGGCATGTTTTTTGAGGAACTTTCAGCTCAAGTTCAAGTTCAAGTTCATTTATTCACACTTATTCAATTACAATACAACAACAATAAGGAAAAAAAGAAGAGATAAAAAAAAAAAGAGAGAGGTAACTATAATCGAATTAAACATAACAAAGGAAAAAAGTGTGTAGCAGCCAAAGGAGCCAAGCTTTCGAGTTGGCTGCTACCACATAGCGACTACAAGTGGGTGGCGGTTATACAGTACTAAGCAATAAGAACTATTACATGTGAGCGCAGTGTTGCAATGTATCTCACCCAAGCATGGTACTTCCGATAAAGAGCAGAATGCAAGGATTGATTAACACAAACTGGACACGTAAAAGCACCGTATGTGGTAAACCTGCCACAGTCATTCATTAACTGGGAGAAGCAAAGAAACACAGCAATAAAATTAGATTTTTTTTTACCCAGTGGCTATTCGTACGGGACCCGTACACCGACTTGTATTTGCTATTCATACGGGAGTCTTTTTACAGACTTTCTTCGTTCCGTTTTCAGCAGTTATGTATTCTATCGTCTTAATTTAGTTCTGCCGTCGTGGCACATGTCATAGTTTGAAGCATGTTTACCGAACGGAAGTGGGCTTTACAAAAGAACAATGAAGTGCGAAAGAAAATTCTGCCTTTGGTTACCACGTACCACCCTGCTTTGCCAAACCTTAAAAATATTTTAATGAGCAAATGTCACTTAATTCAAGATCAACCACTACATAGAGAAATATACAACAAGCCTCCCATCATTTCAAATATCCTCGTTAGAGCAAAACTGTAAGGTCAAGTATCACACTATCACGAGCTTATAAGTCGTGTTTGGCCTGCATACTCGGAAGACTCCCGTGTGAATAGCAAATACAAGTCGGTGTACGGGTCCCGTAGGAATATTTTTAATTTTAATTTTATAATGTACTAGTGAGCAGCATACGTGTGTACGTATGTTAATTGATGTAATTAGCTTTTAATTTAATTATTTTATAATAATAATAATTTTTTATTTTATTTATTTTATTATTTTTATTTATTTTTTATTTTATTTTAATTATCTTTTTATTATTTTTTGTTTTATTTTTTTATTATTTTTAATTTTTTTTTTTTTTACGTTTTCTGGGGGTAGCCCATAGGGTGGCCCATGGGCCTGGGCCCAGGTTTTGTCCACACCCCCTTGAGAGTTAGCTTGAACGGGAGTTTTTTTCCCTTTTTCCTCTCTCGCGCGAAGGTTACTTGCACTTCACAGTGCATGTACCATTCTAAACTTCAGTTGACTAAGTAAATCTTGTTTTTGCCGCACCACACAGGCTTTCCGCTTACGTTAATTAAGAGGTCATGAAGCTGGTTTGTTACATGCAAACTGAGTAATCATTTCCCGTAGTTTATGCTTCTGTAGGCGTCCCTGATAGGATTTGATCTCAGATGCATTTGCAAAGTTTTTTTATTTTCTTTGACCTCTGTTTCATACGGCTACAAAAAGATTTTAGTTTCTTTGATTCTCTCCGTAATGTCTGGATCTGAATAACTACATGCGTGCATGTGAGTTTATTTGTCCGTGAATGTGGTTATTTCCTGTACTTTCCTGCTATGTCAGTATGACGCTGGGCCCAGCTCTTATATATAGGTGTTGTTTGCACGATGTCGAATTTTCACGGATAGTAAGATCGTCAGATTTGAGTTGTACACTGTAGCTTGAACTAAAGCTACATCATGTATGGAGAATTATGCTGTGCATCAGTCAAGATCATTCTCTAAGCACTGATGTAGTCCATTTAGTTTTTTCTTGAGATAAGTGAGTTTTTGGACTGGAGCGCGATGATTTGTATTTCCTTCATAGGTATTCTCTTTTGTTTTTGCTCAACAGTGTATGCCTCGTTTCTTCACTCTTTCAGATATTTAAAGGGGAGAGCAAGCCTCATCGTATAACTTATAATATGGGGAAACTTCCCGGTACCGAAACAATCCGTTCTCATTGTTGTTCGCGTTTTTAGTGACGTTCTTGCAAGACCCTTTGAAAGCGTTTCTGACCAGTTTATGGTGGAGACAAAGTTTGACAGCTTTCCTATGTTAACTTTATATTTGAAGACAAAAATTAGTTCAACGTTATTTCTTTTTCTTTTCAATTGCTCCTGTACCCACCGCCACCCCCTGCGCAGGCGGTCGACGATCTCTGGTAGAGTAACAGAGTAGGGGAAGTGTTGTATAATTTTCATACATCGTGTTATGTTCGTTTTGTTATCGAGTAGTTAAAAAAATCAAAAACTTGTAATGTTGTAAACTATTAGTATTTAACAAAACTTAGTAACATTGTTAATTGTGATTAAAAATTAATTTTTAATCATTACCCACACCCTCGACTTTTACCCACACCCACGACCCACGACTTGTACCCACGACCCACGACTCACGACAATTAGACAAACTCAAAAATAAAATATTTTGCGTTCACACACGCGCGTCCTCTGAAGTTCATTTCCGCTCCACTGAAAGACAAACATTTAATTGGTCAATTATGACAGCTGATGACAGCATCAAATGTCGGTGCGTGAACTCGGGCATGACAGGCCAAGTGGGCGGTTTTCAAAATCCCGAGGTTTGTTTGTCTGCAAGCGTTTCCTTCCTTTCTTCCCCACCCTCTCCCAGCTCTTTTACTGGCGCCATTTTTCGCGCGGTCTTAGACTCTCGTTCCTCGTTCTTTGGTCCTAAACCGCACGGAAACGTTTGCTACGCAGGCTAGGTTATAGATCGCTACGTCTTCAACAATCTTGCCGTTGATAACGCGCGTCAAACAGCAGATATAAACAAGCACACAGGCAGTCACGTCATTTTCACGTCCTGTTTTTCCAGACGGAATTTTTCTGTCGAGAACGATATAGGACTGTATGGCAGATGTCACGCTATTGAACTCGTGATTTGTCTTGTTGCAGAAAATGATCTTTCTAAACTGTCAAGTTAGAATCACATGATGGGCCGCAGCGTCGATTCTTGGATCGATCGGCAGAATAAAACACGTAAAAATTGGAACAACAGTGAGGCTTCAGTGTTACTGGGAATTGTACGAAAATATTCCCCACATTCCAAACGGAAATTCGTCTACGGAAGGAGTGTCCAACGGTTTTCGACGCCATTAGTTGGCAAGCAAGTCTTTGGGGCGGTTACCAAGTTTCATACAAAATACACACTAGGCGATAAAGGGTTCGGACAACTCATGAAATTTACACAACGTGGTTTTCCCAGGGTCAGTAGTTCATGTATGACCCCATGAAATGTCCTGAGACACTAGTGCCATGTCCTGCCTCTAGGCGCAAAAGTGTGACCCCATGTAGCTCTAGTAAGTGTAGTGAGTGTAGTAGCTGTAGTACGTGTAGTAGCTGTAGTAATTGTGGTAGCTGTAATACGTGTAGTAGCTGTAGTATCTGTAGTAAGTGTGGTACGTGTAGTAGCTGTAGTAAGTGTAGTAAGTGTAGTACCTGTAGTAGCTGTAGTATGTGTAGTACGTGTAGTAGCTGTAGTATCCGTAGTACGTGTAGTAAGTGTAGTAGTACCTGTAGTAGCTGTAGTAGTGTAGTACGTGTAGTAGCTGTAGTACGTGTAGTAGCTGTAGTAGCTTACTACAGCTACTACACTTACTACAGCTACTACAGCTACAACACATACTACAGCTACTACACTTACTACAGCTCCTACAGCTACTACAGCTACTACACTTACTACAGCTACGACACATACTACAGCTACTACACTTACTACAAAAGAATTCGTGAGTCCACGTTTCTTTTGGGACATACAAGCTTTAATTTCTGCCTTTTTGCAGGTGGCGGGCGAGATGACTGGCTTCGCGATGCAGCCGAGTAACTGGCAAACAGGTTTAGAAAATTTTTCACGACCTCACCACGTGTGCTGCTGCTTTGTTCACCCGAAGTCAAAGGCCCTGCTTCATCTTGACTACTTTGTCGTCGCCCTGCTCCACATCGTCGTTCCTTTCTAAAAGATTCTGCACAACTCTAAGCAAGTTCACTGCTCTTTCGCGTGAGCTTCGGGTACCTGAACTCCCTGAACTTCCAGCCGCACTCTGATCGGCTATGTTGGATAAACATGGCATATATTACCATATTTTACAGAGAAGGCGGGAAAAGTATAATTTATTACATGAAGTCCCGGATTTGGAAGAACATAATTCGAAAGCGAATAATAGAATTGGAAACTGAATAACAGAATTGATATTGGCATAATAGAATTGGAAAATTGAATAAAAGAATTGGAAAGGAAATATTAGGATTCGAAACTGCATGAGAAAACTGTACAATCGAATTACAGAATTGGACAACTGCATAACAAAATTTGAAAGCGAATAGCAGAATTCGAAGCCGAATAAAAGAATTCATAATGGCATAATAAAATCAGAAAAGTAAATAACAAAATTCGAAAGGGAATAATAGGATTCGAACATGCATATAAGAATTCCTAAGAAAACTGCATAACAGCATAGGAGAATGGCATAACAAATTTTGAAAGTTAATATTGGCGGAAATCACCCCTCATAGAAATAGGCTTTTAAAATTCTTATGTTAAAAGTCTAGAATGAACAGTGAAAAATATTTTCGAATAAAATTCATTAGCTGCGTATCGAAAGTGTCCAAAACCTGAACCTGACATCTTCGCAAAAAGTGATACTTGTAATGAATGTGAGAAGCATTTGAAAAGCTTAAATTAAACTTAGATGTTGTAGTCACGATCGTGTTTTGAGCTAATTTTATGAATGAACAAACTCAAAACAATAGACAGAGAAACCGTTTCTTGAAAATTTTTATTCAAAGTCCAAAAAGTTAATTCGGAAAACACTATCTGGATAGTGGATCCGAATCAGGAAGCTTTGCGGCCAATCCGTTTTCTGAATTTCATAAATCAGAACCCAGAATTGATGGCAGGTTTTTTCTGATTGCCGTAAACAGAAATCAGGAATCGGGACTTAGGAAATAAGAAATCAGAAATCCGAAATCAGAAATCAGAAATCCGAAATCAGAAATCAGAAATCAGAAATCAGAAATCGGAAATCAGAAATCAAAAATCGGAAATCAGAAATCAGAAATCGAAAATCCGTCTGTCCAAAGGCACGTGACGTGACGTCATAACCTTGCAACCTAGTTCCCAGGACAATGATAGAAAACCCATTTTGAGGCTTACTTGTCCCCAGGTTTCTTCGTTGCACACACGTCACAAGGAATTTGTTCCCAGTGTATTGTGGCGGGTTTATTATTCGGTGGGATTACATGTAAAAACATGAGCGTTATTGCTTCATTGGGAGTGAAGGAGGAAGTTAAAAATATTCTTGACTCTGGTGGCTTCTTGAGAGACGTTCAACAGCACTTGCAGGTAAAATTTCCGCAAATATGCGGAATTTCGAGCAGAAGCGTTCGTCGATATTGCCAAACCAACGGCCTGCCACGGTTTTCGGCCAAGAAGTTGAGCAAAACGGGACAGGAAAATGCAGTAAAAAGAGCAAGCAAAGAGGTACATTTCTCCTCACTTTTTTTTATCCCCATATTTGTTAGTTACCGTATTTATTCGAATTAGCGCCCAACCTCGAATAAGCGCCCATCCAAAAGATAGAAAAAGTTAATAAGAACCCAGTGTATGACAGTGTATGAGAGTGTTTTCTTCATGTTTTGTTAGCACTATTTATTATTTGTTGAAAAATAAACTTTCGACTTGCTGAAAATGGTGAGAATTTAATAAGCTCCAACCTTGAATAAGCGCCCACCTCAAATAAGCGTCCACTCTGAAGGTCCAAAAATTTAATTAGCGCTTAGGGCGCTTATTCCAATAAATATGGTAGGTTAAGTTAAGCTCAAACTTTCATTTTGGCTATCCCTCCTTTTATGTCGGGGTGAGGCAGGAGGAGGGGGGAGGCATGGGTAGGGTGCTCCTTCTTCCACTTACAGTGTTATTGTTCCTTATCAGGTTGGGGATGCAAGAACAGCAGACCAATAAACACTTAATGACTGGTCCCTCGGGAAACATAAAATGTCAAACAATGAATCTAGAGTTTATAAACCAGTGAACAAATAATAATCAACACTCCTCTTGTGGTGGAAAGCGGGCTGGGGTGACAGGGGTGGGCGATTATTTGAGGCTGGGTGCTTCTTAACTTTTTCTACCTTTAGGGTTGGCGCTTATTTGAGGCTGGGCGCTAATTCGAATAAATACGGTAACTAACAAATATGGGGATAAAAAGGTGAGGAGAAATGTACCTCTTTGCTTGCTCTATTTACTGCATTTTCCTGTTCCGTTTTGCTCAACTTCTTGGCCGAAAACCGTGGCAGGCCGTTGGTTTGGCAATATCGACGAACGCTTCTGCTCGAAATTCCGCATATTTGCGGAAATTTTACCTGCAAGTGCTGTTGAACGTCTCTCAAGAAGCCACCAGAGTCAAGAATATTTTTAACTTCCTCCTTCACTCCCAATGAAGCAATAACGCTCATGTTTTTACATGTAATCCCACCGAATAATAAACCCGCCACAATACACTGGGAACAAATTCCTTGTGACGTGTGTGCAACGAAGAAACCTGGGGACAAGTAAGCCTCAAAATGGGTTTTCTATCATTGTCCTGGGAACTAGGTTGCAAAGTTATGACGTCACGTCACGTGCCTTTGGGTCCGTGAGGTTTTCGTCCATTTGATTCTTATTCCAAATTGAAAATTGAAAATCAAAAATTCACAATCGAGATTTCTATTGTTTGATTCCTCAAGAATTGAAAATCACAAATTTACAATCTTAATTGTCAATTTTTGTTTCTACGAAAGGTAAAATTAAAAAGCAATTTTCAATGTTTTGAAAATCAAAAATCAAAAATTGAAAATGGCAAGGTGGCGGCTTTCATTTCTTGTTTTTAAGGAAAAGGAAAACTAAACGATAATCTTTAATTTTGAGATTTTTGCCTGGTACCGAAGTTGAAAATGTATTTTCAATTTCCACTTCCCTAGATTCCAGCTTATAACAAATTCAAACTTGACAAAGCTATTCATGTGAAACGAAACTGCGGGAAACAGTATCAATGCTGATGAAATCCGAAATGAAAATCGTTTTTTGATTTTCGTATTTGAGAAAAACAAAAATTGCCAACCAACCAAAAATCCCTGTGATGGGAGGGGAGGGTAAAGCCGGAAGTGGCGCGACCGAAAGCAAGATGGCCGTCGTCTTGTCACCAAGGGGTGTTTCGTGTCTCCGTCGAGCTGTCTCTAGCGGAAATGTTCCGCCAACAGCAATCCGAAGTCTGCCTGTACCATGGCCAAGAAGTTTTCAAAGAAATGGGCTAAATGTTTTTTTCACGGTAAGTATGCTTTTGTTTTAACCTTGCAACATACAAGGCTACGCTACGCAGGGTAGAGAGTTTTAGTTCTGTAACGCAATTGGTTTCCTCAATACTTATCCGCTTGGTAGTAACTGCAGAATACCCGGCCCCTTGTCCGAACGCTTTAAAGACCGAGGCATAAGCACAATAGTTTCTTGTGTTATTCAACGAGATGCAAGTAAGTGGCCGGGTAGTGCTATCTAACGTTTGAACAACCGGGCCTGGTAGTTTTAAAAATGTGTCTATAATAGGCGAGAACTACTGGCGGCGGAAACTGAAGTTTAAGGAGTACGTGTCTTTCCTACAGTTTGATTCTACCGAAAATAAAATGGTTTGTATCAAAGAGGTTTTGTTAATCAATATTTTGCTAGTTTGCAGTCCTCTTGTCTCCCTTGTATGCTACTTCTCTTGTGATTCTGCTCTCCAGACCATGTAGTGTAAAATTACTTTGAGGAGGGCCGATCGTTTGCCTAATGAAAGCATACTTAGATTTACCCATTTATGCTAACCAATGAGCTTCCGTATGCCCTTGGCGGGAGAGCTGTTGTAATCAACGATTATACACAGTGAATAAATTCCATGTTTGTTGAATCGTTTTCACTTTATTAAGCCCAAAAACTGGAACAATGTTAGGCACAGCGTAGAGATTATATATCAACCCTCACCCCACCCCCCCCCCCCCAAATGTAAAGCATGTGATTTATAAACGCTGACTCTTGCATCAACCAAATATTTGACATATATTAAAATTATTTTTCACGTTCTGATTCAGCTGTTGAATTGAATGACGAAAATTTCATGAAGTACCTTGCAGAAAAAAATGGGTGAACAAGAAGCACCTGTCAGTGGTTTTCCTGTTCAGACTCAGAAGCTGCTACTGAAAAGTCCGTGCTAAAGAAATGGTTCACTTGAACTGAAAAGTATGGAGGACCTGCACTACCTCCAGGGATTGTATTCTACATTTGCATGCTTTAAAAAAACTGAAATGTCACCCCTCTTGTAGCATAACAACGCAATGAAACAGAAAGATGAATGATGAAAAATGAAACAAAATGAATATGGAAATAGTTTTAGTTGGTTGAAACTAACAATTTTGTCACCAGATGATAATGGGTCTGTTCCAAACGGTGGTCAGGCATGCATTACTCAAATGCCCTGAAAGAATTAATTTTCCAGTTGTTATGTTTGTGAAATGTTGTACTTTGGGCAAAGAAGAGCCTTTTTTAAGGGGGGAGGGGAAGGGGTTTTTTTGCACGAAAAGTATATTTTTTACTGTGACAAAAATATTTGAAATTCAATGTCCTGTAACGCAACATTTTCTGACTTTGCTGAGAGCACCTACAATAGCTCATTCATGTTAACACAACACTAGAGAACAACAGGTTCTATTGTTTCTGGGGAACAGTCGTAAAAAGGCATCATCAGTCAGGGGCTTGCCCTGGAGTGCCAGTACCCAGGAACCCATAAAAACCTTGGGACATTTGCCAAGATTGCAAGAAGATTCTTGCTCAATGTACTGTTGGTGTGATATCCAACTGATCTCTTAGTTTTATCACAGGTACTGTTACTCACAACAGGTGGGGCTTGATCTCCTTTTGATTGGGCATTGAAGCAAATCTCCGAGGGTCTCCAGTTAGATTAGAAAGCCCACAAAAAGAGTTTAAAATCCGTTTCCACTTCGCACATTATTCTTTCTTATTCATTTGGAATTGAAACTACAAATAAGTTCAAAGAGACCCGTAGTTCTCTCTGAAACTAAACCCGACTCCAGACCAAGAAATCAGTGTATACCTGTTTTCAGACTGAAACTTTTTAACATACTACGCAATACATGTACAGCAGAATCCTCCTCAAAGTAATTCTTACACTTGATGGTCTGGAGACCAGCTGGGTAAGAGTAAGCTCAAATAGCATTCAGAATAACATGTTCATATAGGCTTAAGTTAACTTAACAAATGGAAATAGGGTAGGCCAGAATCAAACTGTAGGAAAAACACGTACAGTCAACTCTCGCCTTGCGGACACCCCTCTATAACGGACACCCCGATAATACGGACAGCAGCTAAATCACGGGCAAAAATAAATTACAGATGTTTGACTGAAATAATGTCCTGCTATTACGGACTCTCGCTAGTGAGGACACTAACTCGAGGTCCCTACGGTGTCCGCAATAAAGGAAGTTGACTGTACTCGCTAAACTACGGTTCAGCCGCCAGTAGTACTCGCCTACTAGACACATTTAAAGACCAGGGGCCCGTTTCTCGAAAGTCCCGTTAACTTTTCGGGCCCGAAATCAAATATTCAAATTGAAATATGAAGAATAAGAGCGCGGGTCCTGGCTAGCTAACTACTCCATTTTATTTCATTAACTGATAGTTTTATACTGTTAGATGAAAAAACTTTTGAAACCTCTATCTTGCATGTAAACCAATACAGCTTTATGGGCCCGTTAATCATCGGGACTTTCGAGAAACGAGCCCCAGGGCCGGACTGTTCAAAGCTGGGTTATTATTAAGATAACACAGGGTTTAAAAAGTGCAAAATTTGAATTCAAATATGAAAGCTTATAAAGCAAATTCAGTTCAATTCTTTTTGTCAATAAGCTGATGATTCGATGTTCTATGAATATCAGAGAAAATTGTCCAAGAAAATGCTTTTGAAAAAAAATAAAAATAAACCCGGGTTAAGCGTTATTATAAATCGGCCTTTTGAACAACTGGGCCCAGAACTGAAACTCTCTAGCGTAGCGTAGCCTTGGATGTTGCAAGGTTAAAACAAAAGCATACTTACCGTGAAAAAAACATTTAGCCCATTTCTTTGAAAACTTCTTGGCCATGGTACAGGCAGACTTCGGATTGCTGTTGGCATAACATTTCCGCTAGAGACAGCTCGACGGAGACATGAAACACCCCTTGGTGACAAGACGACGGTCATCTTGCTTTCGGTCGCGCCACTTCCGGCTTTACCCTCCCCTCCCATCACAGGGATTTTTGGTAGGTTGGCAATTTTTGTTTTTCTCAAATACGAAAATCAAAAAACGATTTTCATTTCGGATTTCATCAGCATTGATACTGTTTCCCGCAGTTTCGTTTCACATGAATAGCTTTGTCAAGTTTGAATTTTTTATAAGCTGGAGTCTAGGGAAGTGGAAATTGAAAATACATTTTCAACTTCGGTACCAGGCAAAAATCTCAAAATTAAAGATTATCGTTTAGTTTTCCTTTTCCTTAAAAACAAGAAATGAAAGCCGCCACCTTGCCATTTTCAATTTTTGATTTTTGATTTTCAAAACATTGAAAATTGCTTTTCAATTTTACCTTTCGTAGAAACAAAAATTGACAATTAAGATTGTAAATTTGTGATTTTCAATTCTTGAGGAATCAAACAGTAGAAATCTCGATTGTGAATTTTTGATTTTCAATTTTCAATTTGGAATAAAAATCAAATGGACGAAAACCACACGGACCCCTTTGGACAGACGGATTTTCGATTTCCGATTTCTGATTTCTGATTTCGGATTTCTGATTTCGGTTTTCTGATTTCTGATTTCTGATTTCAGATTTCGGATTTCGGTTTTCTGATTCTGATTTCTGATTTCAGATTTTTGATTTCTGATTTCTGATTTCTGATTTCCTAAGTCCCGATTTCTGATTTCTGTTTTCGGCAATCAGAAAATACCTGCCATCAATTTCTGGTTTCTGATTTATGAAATTCAGAAAAAGAATTGGCCGCAAAGCTTCCTGATTGATCCGTTCACGCAAGTGACATGGGCTAAGCGCATGGCAAAATTCAACACAAAATCCATCTCAAATCAGGGCACATTTTGTAATTTTTCTTTAGCGCCGAAGAGAAAAATTCATAAAACGTCTATGAAACATTTAAAAATACATAAATTCCCTTTCAAAAACGTAATTGTCTTGGCCATAGAGTGCAAAATGTACCTGAAAATTCAGCAAAAACTTCGCTGACTTGCCTGCCTTTGGGTCCGTGTGGTTTTCGTCCATTTGATTTTTATTCCAAATTGGAAATTGAAAATCAACAATTCACAATCGAGATTTCTATTGTTTGATTCCTCAAGAATTGAAAATCACAAATTTACAATCTTAATTGTCAATTTTTGTTTCTACGAAAGGTAAAATTGAAAAGCAATTTTCAATGTTTTGAAAATCAAAAATCAAAAATTGAAAATGGCAAGGTGGCGGCTTTCATTTCTTGTTTTTAAGGAAAAGGAAAAGGAAAACTAAACGATAATCTTTAATTTTGAGATTTTTGCCTGGTACCGAAGTTGAAAATGTATTTTCAACTTCCACTTCCCTAGATTCCAGCTTATTAAAAATTCAAACTTGACAAAGCTATTCATGTGAAACGAAACTGCGGGAAACAGTATCAATGCTGATGAAATCCGAAATGAAAATCGTTTTTTGATTTTCGTATTTTAGAAAAACAAAAATTGTCAACCTACCAAAAATCCCTGTTATGGGAGGGGAGGGTAAAGCCGGAAGTGACGCGACCGAAAGCAAGATGGCCGTCGTCTTGTCACCAAGGGGTGTTTCGTGTCTCCGTCGAGCCGTCTCTAGCGGAAATGTTACGCCAACAGCAATCCGAAGTCTGCCTGTAAAATGGCCAAGAAGTTTTCAAAGAAATGGGCTGAATGTTTTTTTTTGCGGTAAGTATGCTTTTGTTTTAACCTTGCAACATCCAAGGCTACGCTACGCAGGGTAGAGAGTTTCAGTGCTGGGCCCAGTTGTTCAAAGGCCGATTTATAATAACGCTTAACCCGGGTTTATTTTTATTTTTTTCAAAAGCATTTTCTCAGACAATTTTCTCTGATATTCATAGAACATTGAATCATTAACTTATTGACAAAAAGAATTGAACTGAATTTACTTTATAAGCTTTCATATTTGAATTCAAATTTTGCACTTTTTAAACCCTGTGTTATCTTTACCCAGCTTTGAACAGTCCGGCCCTGGTCTTTAAATGTGTGTAGTAGGCGAGTACTACTGGCGGCTGAACCGTAGTTTAGCGAGTACAGTCAACTCCCTTTATTGCGGACACCGTAAGGACCTCGAGTTAGTGTCCTCACTAGCGAGAGTCCGTAATAGCAGGACATCATTTCAGTCAAACATCTGTAATTTATCTTTGCCCGTGATTTAGCTGCTGTCCATTACAGCGGGGTGTCCGCAAGGCGAGAGTTGACTGTACGTGTTTTTCCTACAGTTTGATTCTGGCCTACCCTATTTCCATTTGTTAAGTTAACTTAAGCCTTTATGAACATGTTATTCTGAATGCTATTTAAGCTTACTATTACCCAGCTGGTCTCCAGACCACCAAGTGTAAGAATTACTTTGAGGAGGATTCTCCTGTACATGTAGTGCGTAGTTTGTTAAAGAGTTTCGGTCTGAAAACAGGTATACACTGATTTCTTGGTCTGGAATCGGGTTTAGTTTTAGAGAGAACTACAGGTCTCTTTGAACTTATTTGTAGTTTCAATTCCAAATGAATAAGAAAGAATAATATGCGAGGTGGAAACGGATTTTAAAAACTTTTTGTGGGCGTTCTAATCTAACTGGAGACCCAAATGCCCAATCAAAAGGAGATCAAGCCCCACCTGTTGTGAGTAACAGTAACTGTGATAAAACTAAGAGATCAGTTGGATATCACACCAACAGTACATTGAGCAAGAATCTTCTTGCAATCTTGACAAATGTCCCAAGGTTTTTATGGGTTCCTGGGTACTTGCACTCTACGGCAAGCCCCTGACTGATGCCTTTTTACAACTGTTCCCCAGAAACAATAGAACCTGTTGTTCTCTAGTGTTGTGTTAACATGAATGAGCTACAGTAGGTGCTCTCAGCAAAGTCAGAAAATGTTGAGTTACAGGACATTGAATTTCAAATATTTTTGTCACATAGTAAAAAATATAGTTTTTGTGCAAAAAACCCCTTCCCCTCCCCCTCCCCCTAAAAAAAGGGCTCTTCTTGGCCCAAAGTACAACATTTCACAAACATGACAACTGCAAAATTAATTTTTTCAGGGCATTTGAGTAATGCACGCCTGACCACCGTTTGGAACAGATCCATTATCATCTGGTGGACAAAATTCTTAGTTTCAACCAACTAAAACTATTTCCATATTCATTTTGTTTCATTTTTCAACATTCATCTTTCTGATTCATTGTGTTACTATGCTTCATGAGGGGTGACATTTCAGTTGTTGTAAAGAATGCAAATGTAGAATACAATCCCTGGAAGTACTCAATCATATAGTTGTATTTTGCCATCAAGTACAGGTCATCCATACTTTTCAGTTCAAGTGTACCATCTCTTTAGCACGGACTTTTCAGTAGCAGCTTCTGAGTCTGAACAGGAAAACCACTGACAGGTGCTTCTTGTTCACCCATTTTTTCTGCAAGGTACTTCATGAAATTTTCGTCATTCAATTCAACAGCTGAATCAGAACGAGAAAGATGATTTTAATATATGTGAAATATTTGGTTGATGCAAGAGTCAGCGTTTATAAATCACATGCTTTACATTTTGGGGTGGGGGGTGAAGGGTTGATATATAATCTCTACACTGTGCCTAACATTGTTCCAGTTTTTGGGTTTAATAAAGTGAAAACGATTCAACAAAATGAAATTAATTTTATTCACTGTGTGTAATCGTTTCATCGTTTGATTACAACAGCTCTCCCGTCAAGGGCATACGGAAGCTCATTGGTTAGGATAAATGGGTAAATCTAAGTATGTTTTCATTAGGCAAACGATCGGCCCTCCTCAAAGTAATTTTACACTACATGGTCTGGAGAGCAGAATTACAAGAGAAGCAGCATACAAGGGAGACAAGAGGACTGCAAACTAGCAAAATATTGATTAACAAAACCTCTCTGATACAAACCATTTTATTTTCGGTAGAATCAAACTGTAGGAAAGACACGTACTCCTTAAACTTCAGTTTCCGCCGCCAGTAGTTCTCGCCTATTATAGACACATTTTTAAAACTACCAGGCCCGGTTGTTCAAACGTTAGATAGCACTACCCGGCCACTTACTTGCATCCCGTTGAATAACGCAAGAAACTATTGTGTTTATGCCTCGGTCTTTAAAGCGTTCGGACAAGGGGCCGGGTATTCTGCAGTTACTACCAAGCGGATAAGTATTGAGGAAACCAATTGCGTTACAGAACTAAAACTCTCTACCCTGCGTAGCGTAGCCTTGTATGTTGCAAGGTTAAAACAAAAGCATGCTTACCGTAAAAAAAAACATTCAGCCCATTTCTTTGAAAACTTCTTGGCCATGGTACAGGCAGACTTCGGATTGCTGTTGGCGTAACATTTCCGCTAGAGACAGCTCGACGGAGACACGAAACACCCCTTGGTGACAAGACGACGGCCATCTTGCTTTCGGTCGCGCCACTTCCGGCTTTACCCTCCCCTCCCATCACAGGGATTTTTGGTAGGTTGGCAATTTTTGTTTTTCTCAAATACGAAAATCAAAAAACGATTTTCATTTCGGATTTCATCAGCATTGATACTGTTTCCCGCAGTTTCGTTTCACATGAATAGCTTTGTCAAGTTTGAATTTTTTATAAGCTGGAGTCTAGGGAAGTGGAAATTGAAAATATATTTTCAACTTCGGTACCAGGCAAAAATCTCAAAATTAAAGATTATCGTTTAGTTTTCCTTTTCCTTAAAAACAAGAAATGAAAGCCGCCACCTTGCCATTTTCAATTTTTGATTTTTGATTTTCAAAACATTGAAAATTGCTTTTCAATTTTACCTTTCGTAGAAACAAAAATTGACAATTAAGATTGTAAATTTGTGATTTTCAATTCTTGAGGAATCAAACAATAGAAATCTCGATTGTGAATTGTTGATTTTCAATTTTCAATTTGGAATAAAAATCAAATGGACGAAAACCACACGGACCCGTGAAGAAAACAAGGCTGAATTCCTCGAAGGACGATTTCTTGATGAAAAGCTTCCACAAAAAGAAAGCTGAGCATTCTTTTGAACTTTCTCTTCCATTTTTTATCCTTTAACGGTGTATTTTTAACCTTGAAATGCAGAACTCTTGTCCCTGCATGGTGATCGCGCAGCAGCAGCCATTTTGTTGAAAATGGATATCCGTCACTAAGATTTCCAAATATGGTCAAAATGAATATTCACGAGCATTGAACGCGAGTTACACGTTTCAACCCAGACTCGTTCCCAGTCGCTCCTGAGGCGGTTTTGACTAGAACGCGTTGCATCAAGGGAGGCCGCACAAAAATCGGGGAGCTACTTTTCTTTCGCCCTTCCCAGCCTGCCCCGCGACCTTGACATCATTTCTCCCCAGTCTTTCGTTGCCTTTGAAGAACAAATAAGTAGGGACTGGGAACGAGTCTGGTTTCAACCCCTTATGGGTTTCTGGTAACATCCACTGAAAGGTCCTTTTCTCCGCGGAGTAAGAAGAGGCTTGAAACATCAAAACATCCTTTAAACGGAGGCAGTGGCACCTTCTTGTTTGAATTGATTGGAATCAATCGAGGAATGATCGAAAAAGTGGGACAAAATCCCTCACCAAAAATCAAACAAGTCGGATATATATGGCGGTCGAAGGCGGGCCTGTTTCTCACTATTATATTTTGGTAATTGGCAAATTTATTGATATGATGTCGCTTTTCAGACAGAGTATGTGGTTTTCTTTTTCTGTTAAACAATTTCCCTTTGCAGAGTTTGGAATATGCAACATATAGCTCCGTACTAATAAGAATCGCCGAAGAGTTGAGCTACCGAGCAGTGTTTTGCAGCAAACCTTAGGAAAGTAAAGTCGCTTCAAGGTACAGAGCGTTCAGTAGTAGTTGTGATTTGTTTCTTAGGATCGTTTTGAATTTTAACTTTGGATTCAAGGTGTTGACTGATCGTAATAAACGAAGTGAAATGTTATGAAGTGTGAATGCTTATCTGATGTTTATTTAGTCGTGTTATGTAGAGCTGTAAGCTCATATTTATAAAGCTTTCTGAATATACTTGCTTCCGATAAATTTGACACTTTCTCCAGTAATTTTTATAAGCATCAAGTTATCCTTGCCCGGCAAAAACGATGTGACCTATAAATCGATCGATCGCGTTGTTGTTGGTTAAAATCTAACGCGGTTGCGTTTTAGTTTCCCCCGCAATTTCAGTACCAAAAGACAAATACGATATGCAAGGAAGACAAAGATGCATGATATTATTTTTTTAAGCACTTCTGATTTCCTCTGCCGGTTATGCCGGTTCGCTTCTTGCCTCTAAAAGTCTAAAAATATTTACTGTGAGAAAAATGCTGCAATTATCCGCTGACCATCACGCCGGGTGACCGCTTTGCAAGTTGTGAAAACATCGTTTCTCGGTCCCAGACCTCGTCTCTTCCCCCCCCCACCCCCCCCCCCCCCCCCCGCTGCTTTCGACGGATGTTAACGAGTGCTGACCTTGTGTATGAGGCCGGGAGGCTAGCTATAGGATCAATGTTTTCGTGCTAGACCGTAATCTGTTTATCTCATTTACCTTCCTTGAGCTGTTTTTAAAAGACAGTCGTCGTGCACGTTTTATACATAGTCCATGTTTTATAACAGTCCACAGTTTGTACCTTTGGAAGGATCTTTTGCCGCCGCACTTGACAAGTTAACCGGGTTAGCTTTTGAAAAAAGCGGAAAAATTCTTCAGAACGTAGCCTGGCTAAAAGAGTTTAAGCACGTTAATTTTTATCAGCGGCCAGACTCAATTTAGACTTTCACAAAGTCATTCAATGTCGCGCGGTTTTTTGTTTTTTGTTTTTTTTCCCGCTCGCTTCATGGGTCGCTCAAAACGCTCGCCTCGAGTGACAGACAAAATTTGACCCCGCATTACTGATGAAAAGTCGACTTCTTAAAAGTCTTAACTCAGTTGTATTAAGAAAGAAAAGCTGAACTTGGAGCGAAAGAAGTAATTACGGACATTGACTTTCACTGCGGTACATTCGCACCTCTTAGTCAGGATCGAAAGAAACAACATACCTTAGTCCTGGTGATCGAACAGTAAACAATCTGGGTCGGAATTGTGTCATCATCTTTGGAGTATGGACGAAATTATTTGGCGACTTGATTTCCGTGTCTTGCCCAAAAACTGTATTTGTAACTGTACGTGCACAGCGTAACAGCTCGTGATCTGAAATCTAATCCCCGTGTTAAGCACGGAAAAATGTAAATAACGAGCACAAGATCACGTAATGTTCAGGCCTCAAGTCACGCAAAGAGGAAGTAAATTGCGACAGGAACAAAACAATGTCACTTACGGTCTATTTTTTTCGTTGGGTAGACTTGCCACTTTGAGGAAATCTAAGGTTTAGGGAAAACATGAGGTCGTCGAGATAGAGAGGAGCCGGGTCAACGGTTGTTGGCAGATAAGGTGATATTCGATAAAGAAATATCAAAAAGTGTCAAATCAGTTTAAAAACACACACACGCAAACGTTATGACCCTTTTTCAGCAAAACCCGTTGTACAGTACAACGAGAGAGAGCCTGTTGGTGTAAATTTTGACAAATCACCGATCGACGGTTTACGCGTAAGGCCCGGTTCAAACGTCGAACTTTACATGTGCCGAACCTAATTATTAGGTTCGGCACATGTAAAGTTCGACGTTTGAATCAATTAGGAACGGCACTCTTGTATTTGGGTCGACTCTGCCGTTCTATTCGACTGAGCTAGTCGAATAGAACGGCAAAAGATCGGCTTCGACTCAAACGTCGAACTTCACATGTGCCGAACCTAATGCATAAATTATGTTAACGTATTTTTTAATATAACCGCGCTTCTGATTGGCTATTTAGTGGGTTTTCGCGCCTTTTCTGACAGAACTCACAGAAGCGTAACGACGGTTACGGTCTAGTTACCAGCATTCACGTTGTAGATTTTTATACTGAAACTGGACAGCTCAAAACGGTCTTCTAAAAAGTTGCTTTTCTTTATGTCCACAAAGAAATCGTAATGTAATTTGAAATTTATTGCGTTACTTTATTTTGTCCAAATATCACGATCTCCTCAACGGCCTCCTTGCCATAACAGAGCACAATCACACTAAAATCAAAACAAGAATTTCCAGGCTTGGTAAATTTTACTTTTTTCAGTTTATTTCCCTATTTTAAGCAGTAAGAATGATATTTCTTCTCGCCACGAATTAGGTTCGGCACATGTAAAGTTCGACCGTCTGAACTGAACAGTCGAACTTAATAGTTTGGGTCGACCTAAATAAGTATTAGGTTCGGCACATGTAAAGTTCGACGTTTGAACCGGGCCTAACAGACTGAAAACACTGACATCTCAAATACTTCTGACTACTCAGGGGCAGTTTACTTTGTTGATATAGATGTCGTTCAGTTTAATATAATTTCATTTTCGCTCCTCAAAAGAAGGTGATTGCCCTTTTCCATAATTCTTATTGTTTTTGAAGCTGTCGAATCTAGGGTAACAAACTTTCTAATTTTCTCAGTTATATACTGTGGGGCACGAAATTTTTGCGGGTTCTAATTTTCGCGATTTTTGCGGTTTTTCCACCAAACCGCAAGGAATAAGTTCCTGCAAATACAAATTACCGCAAACATTTTTCCCGCAAAAATTTACTCCAGAGTAAATATTCTCTAATTTAAATTCGCTACGAGAAGAAATCGTGTCTGTTCAATAACAACTTGTCAACGAAATACTGGTTTAACGTTTGAAAACATGTATTTCTACTGCACGTACTCGATGAAAACGAAAATATTATCAATGCTGGGTACTGGGTACTTTCTGAAAATCGCTAAAATTAATTCCCTGCAAGAAAAACAAATCCATCCTAGTCGCAAAAATTAGTTTACGCAAAACACGAAAAATCGCCAATCCACAAAAATAAACTCCCGCAAAAACTTCGTGCCAAACGGTATGCCTTTTTTAAAGGGTACGTGACGCCAGGACGGCGTCACTTATGGCCCATGGCCAATAACTATCAGTAGGATGCTCATTTCCTTTTTGTTTTGTTTGTTTTTTCTACATAAAAGATAGTTGTATGATTGTCTATATTGAGCTGCGGTCCATAAATAATCTAATGACACTTAAAGTGCTACAGTAGTTTACCACTAGTGCTGATCCACAAAATGGTATTCGACGAAACGAAACGAAACGAATATTGTAACTTGTGAAAATGAAAATCACAGGTGTCCCAAGCTCACGTTACGAGTTTGTTATGTAAATTAACTTTTAGTAGAAGAGATATGTGCTTGAATTGTTCACTTTCTGTTAAAAGCATGAGATTTGGCATGATGATAGTTTTCAAGGCCCTAAAAAAGATAGGATATGGTGCCATCGCCAAAAAGTCCTTTAAGTGCGAAAAATAAGAGTTTTAAAATGGCAGCCATTTTGAACCGGAAGTGAAATTAACATTTTCTTTAAAACGTCTGAATTTTAGCAACTTGGATAAGAAAATGCCAGCAAATACCTAAGGCGGCTGTTTAAAAAAAGATGGGATATGGTGCCATCGTCAAAAAGTTCAGTAAGAGTGAAAAATAAGAGTTTTTCAATGGCGGCCATTTTGAACCGGAAGTGACATTAAAAAAATTTGGGATGTTCGTCAATTACTGAGCCTCAGGCATTCGTATTTAGCGAAACAAAACTGCTATCGTGTCCAAAGTGTTAGGCCCGGTTCAGACGCCGGACTTTTCATGAGCCTAACCTAATTAGAATTAAGGCCGACCCAAATTATTTAGACCGGCTGAATTGATTCAGACGCCGATCTTAATTCCAGCCAAACTAAATTCAAAAGGAGAAAAATGCTCATTTCGATCAAACTAATTACAAAATACTATATAGTAATTTATGCATTAGGTTCGGTACATGAAAAGTTCGGCGTCTGAATCAAAGCCGTTCCAAAGTCGCTCCAAAGGCGAAATTCCCGGCCGGGCCAGGCGAAAAGATCGACTGAGCCGTTCCAAATTGGAACAGGCGTTCCTAATTGATTCAGACGCCGAACTTTTCATGTACTTAATTCAATGTATTAGAATACCAATTGTTTCGTTTCGTTTCGTTTCGTTTCGTTTCGTCGAATACCATAAACAATAGTGCCGCCGTCTTGTGGTTGCCTGGCCCTTAGCTTCATCAGTGGAGATACAAGTCGTTGGAATCATATTGTTGGAAAATCGTTGTTGAACATTGCCTTTTAAGACGGAATCCACAAGGAAATTGAGTAATTTTAATTTTCAGTGGACTAAAACCTTGTACCAGAATAATTTACTGAAGAATATTGCATTCGTTTTTAAACTTTTCAAGGGCTAAAGATGTAATAAATCATCTGTAGTGACACCAAAGACAATTTCCCAAGGAAGTCCGAGAAAATGAATGTCAAATTTGTGAATACATAGGTAAAATTCTGAAAATTTCATTTGTAAGATATAATTCTGTGAAATTTGACATTCATTTTCTCGGATGTTACTAAAACGGAGAACGGGGAGCGGGGAGAGGGGAGCGGGGAACGGGGAACGGGGAACGGGGAACGGAAGTCTAATAACCAGTGTTCAGCGGTATCCTCTTTAAAAATCCAAAATGGCCGTGAAGGATCAAGAAC
>JBBMOI010000012.1:12067500-12072500 GCA_038088405.1 Porites divaricata | reverse complement strand
AGGTGCCCCTTTTGGGGTTAGCCTCTCTGTTTAGGCCATTATAGTACCCCCTGCACTGAGAACAGTACTTGATACAGTGATATTGTATGGAGATTGGTATGAATTGCACCAAACGTTTCATCCCCATGAAGAGGTACTTTGATTATATTAAGACAATTTTCATTTTTCTTTAAAAGAAGAGAAGAGTTTGGGATCTCATTATTAGTGGGGGTGGGGGGGGGGGGTGGTTAATTGAGGATCTGCAGTGAGTGAGAATCTTGCATTTAATGCAATCCAATGGTTTTGATTCAGGAAAGGGTCGTCAGGGGTATTTCGCAGAAAGACAAATGGCCACTGTACGACTTTGAAGTTTACTGATTAGGGTGAGGAAAATGAGTGAATTAGGTTCCATTAGGGTCATTATACTGGTCTATACTGGGCGAACTGACCTGAAACAAATTGTTTCACAAAATAATGATATTACCTTATTTTCATGGATCAGTGAAATTCTTCAATATCGTGAATGCTTGCAGTGTAGTAGACCTAATAATATCAAAAGCAGAACCAGATTGTTAAAGTGGTCTTAAAAATTATGTGATGACATGGTCAATAACATTTTTCAAAGCAGTCATCTCTATCAAAGGAAATAGGAGACGTCTGCATGCAAGCTACCTGGCTACTTCGATGTATGTTATCTATCATGGAAACGTAGTTCATTGTTTTGTGGGCTAGACTCAGTATAGATTCACTTGAGTTCCAAATATGGCTGTACATGTGCTTTGAAAGTTTTTGTCCCGATTGGCTTCTTTCAACTGCTGTTGGAGCATATTTTGTTTCCTAAGGATAATTGTTTAGTAAAACGCAAAAAGGTGAAAATGTCATGAAGCTATTACCTCCGTATTATTTCAAGCACCTAATGAGCATATAGTTCAATTCCGTTCCCCGCTCCCTTCTCCCCGCTCCCCGTTTTAGTAACATCCCATTTTCTCGGGCTCCCATGAGAATTTTCAAATGGTTTTACTTCAGATAATTTATTACATTTTTAGCCCTTTTAAAAATGTAAGAAATAATGCAATATGCTCTAAATTATTCTGGTACAAGATTTTTGTTCACCGACTAATCAAAATTCCATCTTAAGACGGAATAACTCACAAGCTGCGGTTACGAACATCAGAAATAACATTTTTAACGCATTGTATAATTGACTTTTATAATATGGAACTTGACGTTTCGTATGCTTCAACATACATCTTCAGAAGTAACCCTGAACATGAGTAGAAACTAAATTTAAATATAAAAAAAACACAAAGAGAGGCAAGTAACTAATTAAATATGGGGAAAAAATAACAAGTAAATGTGACAGATGAGAAAATTTGCATGAAATTATGTAAACTAGTATAAGTAGAGCTCTTCACTGCTTATATTTTCATTTATGGCTGGTTTTAAATCCTTACTAAAGAGATTCTCCTTGATATTACAATGGGTATCTGATTTTCCTCTTGCTAAATGTCAAAATGATGTAAAGTATATGAAATAATTATTATGGTCACCCAACTAGAAATAGCTTTTTAGTTATTTTGAGTGTTCCGCTACTATGTAATTATAATTATAATCTTGTAAATTCTTTTAGTTGTTTACAGTAGTAGGAATAAACTGTTGTTGTTGTTGTTGTTGTTGATATGTGAAATTCAGCATGATAGTGAGTCCAGGACTACTGTAGCTCTTATGCTGAATTTCAAAATACAAAATCCCTTAACGGACATCCTGCTACACTGCATATTGGACAACTAGAGCTGGTCCCTGCTTTACTTTACTCACTTTATAATTAAGATTCTCTAAAAGACCAACATCTCTTTAAGACAGACGCTTTTTTCTGATCCCAGAGGTGTCCATCTTAAAGAGTTGAGGCTAAACCGCACTCACATTTCTTGCAGAATTTTGATCCAAAAAAGTCTAACAGCGTCATCTTCCAAATCAAAAGCAAAACACATCCACATTGAATTTCCACATTATTATTCTTAGCCACTTTCAGAGAGTCATGCAGTCGGCTGACTGAAATAAATGACTGCACTAATCCCAAACTTGCTATTTGGAGGGCCCTCATATATACAGGAAACTCTTTAAACTTAACTTTGAAATAGGTTCTCAATTTCTAAAATCAAGTGTTAATATTTTATTTTCTGAAGGAAGACTTCAAAATCCCCATGAACAATGCCTCAGTTTTTCTTGTTATGGTCAGTTTTTACATGCCCGGTTCGGTAAATAAGCTCAAGCAGTAACTTAAGTTACAATTTGCAGCAAAATCAAAAAAGCTCACAACTTCACGATCTATAAAAACAAGAGCTAGCCTAGCTTGAGCTTATCTGCACCATGACTCTAATCCTTATATATATATATATATAAAAAAAGCCTTTTGAAAGAACTGCAAATAACACCTTACCTCAGAAGCTCGAAAATCATTGCATCCAGGGGATCTCTTCTTCTTCTTCTTCTTCTTACTGGATCATCCAGATTCTTGCCACTGTCCCTCTTCCAACTCTTTATTTGGGCACGAGTTCTAGCTCTCCAACATATGAACATATGCGTTGACCGAGGAAAGTTTCGAACATAATTCGCACTTCTGTCCAAAAACCCATCAGCCAAAACGCTGGATCAGGAAAACGAAACGAACAGAACTCATCCTACAACCCTCCCCTAGTTGGGAAGTCAAATGGAGAAGACACGATCACAACGCACTTTGATTGGAAGAAACAAAAACCCATTCTATTGGTTGATAGGTGAGAGGACCAAACTGCAACGGAGGACACAACTGCAACGCTACACAAGGTTGTAACTTCTTTGTTAGTTGCTCTGATTTCTAGTTTGATATCATGCGTTCAGATAAATGCAGCTGTGATAAATTTACACAACCAATACATTAGAGATCGACAGGATGTTTTGAGATTGTTATAAATGAACAGTGGGCATACTTGTCAACACAAGATTCCAGAGATGCCAACCAACCTCGTTCCCAGGTTCTCTCTCCTACCCGTCGAGAGACCCTGGTTGGGTCTGGTCACGTGTCTCCCAGAATCTGGGAGATTACAAACAAACAACTTGGGGGAGGGGCGGATAAGTGTGACATTTGTCTCTACAAAGCGTAGACCGTCGAGATCAGTGGAAACTGCGTATCCGATTTTGTCTGAATGGTCCTGTTTTTCATAGTTCCCGGACTAGTCAAGACAAAACCTCGAACGCCGAATCCTTTGACAGCGAAAGCGTAACTTCCTGCAGAATATCTGGATGTTTATCGGATGTTGCAAGGGAAATCATGGATTCACCACTTGTGGTCCTTGCGCAGTTAAAAATATTTTAGGCGGTTGTATTCATACCGAAACGCAGTGGGTTTAAATTGCCATTTCTATGTTATGGAGGCCACCTTTAGAAAGCAAACGTATGTATTTTCAAGACTATGATTATGCAGTTCGAAGTGGGGCCGAAAAGATGTATCAAGCGTTGCCGTCCTCACCGACCTCGAAAATATTAAAATCAAACAGACAGGAAGAGAGAATACGCCGCTCGGACTCAGTTTGATTGTTCAAATGAAAAGAGGTAAACAGAATCTTAGAAGAGTATATTTTTATCCAACGGCTCTGTGTTGTATTTTTGTCGTCGTTTAAAATCAACAGAATAGCCGTATAAGTTTCTTTGTTAAAAAATTTGGCTTGCACGACTGCCAACCGTTTATTGTTCTTTGTTGAATTTTCTAGAGGGTTAGGTATATGCTTTAGAGGATTCAAAAAAATCACTGAGCTACATTTGTTTTTTTAATAAAGCTTTCATTTGGACCATATACAAGAAATCCTTTCGCTTTGGAAGGTTATCACTAAGTTATGTTGTCTGTTTTGTCTCTGTTTATACTATGTTGTCTTCAGTGTCGCGTTTTGGTCACCTTTGCTTATGCACGTACTATAGTATATTTTTGTTACCTCTATTTACCACTAAAAGCGATACGTTTTTTCTGTTGCCGCATTTTAAAAGGTTAGGGGTAGGGGAAAGCTGACATTTCAGACTACAGCTTTCCGTTGAGTCATTAGAGCTAAAATATTATTTTGACCGTGAATGTAAAATGAATCCTCTGCTCTCAACGTAACTGCTTTGTTTTGTCACCGCTAATGGTTTAGGTTTTGCATGTACTGATTCGGGCCGATTACCAGCCGCTGTCACCGACAAACATTGATTCTTTCAATGCAAGTTCAACGAACAAGGATTTTCCCTTCAATGTAGCCTCCCCCACAGACATTCTTAGTGGTTCGTCACGCAATCATTCCTCTCCCCACGAACGTCTGCTTTCAACCCGTAGCCACTTCCGTTCAGGCGAACTGGCCAATCACCGGCCGTTTGCCATTTTTTGTAAAACGGGACTTTGACCTCAAATTCATTTCGCGGGTACATGTAAACATGCGAACGTCGCTTCGGTCCTCGATCTTGTGTCCCAGAAATTTTGTATTCGGGAGTTAAATGCCCTTCAGAAAGAAGCTATACTCCAATTCGTAGAGAAGCAGAGGAATGTTTTATTAATCTATCTACTGGATTTGGAAAATCCTTAATTTATCAACATGGTAAATAAATAGTGACAGGCCATTCACAGATCCCGCAAGCTTGCCGCATGAATGTAATTACTTATCAACACGTAGTGTTGAAGAGATTGACTACAGTTTGGCTCTAACCAGTACGTCTCTTAATGAAATGCCTCTCTTATAAGAAATAATTGGAGGCTCTTTAAACATTTCCCTAAGTTTAGGTTGTGATTCTATAAGATGCCATTTCTCCATTAAAATGTGTTTAAGGTTAGGCACAGATGGGTTTTATTGCGTTACAAAGAGCAATATTTCTTTTTGCACTCTTGTATTATCCTTGAGAGCTTTCTTTCTGTCAGAGAATTTTACTTCCGAGAGTGTTTTGTCAATAAGGTTGTGCGGGTAGCCTCTCGCTCGAAGGCGTAGTTTGAATAATCTTATGTTTTCTACGGAAGTCTCCTC
>JBBMOI010000012.1:12037500-12062500 GCA_038088405.1 Porites divaricata | reverse complement strand
TTCTCATTGTGAACGGGTGTAGTTTTAATTTTTCTTTTTTCTTTTCAATGGTTACTGTGCTTGATGTGAATAAGATGATGAAATTTTTAAAATTAGGGGAATACTATATATAAAAGAAGAGAACTTTGATTGCAAATATGTTGGAAAAAGTACTGATTATATCTTTTTAGTATATAGGTTAGAAAAGTGATGCGTAGTCAAAAGTGCTACAAAGGACTAAAAACCCAGATGTTTCCATCAATAAATTTTATTGACACTGTCAGGGACATATGCTTTCCTTGCATGAGTACACATTTGTTCGTCAAAAGTCTTGTTTGTGAGGTTACACTTTGTTTGATTCAGGATCAGTCAATCTTTTCTGAAGAGAAATGAACAATAAAGTATGTTAATATGTTAGATACCTCAACACTGCCTTAGCCAACAACGTGTTAACTAAGAAGAAACTAAACTTCATATCAAAAAAAGAAAGTGAAAACTACTTCACTGTGAAACAACAGCCCCTTCAAATATATATCACATTAAATCCATGCAAAATGTAGTCCTGATGCTAAGTTTATAGGAATAGAAACAAACGATAATTGACAATGAACCTATAATGTTTGAATGACATCTGTATTCGAGTGTTCTCGCATAACTCTGACACAAGATCAAAATTGGAAACTGCATATCGTACACAACTGCAGTCATCAACATGATCCAACTAAAATTTCATTAAGACACAAGGCTTACTCCAAACTTTAAACTCCTGTAAGTTTAATTTGTGAATATTATTTTTTTTCTTGGAAAGAACTTTTGAATACTTAATAGCATGTTAACTCTATCATTCATTCATAACTTTGCTCCAAAAATTAAGCCAAAAACGATGAACAGAAAACAAAAGCATTCCCAGGAAAATTACCCTGTCCATCTCCTTCCAGGATCCAAAGAAGCACCCCCCTACTGAAAGCCTTGTGTGTAAAAATTTAGTACTAAAAAATTGTACATGGGGGAAATCATGTCCGTAAGTACGTTCCTAACGAGGAAAGTAACAAGTAACTCGTTGTGTGTATAATCCCAAGCCAAATTTATGAGCAAAATAATCTAAACTTCGATCCTTCAATTACAAAATTGCAAGCAGTTGTGAACATTGTAAACAAAATTGTTTTACAAATCAAAATGTTGCTGGACCTATCGAACTGTAGCTCCAAGACGGCCTAAGCATTTCAATGAAAACACTCTCACATTTTCTCATTCAAGAGGTCGGATACAACTCAAATTTCTGTAACATACAAAGCTGTAATAATGTGCAACAACAATGAAATGTGCACCGATCGACAAAATCACGTTACGAAACTACGCACTTTAGAAAACTGCCGCAACCCGGCCGCTTTCGATCCACTAGCCACAAGACAATTTACACAGCAAGACAAGGGCTAAGAATATTTCTTTTGTACCGAGTGACACTAGATTAAGTTGAACCAAGCGTAAGCTTATTTTTCTGCCATAAACAGTGTAAACACACGGAGATTTAGCATCTAAATATAGTTTTTCGAGCAACAAAGTACAAGCTAAGTCATATTAACAAAACAAAGCCCAAAAATGTCTGTCCCTCTACTATTTTTTTGTTGAATCCGTGATAGGAAACTCGAACTAAACAACAAAAACATTTTGGTAGCGTTGTAATACGCTCTTCGATCAACAGTCGAATGTTGTCGAATGTTAAAGTCGAATTTTGACACAAAAACGGGATACACATTTAACAAAACTGTCACTTCCGTGCCACTCGGTACAAGCTTATTTATATACCAAAACAAAGCCCAATAATTTTTCTTCCACTACTTTATAATTTCTTTTTGTACCGAGTGGCACGGAACATGCAGTAAACAAAGAGAGTAAAAATTACCCACCTTTTCGGCCTGTCTTCCACGTGCAAACCAGCGATCTCAACGTCAACCAAACTGAATCAGACCATGCCAATGAGATTTTTCGCCAGTTCCAGGACGTTATATTTTTTTTTTATCTCTTACAGTGGCAAGAAATTGCAACGTTGTCACTGCCAAAAAAAGCTGCCACCGCTTCTTTCATCTCAACAACATTTCGCGGGCGTTTGATACGCGCGGCAAAAAGATAACTCCTTCAAGGGATGTTCATGAACGACAGAAACAAACAGCACAGCGATTAAATTTGCAAGAGAGACTACTAACAATCACTAAAAGAAATATAATTCGGTTAAACATTTACAGAGACAACAATTTTCATTCACGAAGATAAGTATTAATGCGTTTCGAAAAATCCTGAGTCTTAAAGCTTAATAAGTTTATGTTACGGCAGGACTTTTCCGCGGGTGGCGGGTGGCGGGTTAAAAATATATATGAAAATCAAATATAGTTATAACTCGTTATAGCGTAATTGATAGTGATATAACTGTATGTTGTAATTTTAAAATAATTTCAACGCTTATCTACTAGCGACCAGGCTCCAAATAAAAGTATTGTCTTGTTTTGTTTTATCTACTTACGCGGACTAAAAATGGAAAAAAAAACCCGAGAAATCATGCCTGTGAAAACAGTCACCTCTCCTAGCTCCACACCGCAAGTGACGTGTCGTCAGGCTACACGCGATGTGTCAAATGAAAATGGGCTTTGTCAAGCAAGACACATGGCACGTGTCGATCTTGTTTGTCTAGTTTGCTTTTTCTTCCACATCAAGACGAAAGATGATTGCACTTCCCCAACTGTTTAGCCGTGTTTATAACAGACTGCAAGAGATTCGGCCTCCCGTGTCGTAACTCAGTTTTTCCCTAGTATGCGGCATGATTGCGATCCTAATCAGCATTTTTAAGTAGTATTTAAAAAATGCGGATCCTTTTTGTATATATATACAACGAGATCAGTTCGCGTCCGAGACGCCCAATGCGGCGAAAACGGTCCATACTGTGTCAAAAACATTGTTGCTCCTTCTCTGGTACGCATTAACATTGACAGCTTTGTTGCTAAATTTCCTTGTTTTCTCGAAATAGACATTTTGTTCATTTTAAACTACAAGTCGGGAACCAAATTGGCAAAGATTTATCCCACGGGCAATGCAATGTTTATCCCAACTTATACCAAAAGAACAAACGCACTTGTCAAAAATCTGAGACACTGTTCAAATATGTCGAGAAGAGAATGCGATCTTACTTGTCTGGTCGCAGGATAAATATTACTTTAATTTTTATGAGTTCCTCAAGCTATCTCGTGCATGCGATATCGTGTAGAAGAATATTGCTAAAATATCGCTTTTTGTAATGTTTATCTTCTTTCTTTTTTGGTTTCCCCTTTTTATTTTTATTTTTTTATTTTTTACGGCCTGACCGGCCACCCGCTACCCGCTACCTGTCTACCCGCTACCCACCACCCGTCACCCGTCACCCGCCACCCGCGGAAAAGTCCTGGCCCGGGTTGTTCGAAAGCTGGATAGCGCTATCCACCGGATAAATCGCTATCCAGCGGTTAAGTATTACGACAACCAATTGCGCTATCCAGTGGATAGTGATTTATCGAGTGGATAGCGCTATCCACCTTTCAAACAACTGGGGCCTGCCGTTTATGTTAAGCCGGCCTCGCGGTGTTTGCTTTTCTCAAAGATGAACTCGAGGCAAGAAAATCGTTCAAAGTTCTTTCTACAGCCAAATTTATAACTAAATATTCTTCGGAACGTTTTCTTTCTATTTGCGGTGAAAAAATATATCTAAAGGCTTTTTAAAGTTCTGTAAGCTTATATCAAACCTGATATTAGCTCGGTTCATTGTCTCAAATGTTACAAACGTGCATAAGCTTGCCGCATAAATTGTGCTCGACAACATGAAATTAGATATAAAAAAAAAAAAACATCAAATGCAATCATTACTCAGGCTTATCATTCGAGATGCAGCCCCTGAAAGCTATCAAGTAACGCGAGAATCGCTCGAGAATTTTGAATCCTCTTTAATACGCATCAAGCAAGGTGAAAAACGATGCCATCCGAAATCGGATTTCCGACTTTGACAAGCGACGCATCTCTCAACCTAAAAACCAATGAACAAACTAGCCATGAATAACAGACTTGATAGCAGCTGTATTTTATTTTGTACATCCAGTGGAAAAAGACAGTTAAAAACATCACAAGTTGACACGAAACTCTGTCAGCTTCGCTGTCAAAGTAAACAAGTTTCAAGATGCTGCATAAATTTTCCGCATGAACTCACCTGTCAAATTTTGACCAATCAGAGCATAAAAATTGGGCATAGAGCGTGACCAACGCGTGACCTAGGTAAGAAAAGCTCTTTCCCGCCTGTATTTTTAAATAACTTGCTGAATTTTCGCGTCCATGGTTAGTTTGAAATCAAACTCTTAATAGTGCGGGGCCATCATGATATAAACACAGCATATTTCATATAAATTTTAAAGAATAATAAACTTGAGCATGCGATCATTTGAAATTTGCGTGACTTTCTCGAACGTTCTCTACGTTTTTGGATTATTTATGAATAATTAATTAGGGCATGTTTACAATTCAGCGTGAGTCAGCAGATTTGTATCAGTTACTGAAATCATAAAATATGTCGAAAAGCTACTACTTTTCGCCTGTTTAGTATTTTCTAGAACCTTATATGTATCAAACGGTATACAAGTTCCAAGCGAGTTCTTTTGACGAACTAAGTTTTTCCCACGAGCTGGACTGCTGTGTTTAGTCAAGTGTGACGAAGGTCGATTTTCAAGTTCTGTGTTTACAAGTTGGCGGAAGCCGTAAGATATCTGAAGTTCAACTGAGAGTTTGTTATTATTGGCAGAGGTTGTTTAGTTTTACTTCAGTTCAAGTTAAGCTTGTGTTGGCGGATGCTGTCTTTTAGAACTCTGTAAAGGCTATGTTCCTTTGGTATTAAACTTCTTTGTGTTAATCCGACATCGCTGCGGGTTGATAGTCAGTGAATAATTATCCTCAAAACATTCGAACTCGTAACATTGAGTTTTAGCCAATTCCATGCTCAACGTAATTGACTCCTTACCCATGCCTTACATATCTTTAATCAGTACATGAGACTGCCATGCCGTTTTTGAAGCCTGATGTGACTAAGAAAGATAGAGAATTCTTTTTTCACTGTTTGTTTTGTTAGACTTGTTATTCATCGCCAGTAACCTCAAGTCAAATTTAGAGGGATTTGTATGGAGTCATCAGAGCATAACTGGGCCACTATCGCAAAGACAATTTGTCCCGAAATCCTAGTTTTTGGCAAGTAGGCCTCTTGGATATGGCTCTATTGAGAATATCCTGACAAATCCCATAATTTCACAAATTAACACCTTACTCTTACCATATTTCATTTCTTACTATTCCTCCGACGACCACGTCGCCGAAGTGTACGCTCCGTAGCGTCTTGTTTCAGTTTAAAAAAGGGTCAATTTTTGACATTAACAGTTGATATTACTAAAAACTGTTAAATCTACAATAGACTCAGCAGTATTGCGCCGAATTACGTGGCTTATGGTCGTTCCGAGGAACTTAGCTGAGGCTCAGGTTTCGGTCGATGTTATTTAGTGTCGACATGCTACGAAATACTATCTAACATCGACGAAACCAGGTTTCAGTGACAGAAGCTAAGAGGAGAAGACAGCGTTTTACTGATAAGTATGTACTTTATTGACATGTTATGTTGTTTAAAAAGTAAAATCTAAGTTTAAATAAACAAAGCTTGCAAATAATACTTGTAAATAAAAGATCAGGCAAAATAAGCTAATAGCTTACTTGCCATCCCAGGGAGGGGGGACTCCCATATGAAAGGGGCGGGGATGCTCGTCAGAAATTTTGAATTAAACCTATAAAGGAGACTGTAGATTCTATTTTAAGACTGTAATCTCCGTAACAAAACCAAAACTATTTCAAGAAATCTCGACAAGTCTCGAGTCAAGTTCCATAAACGAGCGTTCGAGTTCAACCTCGTTCCATCACATCCAACACGTGATAATTGTCAGGATGTACATCATGTAACACAACTCGAAATGTCACTAACATTTCTTCCCCTCCCGAATTACAGGGAAGCTGAAATTCGAATACATTTTAACTGAAATATATCCTTAGCTCTAGATCATAGTTCTCCAAAGTGTTCTTGCTACTACACATTAATCTGATTACAGTTCGGTGTCCCGAATCTCCAGCGGAGAGATTCTAGTTATTGGTCGCTTAAGGGTCTTGCCATTAACCCGTACGTCCACTACTCGCACAAGGCCGTCAGGGCCAGGGTACGTTTGCACGATGCGCCCAACATTCCACTGTCTCCTCACTGTTCCGGGATCAATAACAACGACAACATCTCCTACCCGCAAATTGTCGTTACGACAGTACCACTTCTGTCTTGATCCAATCTGCGGTAAGTACTCTTTCATCCATCGGTTCCACACATGTCTTGTGAGCTCTTGTAGTCTTCTCCAGCGCTTTCTGGGATTAAATGGCTCGGTGTCAACGCTCTCTGGTACAAAATCACCACCTATCTGCCCGATCAGAAAGTGATTTGGAGTCAAAACGCGGTCGTCGTTAGGGTCGTCACTCACAGTTGTTAAAGGTCTCGAATTCAGCAGACTTTCTACCCCAATGAAGATTGTCTCCAACTCCTCATCATTAACCTCTGCATCACCGAGTACAGCAAGAATAGCTCGCTTTGCTGACTTGATCATAGATTCAAAGACTCCACCAAAATGTGGCGCGGCAGGGGGATTCCACTTCCAACTCACTCCTTTATTGGAGGTCATCCGTTGTATCTTGTCTTGGTCTAAAGCAGAGACTAGGTCTCGCAGTTCCCTCGATGCGCTTACAAAGTTCGTTCCATTGTCGCTTAACATTTGCTGTGGCCATCCTCTCCGCGCAGTCATTCTGACAAAAGCGTTAAGAAATGCATCAGTGTCCAAAGACGAGGCCATCTCTAAGTGGCAACAATGGGTCTTCAAACAGAGAAACAAACACAAATAGCGCTTAGCTCGCACTCTTCCACGTCCTTGCTTAGTTAAGAAAGGTCCTCCAAAGTCTACTGCACAGCTCTCGAAAGGTCTGGAGGATTGCTGCAGTCTAATCTTCGGTAACGGTGCCATTTGCTGGTGAGCTGGCTTTGTTCGAAATCGTCTCGCACACTCAAAACATTCTCTCATGACTCTTTTCACCTGTTCATGAACATGGACCACTAAGTATTTCTCCCGTACATGATCAATCGTAAAGTTAAGCCCCATCTGATGACCCTCTAATTCATGGTAGTACTTAATCATCAGTCCTGTGACGAGATTCCTCTTAGGCAGTATGATTGGACACTTTACATCATATGGGAGATCGTCCGCATGACGTAGTCTGGTGTTGGACCTCAAAATGCCATTAACTAATACTGGGTTAAACGGTGCCAATGTACTTCCTCTTAGGATTTCCTTGTTCCTTTTCAATGACTCCATCTCTGCTGAGTACACTTTAGACTGAACCTCCCGAATGATAAATTCCTCAGCGTTTTGAAGCTCCAACGGCTTCAGTTCACTCTTCTCTCTTTGATCAGCAGGTTTCCTACAATTGTCTGTAAATCGGCGCACCCACACTGTCACACGAACTAAAGACAACCCAATTTCCAGTTCTCCCTTTTTTTTGACTCGATACCATTTAGAGTATCTTAAAGGGTCCAATCGCCACACCTCTTCGACACTAGCCGTTTCTTCACCTTCTTCAATTATTTGGTAACTGGTAGCATGCTTTGTTCCTGTTTCTTTTGTTCCTTTAAGTTCAAGGTGCTCTGTTGACGTTGGCTTGTCAAACTTGCGCTCTGGCCAGTCATGTCTTGACTTCTTCAGAAATTCGGGCCCATTCCACCATAAGTCTGCGCTTGCTAACTCTTCTACTGTCAGGCCTCGTGTTCCAAGGTCGGCGGGGTTTACATCCGTAGGTACATAGCGCCACTGATTAGGAGCAGAGAACTCATGAATTTCTCCAACACGATGGGCTATGAAAGGCTTATACTCTCTACTCTGACCTTGGATCCAGTACCCCACATTCATACTGTCCACCCAGTAGGTCACTCCATTTGTAGATACCTTGAGTGCAGAGCAAACTTGTCTTGTCAATCGTAATCCGATGAGTGCACCCAAAAGCTCTAATCTGGGGATGCTCACTGCTTTCAATGGTGCAAGCCTTGACTTCGACATAATCAATCGAGCAGTGATGTCGCCATTCTCATACTCATGACGTGCATAAACTACAGCTGTATATGCATTCTCTGACGCGTCACTGAATGTATGAATGCTCAGTTCTTCCACCTTAGGACTTGGGTCTTTCAAACACCTTGGGATTTTCACAAGTTCAAGGTCTTCCAATTCTCGAAACCACTTTGTCCATTCTCGCTGATGAGATGTCGGCAACAGTTCATCCCAATCCCGTGCCTCCAACCATGCCTTTTGTATCAACAACTTGGACCTGATTACATAAGGTGATAAGAAGCCTAATGGGTCGTAAACTGCTGCTGTTCGCCTCAAAACATTCCTCTTAGTGAATTCAAATCCATCTAACTGTAACGAGTGTCTAAAGGAAAATTCGTCATCTGTGGCGGCCCACAAGACACCCAGGGTCTTGGTTGTTGGCAATTCTCTCTTCTCCAAGTCTATCTCAGAAGCCCTATCTTCTTCCGCAACGTCAGCAATTACTTCCGGTTCATTCGAGATCCATTTACGGACATGAAAACCAGCCAAGTCCCCTAGTTCGGTAACCTGCTTTCTAGTTTCCTTCGCATCATCCACCGTAGGTGCGGATGGCATCAGATCATCCATGTAACAGTGTTCTAGAACTGCATTAGCTCCCAAGGGGTAAGTCTCCTTGTGAAGTCTGGCATGATGTTGCCAAGCAAACTGTACACAAAATGGGCAGTAACACCCTCCAAAAATAAACCTCTTAAACTCGTAAACCATTGGTATATCCCCACTGTCCAAGTTACTGTATAAGAATCTGTGCAGAGCCCTGTCCTCTGGTCTAAGAAGTAATTGGCCCACATCACCAGCCAATGCAACTGGCTCTTTTCTGAATTTAACTAAAACATCCACAATGTCACTTTGCAACTTAGGACCCGGTAGTGATTCACTGTTCAAACTCTTTCCCTCTTGCTGAGCTGAGCCGTCGAAAACAACCCGAACTTTGGTTGTGGCCTTCTCTGGCCTCACCACAGGGAAATGTGGAAGGAACCATTCTGATGGTGGTCTCGGCTCATCCTCTGGGACTTCTCTGATATATTCTTTACTCAAGTAGTCATCAACCACTGATTGGTAAGCCTGTGCCAGCTTCTCGTCTTGCACTAACTTCATCTCAACTGTGTGAAGGCGTTTCTCTGCCATCTGTCGGTTTGGCGGTAATTCTGGTCTCTCATGTTTCCAAGGCACAGCAACTTCATATCTTTCACCATCAAACCTGATTGATTTGTTCACTTTATCAAAGGCTAGTTTCTCTTCAGGGGAAAGTGACTGCTCCACCTGCGGTGTGATTCCAATAGCCTCGAGGCTCCAAAATTGTTTCAGCAGATTGTTCAGATCTCCATCACTACACACTGACTGCTGTATGCGATAGGTGTTCAGATAACCAGTGTTACTTGTTCCAAGTCCCTCAGATGTACCAATGGTACCAATTGCCGTCAACCCCAATGGACACAGTCTGGCACTAGGTTCATTGTCGCCTCCACGAACCTCTCTCATAGGAAACAGCAGGTTGTAATAGTCTGAACCAATAAGAAAGTCAATTTTACTCCTTTTTCCAACCTTAGGAAAAGGAATTTCCCTCAAATGTTTCCACTGGTCTTTGATTTGGAGCCAGTTGGTGGGTTTCATCCCACCACAGATGTTATTAGATGTTCTCGCTACAATGACTGTGTCCACACGACCATCCAGACTCTCCAAGCCAATCGCCATGGTTGCTGACACTAAATTGACCTTCTGTCCATTAGCAACATTGATAATTACCTTTTCCTTCTTACCATCCAACCCAAGTTCCTCTACCACATCCTCGTTAACATACGACTTATCACTGCCTTCGTCCAAGAAACAATTAACTTGCAAGCGTCTCTCCCCATGTTTCAGAATAACAGGAACAGTAAGCAAGGCAATACTCCTCTGTGCATGTTCTTGCACTGTTTCATATGTACTGGACTTGTTTTCCTCTGTCACGGGTGTGTCAGTCTTCCCCTCCATGCACCCAGAAGCTACTTTCTCCTCGTGAAGTAACCGATGGTGTCTGTCCTTGCATCCGTCAATTCCACACTCTCTGTTCCAAATACATGAGTCACCAAGGTGCCCTTTCCCCAAGCAACGGTAACACAGTCCGAGTTTCTTCGCCGTCTCCCACTTCTTTCTATGTTCCATTCCCTTGAACATATCACATTTCCAAATTGGGTGTTTTTGGTTGCACACTTTACAGGGACGATCACGTTTCTCTTCTGTGGTCCCGAAATAAGACTTAATTGAGCTCTTTACTCGTAAACCTCCAACACTGGATAAACCATGCTTGATTTCTGATGCTTGTACCTGGTACTCAGCTTCCTCAGCAACCCAGCGACGCAGCTCTTCAAGAGACTCCAAGCTTCCCTTTTCTTTAATCCATCGGTAGTACTGGCTAAGTAGAGCTTGAGGAAGTTTTTCCAGCACAATTGCATACAATGTTCCTCCTTCCAGGTCAGCAAACTTCTTATTTTCGTTTAAAGAAACCACAGTCCTCTCCACTATGTCCGCAAATCTTTCTAGCTCTCTTGGATTATCAGCGTTTATTGGCCTCATCTTACGTAGCTCATCGATATGGGCTTGAACCTGTCGCCTGTTTCCCCCATACTTTCGATTCAACCTTGCCTTAGCCGCTTCGTACGCATGACCCGAGTAACCTAATCCTTTCACCGTTTCGGCCGCCTCTCCTTCTAAACAACTTTCGAGCCGCAACATTTTAAACTGAGCTGACAAATTCGTTTCATCCACACAAATGGAAAACGCTGCCCACCACGACTGATATTCTTTCTTGTCGCCCGAAAACTTTGGGATTCGAATCCGCTCCAGCTGTTTGTTTGCATCGACCACGTGACCATCTTTGCCATGTGCGCTCTCAAATGTGCCGATCTGGCTTGTGTTATTTCCTTCGCTTTCCTTGCTGTTACTTTGCGATAAGAAAAGCCGAGCTTCCTTTGTCTCGTTGTCCACACGATCTATCATTTTATCCGCTTCATCACCTGTTGAAGCTGCCAGGGATGCATGCTCATTTTTCCCGTACAAGGTTTGAAGCGAGTCTAACAGCTCCAAAAATTCATCCCGTCGCTTGTCGATGTCCTGCAGTCTTCCCGTGACATTTTCCTTGTTTGGCGTTTTCGACGATAATTCCGCCGCTAATTCGTTCAAAAGCTTCGTAATACTTGTCTTGAGGGTCCTTTTTTCCTTCTTTAACTCTTCTATTTTTTCATCCATAATTCCTCCAGCTTTAGTTCTCGATGGACTTCCCGCCAAATGTTTCCAAGTTCGAACGAGTCCCTTGCAAATTCCAGTTAGTCCAATTAATACACCAATGCCAATATCCGGTTTCCGAAGGACCAAAATGTAGATTCTATTTTAAGACTGTAATCTCCGTAACAAAACCAAAACTATTTCAAGAAATCTCGACAAGTCTCGAGTCAAGTTCCATAAACGAGCGTTCGAGTTCAACCTCGTTCCGTCACATCCAACACGTGATAATTGTCAGGATGTACGTCATGTAACACAACTCGAAATGTCACTAACAGAGACCAATCTCTAGGTGAGGCCCAACCCCTAAAAGCAATCATTTTTAAAACTTTGATCACATGACTGGAGTAAATAAAATAAATTGAAAATATACAAGTTTTTAATATTTCTTCTAGTGCAACCCTAAAAGAGACCTTTGCGGCTAAATATGATGGTGTTTTGCCCAGAACATCCTAAGTGAGACCAAAATCTGCAATTTACAATCCTAAGCGAGACGACGAGCATCCCCACCCTTTCATATGGGAGTCCCCCCCTCTTGGACTTGCCGTTTTAGATTATGTTCAGTGTAAAGGACACTGGCCAAGCTGCCATACGCTCTTCTCACATATGGTAATATGCCCGTCCAACCTCGTTTACGAGTAAAAATTCTTTTGAAATTCAAATACGAAAACATCGTCTGATTAGCATTTCAAAAGAACTTGTACTCAAAAACGAGGTTGGACGGGCATATTACCATACGTGAGAAGAGCGTATACATTTTCAAAATAAAAAAATAAATATTTCAAGCAATTAGGGAATCTCAATGTATTGATGCTGGGCAAGGAATGTAAGGCCTGGGTGTGGCTGGCTGCAGTCCAGGGATAAAAGAGTTGTTTCCTTCTTGTACTTTTTACATTGAGAACAGATCATTATAAACATTGGCTAAAACTATATAATCAGTTAATCAGTTATGATATATCAGCTAATTGGGAAAAACAAATTAACAAAGGAAAACACAGCAAGAAACTTCAGTTGTCATTTGGCCGTGTATTTCATTGCAACAATAGACTTTTGGAGATCAACCTTTGCATCATTGCTCTTCTCAAGGAGGGCATGTCAGTCTAAAAACAAAGACAACAAGAAGGGATGAATAAATATCATCATTTGTGTATATCTAATATACCCGGTAAGGAGTTATTTTTAAAGCATTGATCCACATTGTAAGAGTATAAGTACCTGATCAAAATCTGGATTCCTTCCTCTGCTAAGGTGCTCTGCAAACTGGATGTAGTTAGGTTTTATTAGTTTTATAGTCATGATGCAACATGTATGTTTTTGTCATCAATGGGTTGTAGGAGTCCAGCGGTCTGGTGAAAAAGTTTCATAATTTATTATCATTATTATTAGGAGACTCAATTTAGTGTTGTCTGACATTGAATTTATAAGGCGTTGAGAACACTATATATTTTTTATTATGTTATTTTCTGCTTTTTTTAATCAGTAAGTTTCTCAGTAAGAAGTAATGCGTTAAACCTTGAAAATAGTTTTATCGTAATTTTTAAAACACACCTTAATGATATTATTTTTTTATAGTTCTGGTATTTTAGAGTTTTTTAGAGTCTTGATTTATGTAGTTATATAATTGTTAGTTTTTATCCATCAACATTGTACATAGCTTTTATATTTTTTTGATAGTTGATCTGTTATAGTTATTTTTTCTTTTTGTCATTTTTAGTTGCCCAGGGCACCCATTTTTAACAGCTTCAGCTGATGGGTTTACCCTGGTTAAATATGTTATTATTATTATTATTATTATTAATATTATTACTTTTCTAATCAAAACTCATAGACATCACTGTACTAAGAGACAAATGGAAGCTGAAAATATTCACCTTTCCCATAAGGTGAAAAGAGTGATCCTCAGGTTTAGGAAAAGAAATATACACACGGGGTTCCATTTTAACTGGTGCTTGGCTCTCTCCAGAAAGTGATTTCCTAATTAGTTTCGACATGCTTACCTTGTTACTTTTAGTATTGTCTAAAATCTGGAAAATTTTGTGAATTAGTTTCTTGGTAGAATTTATCTATAAAAAAATTAATATTGACTGAGAAAGGTATCCATGTAGAAGTACTGTCCTTGTTATGGGGATATTTCATTATCTTTCTCACATGAATCTTTGCAGGGCAGTCACATTTTTTGGTGTCTTGGACTATAAACTGGTGCTTGATGTGATGGTAGCTATGATCAGGAACATTCTCCTCAAACAGTTATGATAATATCTAATTGATTAAAAAAATATTACCAACTTACTTGATTTCCTGTCTGGAATTTTTGAAAAGGAAAATGAACTATAAAAGTGTGTATGAAGTGCCAGTAAGTGGATGGGATGGGTATGTTAAGAGAAGAGCTAGGGTCCTGCACTGTCCAATATTTCCATTGAGCCATCAACCTATTTTCTCTTTTCCTATGGCTTGAGTATTAGTAGCAATTTTCATTAAAACGTGGGCACTAGGTTTTTGCCTGCAGTCCGGTGTCCAAAAAATTAGGGGGCTGCCCTAAAAGTGGGTGGGTGGATCAGGCCAGGGGGTCAAAATTAGTGGGGTAGGAGGGGGTTGTTTTGGCACAACCCCTCCAGCAGTGTTCAGTAGAGGTTTTGACTGGCAACTTCCTTTTTCTTAATTTGCCCTAGCCAGCTGAATCAGGCCTCAGCTCAGAATGTTTATCATGATGATTACAGAGCTCAGTGGGAGGCGTGGACATTTACCCATTGTCCTGGGTGGGGAGGGTCAAGTCAAAGTCTTGATACCAAGGACACACTTAGCATAGGACCTGTAGGGCTCCGACCTGTAGACACTCACTAAAGCCATGTTTTTATAAATTCAGTCAGATATCAAACACCTGAAAAAGGAATTTGTCGGTGAAGAACCTACAATACGTTTTATTTCTTTGAGGGTGTAAAGGTTTGGGATTGGGGTATGGGGCAAGGAAAAGTTGGGACATGCATCATAGACCTGCTGTATATATGTTAGTAATAATAATTAAACCAAGGATCCTCTTGTGCAGTATAGGCGGAGGGTACTCCCTTGAACCATAAGGGGGTGCTATGCAGAAAGACCTTAACTACCGGAAGGCTTTTGACTGAGATCTCTCCTTATGCCACTTGGTCAAGTACCCTCCCCTGGATTGTGCTGGTGCTTACATCCTCTTGCATTTTCTTTTTAGCTTCTTTTCGTTTCAGTGCCATGTTTCGGTCCGGTCCATTTTGGCATTCCAGGATCTATACACCAACAATTTAAAATTGAATACCATCAAACCTCAGACTGCAGCCTGCCGTTTCCTGCGAGTCAGCCCATTGAATTTTGTGATTTTTTGGCTTTTGAGTCTTTCCTGTCTGGCCTGGATTAAAGAATAACGATGGTCGACAAAAGTGATTCTTAAACTGTAAACTCGTGGAAAATAAAAATAAGGACTCTTGTACAAAATGCTTACCTTTGTTGGAAAATCCCCCTGTCTGTTTAAATATCGTGAAACGGGTAGTAGTGGCAATTTCATACGCTTCAATAAGCTCCTCTGCTCTTTTTTCGTCCTCTACGTATCCCGAATAAGGATCTAAAGCGACTGAGAATAGAGATGCCCACGGTGTATGTGCTGTTTCTTCTCCCGCCATTGTCCTTCTCAGAGGACAATTCTCTCAGAAAATTTTAGATTTCGCACCAAATGTTGACACCTGATTAAATAATTTTCCAAACTTTTTAAACTTTCTAAGCTGAAAGTCGAAAAAGCTGAAATACAACTGTTTGATTGAGACTCTAAGGACAGCAATAAACACACTCTTGCTCGATTTATTTTATTCAGGTTTTTTAAAATTTTTGTTTAATTTTTTTTTTCAGAACCACTGTAGAGATCCGGTTAGGTTTCGGTCAATGTTAGATAGTATTTCGTAGCGTGTCGACACTAAATAACATCGGCCGAAACCTGAGCCTCAGCTAAGTTCCTCGGAACGACCATAAGCCACGTAATTCGGCGAAATACTGCTGAGTCTATTGTAGATTTAACAGTTTTTAGTAATATCAACTGTTAATGTCAAAAATTGACCCTTTTTTTTAAACTGAAATTAACATCCTCGCAGATGATCGATCAAATGAGCGGAAGTCGAGGGTTCATTTTGTAAGACGCCGCTGACATATCGATGACTCATCTGTTTTAGGTCGATGTCATCTAGTGCCTTCCGCGGTCGGTAGGGGGAAGGTCACGTGATTACCAAATTTTCTGGGATGGGTAGATTCACTAAGCTATGGGGCTTGGCGCGCGCGTGGAGCTCCGCCGCTAAAACAATCTAATGCATCTGATATTTTCTTGGAAATCCGAATTCGAAATCGTATCTGTAACCTTGATGAACTTTTCGCAAAGCGTTCACGAGACGGTCTGGCGATGCCTTTTTCTCGGCATTGTTGACGAATTATTGTGATCGGCGATTCGAGTAATGACGACCAATCCTAGCACTTGTGGGACATCAACAGTGAAAAAAGCGTGCGAGAGTTGAAAATTAAGCAGAGGTTGTCGTACTCAGTACAGCTTGGACATCGATTAATGAGGGTCGTCCCAAAGGGGTGGAGGGGGTGGCCGGAGCCCTTAAAATTTTGCTACGGAGCCCGGAAACCTAACATTATTTTACTTCGGAGATTGGTTGGTTTAACAAGAGATAAGAACCATCCATGAATCAGCGAAATTGTTATAGGTGAATCAAAGGCTCTAACAGTTAATAACTAGAAGTTCTCATTGAGAAGGGAAGTGCTGCCGTTAGTTGCGAACTGCGAATAGGACAAAGACAGTTTGTAGAACAGTTGAACATATGAATTGTTTTTTATTAAAGTCAATCAGTTAGCCTAGCTGGCATTATGAAACACTCGATCACGATGACAAATATGCTTACATTTGTATAACTCGCTAAGGTTTCAATACCATTTTGTAATTCACTTTAATAATTCACGAAATTCTAAAACAACAGCAGTGCTGATAGGCTGTTTCTTCATCGAACAATCATCGTACACGGGATCGATGAGATGAGTTGCGAACAAATGACGAATGATTACCGAGATAACAATCTATGTGACAAAAGAATACTCGCTATAACTAATCTTGAAACCTAGGATAAAAACAATAAACCGAAAAAATGTTCCGCACAATACGTCTTGAACTGTTCTTACCGTTTAGGCCGTTTAAAAAAAAAAGCACGCATCCGATAAACTACGATTTCTGCACAGATCTTAGGGGGTGTTTAAATGACACCGGGGCGACTTTCGCGCCGCGACGAGTTCACTCCGGTTCCCTCTCATGGCTCTACATTTGTTTACATGATACCACCACAAAAAGTCATGCCGGCGTGAGTTCACTCCGGTTGTCGCGCCGGGGCGAGAATTTCACTCCAGTACGAAATCTCGCAACGGTATCATGTAAACACGAAACGACCACCCGTTTCGGTGTGAAATCGGTCTAATGTTCGCGATTTTGAATCATAAGTGCATTTTATCAACATGAAGTGTACCTTCAAATGACGAGATCATATGTGAAATAACCCAGTCATCATGTAAACGCGATACGAAATCAAAAAGTCATTTCTGTATGAAACTCACGCCGGTGCGAGTTTTCTCATGTAAACACCCCCTTACATGAAAGCAAAACAAAATGGCGGGTTGCTCCTCAGAGAAAAACAGGCGCGGCAGCTAAGCAAACCGCTGACTTCACAGCGCTGCAGTCACAGATGACCGTCGAACCCGGGGGGGGGGGGGGAAGGGGGAAGCTACTTCCCATACATTCTCTTAAATGAAATCAGAAGCATATAACCCCGAAGCGTATAACTCTGTCGCAAAGCTCGGGTATTTTAGGGAACCAATCAAAATTTACTTTCTAATATGGAATTACTGATAAGCCAGATTGTCGCGCGAAAGTTGTATCGCGATTATCGCGATGTAAATGATGTGGTGCAAAAAGCATTTACTGTTTAATACAAGGTAATATTTTTCGAAAAACGTAATACAGTATTAATCCCCAAATGACCAGGACTGAATTAGTTCCTCCTAACAAGACAAAGTCGATTACAAATGACATGCACCGTAAAAGAAGCGATTTCTTAAAGTTGTTACTTCAAAAACGGTTTTTGCGTGACCATTAGCGCAAATTACCTTTAAAAAATCTCTTGCTATCTATCTAGAGTAACTAGTAACACATATTTTCAAATAAAATTCAGTAGTTGCTGAATTCGAAAGTAAAAATTACATAAAATTGGCTTACATCTTCGCAGTTGTAATGCGTGTAACAAGACTTAGATGCCGGCGATCATGTTTTCAACTAATGTTATGGATGAACGAACAGAAAACAATAAACAGACAAATTGTTTCTTAAAAATTTTTATTCGTAAACCCATGAGTTTACACTGACTGGATCGTGGAGCTGTTCCCACAGGTAAAATCGGCTGAGCACATGGCAAAAATTAACACTTAAATGATCTGTCTCAGATCGGGCGCATTTCCCAATTTATCTTGAAAACTCTATCAAAAATTTATAAAACGTCTATGAAACATTTATAAATACATACATTTCCTTTCAATAACGTACTTTCCTCGAGCATAATGTGTAAAATGTAAGTTACCTGAAAATTCTTTTAAAAGGTTGCTGACTTGGTCGCGGTCCAGAAAGGGACGAGCGCTCCGATTCACCGTGAAAGAAACAAGTCCTCGACGGTAAATTTTGCAGCTTAAAACTTTTCTTTGTCCTAAAAAAGAAAACAAACTTTCACATGTCACACGTCTAATCAAAACTCCCATACATGTGTTCGCGTACCGTTCTGGGTGAATTAAAAAATCTACAGTCACAGAAGATTCCGTTCCGACTTAGTTGGCGCCTTGAACAACGCTTCTGCAAAGGTTGCCATATCATTTTGTTTGCAGTCGCCATGCTGGTTTTGCTGAATGAGAACAGAGGTTGCAGATAACTGGCTTGTCGTGGTAGATGGGTTTGCAGCTAGTAGCCTGAGGATAATCTTTGTCGGTCAAACAGCTGCAGGCTGCTTGATGCCTTTTGCTATTTTCGGCGAGAGGCTTTGCGATATCGTGAAGAAACGTAAACATCCTTGTCTTACTTCGTCGCTGGTCGATGTTTTCAAGTCATACTGCTTATAACTTTGTGGCTCTTTATGTTTTGCCAGGGATGCATTTTATAGCAACATAATTACTTTACCTTTTATGCCACGAAACGATTTCTTTCGGTCGTAGAAATTACATGTATAAGCGTTGCAAGCTCAAAGTTTTTAGCCTTGAATTCTCTGATTCCATATTTGGGCAAAATAACTTTCCGTGCTTCTGATTGGACGGCTGCGCCCGCTAAAAAACCCGAGCTTGGTTCTAAACATATAGGGGGAAGTTATACGCTTCGGGGTTATATGCTTCTGATGAAATCCAAACGATGTTCTCACAACTTGCAAAGCAATCAGCAAGGGTCTTGCCAGCGGATTTGGTACTGATCATGCGCATTACGTCAAAATCCATAGATCAACGGTCTTGAGAAGAAACAAAAACCGAACCATAGCAGTGAATAATAGCCCCGGATAAATTTTTGCATTATTGGAAAGAAGGCCATTTGCACTTAACAGGAAAATTAATTTCAAGTCATTCTGAGTTATACCGTATGGGAAAAAGGTTTCTTGAAAATCTGCTCCGAAATGGGATTTTACAACAATGAAATATTAGCGATTTTTGCCGGAAATTCAAAATAACCGTTATAACCCTGTTATAACGCTTGTGTCCATGAGAGAACCAGGCAGGGGTTGATAATGCTCAAATCACGGATTTCGCTCAAACTTGGCACAATTGATGGGTTTGGTGAGATATTAACCTCGACAAAAAATAAGGTCGCAATATTGAATTCCCTGGGATTTACAGGGACCCCCCCTAAAAATCACAAAATCTACTCATTTTTGCATAATTAATTAGCTAACTTTGGTTTGGCTGTTCAACAAGTAGAAAAGACAACTTCAAATCTAATCAACTTTATCATCTTCTATGTTTATCAGAATTAATCCTCAGTAATTTATTTTTACTCTCTAATTCGATCTCTTCCTATTATTTAGCCTAAAGTAAGGTCATCTTCTCACTGTTTTGACCAAACCCTAAATTTAAGGTATTTTAGTCGCTAAAATCTCCCATGATATTCTTTGAAAGACATCTTTAAGGTTATCAAATCAATCCTAAAATATTTGGGCAATCTCATACTTTATCAATAATGACGTATTATGTACATTTGACTTGACGCTTATTTGTCATTTTACCAAAATTGGAAGAAACGTAACATTCGTTTTTTTAAACAAAAATAGCACAAAGTTGGCGAGAAGTCACAAATCAGATGCCTCATTATCGATACTAATAGCGGAATTGTTAGAAAGTGTCACCTGAGGCATGTTTTCTGTGTTATTTATGGGCGTTTTGATGGATATTTTATGGAACGCTTGAGTAAACACAAGGAGCAAAAGATTTAGTTCAAAACTTCGATCGGTTCAACCTGTAGGTGCTACAAGACCCAAAAACGATAAAAGATAGTGAATAAATGTTACATACACGTCTCTCAGATGCTTTAGTCCAGGTTGGCTGCTCCAGTTTCGTCTGGTCATCTGTGGCGTTACTCTGCGTTACTTTGTGACGAGGTAATGAAACATCTTGAAACATTGCAAAATTAAAAGTGTCGGCTTTTCACCGAACATTCGAAGTCTTTAACATAAGTTGTAGTCAGAGGGAACAAAATGATTCTCAAAGGACAAGAAGGATCACTGACAATCCGTCTATATCGATGGAAAACAACCACCTGCTCGAACACCCTCCATCTTTGACTCAAGACTCTGCCTAAATGATGGAATCTGTTACGCTGGACTACCGGACTACGGAATGCGGAATACACTATCTATTGTTTGTACGCGCCAATATCCTGTTATAACTGGCGTGTTGAAAATAGGTTGTGAAAGTCGTGTTACTTGAAATGTTGAGTTTATTCGATGTTGACATTAATTACCGTGATAATAATCATCCGTAATACCCCTTTTTTATAGTCAGACCGTGCCATGCAATTTTCGACAATTAACAACTTGCCGTTGGGTATACTTACTTACTTACTTATATTTTAATCCTCGTAGTCTTACAACTATACAGGATGGTATCTGTATCTATGGACTGCAAAAACATAATAAACCGTTTAAAAGTGTTGAGGAAAAACTTCTGAGGTATACAAAAGACCCAAAAGGGGGCACTAATACTTGCAAAAAGAGTAGGCTATTTTTTTTTAGCTATTCAAGGAAGGTGTAAATTAAGAACAGGTTTTTGAACACAAACTAATACACAATATTCACTTCTCATTTAAGCTGTCATTTGCGGATTCATACAGTATAGAAGTTCTCTTAACGGACACTCTCGTGTATAGCGAATAGCTCTACTTGCGACCGCCTTCACAAAACCCCGTTTCAACTCCCACACAGACTCTGAATTTTTACATTCCCGTAGGTGGCCGCGAACACTCAAAGGGTTTACTGGCGAATTAGCTTTGATTTAAAGCCCTCGTAAGCAGACACCCGGAAGAAAATCTTATCCGCCTCTGAATGTTGTGCTTTTTTTTTTATATTATGTTCACAGTCATATCGCTGTTTGTCACTGTAAGTTATGAATCATTCTTATATATCCATTTCAGAGTTACCGTTTTTTCACATACACTTCCGGTTACACTTGAAAATACAAGGTGAATTGTATGCCTTTACCTAATTTCAATAATGCAATGGTCTGATCTCTGCGTTCCCTGTATGTCCTGCGCTCCTCTGAGTATCAGAGGGACTTTAGAAACAAAATAGATTTGTCTATAGTATATTGTAACTTAAAAATTGCATCAGTACATTCACTCCAAAAAGTAGATGCTTCCGCCCTTTTCCTCGTTAGAGACCTCCTGCAGTTCGAATCTCGTAAAACCCTAATTTTCCTTGAGCAACCCCACGGGCATTATTTACTGGGTGTCTTCCGACCACGCACGGACCGGAACATCAAATGTCTGTAACTTAATTGTTGTGTCTGTCCATAATTCAACATCTGCCTGCCTCAGCACAGCACACTAACCTGGGCACTAAACTGGTTTTGGTGCCCCAAGAGTACGCAAAAAGGCCCTTCCGAGGATGTCTAGGATGAGAAATTGACCTTACCTGGGTAGGGTGAGAAATTTGAAATCTAAGTATCACAGTTGAAGTAGCTCTTGAGGGAATGTGGGAAGGGTGTTAAACATATTTAAGCGGTTGTTTGAGAAAAAGATCTAACTCAATGTGAAAGTGTGGCGTATTTTGAATTCTACTTGGGAGCATTACTGCCATAGTTAGGCTTTATAAGACCCCCAAAAGACCGTACTAGGTAAAAAATTCAGTGTTTATGACAGTCAAATCTGGTGCCAGCAGTTTAGGGCATTTGTACGCAATTTGGCAACTCCCCCGGGGAGGGGGGCTCCAGTATGAAAACAAAATGGAATTCTTGTCGCAAGCTAGTCTGGACGTGTCTCACGCTTTATTTGTCCCTTTGAGCTGGTCTGCACCAAGATCCGGCTTCACTTCGCTGCTATTTGACGTGCAACTAAAATAGACAAAAAAATTTCTTTCCAAAACACGAAAGAAAAGCGACTTCTATCTCCGAGTTTGAAAAGAAATGGGATCATTTATAATCACGGTCTGAATAGAGTTGCCAATAGATTTGGAATTCTAAAATTTTTATTAGCATACAATAACAATAAAATTATCTCAGAGAATGTCGGAAAGTCATATTTTTCATATTTTGTTCACTGGACTCTGGCTCCTGGCTCCTGGCTCCTGGCACGTGACTCCCGATACGATGTTTCCGTATGGTGGCCAACCGCTGCTTAAAAATGCGGGCTCCAGTTAATGTCAAAGATGGCGGACGGTTCGTTGTTGTTTGTAACATGTGAATTGAGCTACAACAGTAGCAGAAATAATTCTTTCCATGGATTACAAATCGGCTTTCTACTTTTCGTATTGTTTTCTCCTAAAACAACTTGATTTGGATTTTTGCGCGTAAACTGATGGCTAAGGAATTTTAGTCGTACAGCGAGTCACGACGCTGAACAACGCTGAACTGGGCATCGAAGGTGGCATGGGGAACAAATCCAAGCGGGCACAAACTAGCAGTTGAGACATCCAAGAGATACGTATATGGATTTTATTGACCGTTTATATTGCTTTTAGGGCGAAATTGTTAAAGTAAGTAAAACTGTGAATTAAATCTTTGTATGTTGTTTTTTCTCGAAAAGATCGCGTATATAGCTATCAAAAATCATCGTTAGAGTTTCTTGCACAATAATTTCAACAATTTTACCCTTATTAATGTTAAATCATTGTCTGATGAGGTTTTTTGTTCGATTTCTCCTCAGTCAGAGGCAAACGCACGAATATTGTAAGGGCCTGAATTTTGATGAAATATGCAAAAGTCGTTCAGTCACATGAACAGTTTATGTCAACACATGGAAGAAAGTGAATTGCCCAAACTTTTTATGATCTTTTTCTGAACTTAAGTGATGGCTTTAACTACTCATGCAAAAGTTATAAAGATAAGCTGTTGCTCATCAGAGATATTGGGGAATAAAATACCCTAATTTTACGACTTACTCAAAACTTGGAAATTATGACCCAACTTAAGGGGACTAAGAGGGGGAAATCGAATCGGCGACTTTAAAAAGTTTATTGTGCTTAAAGTCTTATGAACTCAGATTATCTCTCAGCGTATTTAAGATCCAGGTGGCTTTTCTGTTTGTCGCACTGGCATCGTAAAGTTAGCTAATTAATTATGCATAAAACGGGCAAAATGGCGATTTTTACAGGGCATGCCCGGATCTCCCAGGGAATTTAATATTTTGACCTGAAATTCTGTCACATAAGTTAACTCCTGGTACCTAACATTTGTGCCGAGTTTGAGCGAAATCGGTGATTTGAGCATTATCACCCCCTGCCTGGTTCTGCCTGGTTTTATCATGGACACACTCTTAAACCATTTGCCAGTACCTCCTACGTACATATTAAATTTAAAAAACCCTAATTTCTTTCTGTTCTTTTGAGGAGCAAACTTCTTGTACCATTACTTGTCGCTTTTATTTTGGTCATATGGCGGTGGCCACCCGTTACAGTTTTTGAGAATTTTCTGGAAAAGAAGAAAGTATTTCAACAAAAAAATTACACCACATTTATTGACTCACTATAAGGTATCTCTGGACGAAATATGAGGATAGGCATTTTTTTCATCGTGTGCCACCTCTCACTCGGTCTCCAGAAAAAGTCCAACCTCGTTCCCAGGGTTCTCTCCTACCCACCCTACGGAGCGAGAGAGAGAGACCCTGGAAAACGCCGGTCACGTGTCTCCCAGAATCTGGGAGATTACAAACAAACGGTTTGGGGAAGGGGCAGGTAAGTGTGAGAAACGTGATCTGATCCTTCTTCTGAGGTTTAGAGGATGTCGAGCTGGCCGACGGAAGATATCTGTATGTATTTCTGATCGAATAAGTAATACTACTTGCCGTGATAGAACCACTTCTCGCACTTCTGTTTTGGTTCCTATTGTTCCTGAACAACGTTTTCGTGTTGGAAGCTATTTAAAATTCTGTAGTTTGAATGCCAGGTCTGTGAGAAACAAATCGGCGGACTTGGTTTCCTATGTTGAATCATCTGGAGCTGATATTTTCGCAGTAACTGAGACATGGCTCTCAGAAAATGATGATGCGTGCAGAGCCGAAATTACCCCACCTGGGTACAAGCTGTTTGATCACACACGATCTGATCGATGTGGTGGTGGAACTGCTCTATTGATAACAGGAAATCTACATGCAAGTCGTGTAGATGCTGGTGAGCGTACTTCTTTTGAGTTTTCTCATTGGATGGTCGAGTTCCAGTCGCGAAAACTACAGATTATTATTATTTACCGTCCACCCTACTCTAGTAACCATCCTGTCACGACGAGTGTATTTTTTGCTGATTTTTCGAGTTTTTTGGAGAATATCATAATGTCATCTGTACCGTTACTGATAGCAGGTGATTTTAATATCCATGTAGACGTTCCGGGGAATGCAGACAGTGTTTGTTTAAAGGAGCTGCTTGAGTCAATGGGCCTTCAACATGTTAACGTGCCAACACACGAATCAGGACACACCCTGGATTTGATCATTACTCGACAGTGCGACTCCTTATTAGTTGACATCCCTGTGACTGACTGTCTGTTTTCTGATCACTCTACTTTGATTTGTGATCTAACCCTGGACAGGCCACCGCTCCCGAAGAAAAAAATCTCTTTCAGGAGGACAAAGGTGGTTGATGTTAACCTGTTATGCGATGAACTCTCTACAACTTCGCTTTGTACAGACAGCCCTGATGCTCTGAATGATCTTGTTAAATGTTATAATTCTACATTATGTGCGGCTCTTGATCGTCATGCTCCACTTGTCACTAAGTTTATCACAGTGAGGCCTTTGGTACCTT
>JBBMOI010000012.1:12007500-12030000 GCA_038088405.1 Porites divaricata | reverse complement strand
AATACTTGGGTGTAAACTTGGATTCATCCTTGAATCCCGAATCACATTTTGACAAAATGTATAAAAGAGCAGCTGGAAGATTTAATTTACTCAGGAGAAAGTAGTTATAATAGGATGCTTTGAGTTCCAACTCACAAGTACTTTTCCCTGCCATTTTCCCGATTAACCCCGTCATCAACCCCCAAAATAAAAATGACAGACTTAATCAGAAAATTAGTACCCTGTCATTTCAAAAATTTCAAAAATTTTTTTCACCAATTATCCCCTGTCTTCCCACCGTTTATTTCTCTCATTAAATTTCAAAACACAATGACGGAAATCCGCCCCAAAATTTTTGTACTTTTCTGAATAATTTAAAATTCTCTGTTATTTTCCTGTTATTTTTTTTTTGTACTTTTGTGTCTTTATGACGGTGGGGAAATTTGACAACTCAATCGCTCGCCCTGCGGGCTCGCGGGAAAATGACGGGGAAAAGTACTTGGAAAGTCAGGAACAGGCATCCTATTCCTTCAAAAATAATCTAAACAAATACTAATATGGAATATCAAAGCCCTGAGGAAAAAGATTTTGTTAAAAAATAAATTTAAAGAAATAATTTTTCTTATATAATAAAAAATGCAGTTGTCAAGTTATGATCGTCTCACAACAGAAAATATTATTTTTAATGAAGCCAAAGAATTCAAAGTAAAGGATAGCAAAATCAAATACAAACGAATTCCAATTGAAGTGAAATACCCAAATGGAAAGAAAGGATCTTTGGTAATTGAAACTCCACTTCTTTTCTCTTTTGGAGTAAGTGAAAAGAAAAATCAAGAAACAGGAAAGTTAGTTGGTTATAGTATACCAGTTTGTCTATGGAGTAAAGATAGTGAACCAAATGCAAAGGAAAAAGCATTTTTTGATACTTTGAATAATATCAGGGAATTATGTTGCCGTCATCTTGAAAGTGAATATGGCCCTGAGATGGCATCAACCCTGTCTTCACCTTTTTATTACAAACAGGTTGAATATACTGATAAAAAAGGGAAAAAGAAAACACGAAAAGATGAGTCAGCTGCTCCAGTTCTTTATGCAAAACTTATTTACTCTGAGAAGTCAAAGAAAATACTTTCTCTTTTCAATACCAAGGCGAAAAAAGCTTTGAATCCTTTAAAATATGCCGATCAGTACTGCAATGTCAAAATGGCATTGATAGTTGAAGGAATATTCATAAGTAAGACTGTCACATCTTTACAAATAAAAGTTCATGAGTGTTATGTTAAACCATTAAAACCAAGAGAATCTTTACTAACAACAAACGATGAAGAAAGTGATAGTGATGATGAGACTGACGAGGGTGATGAGACTGTTGAGAATGGTAATATCTCAGATTTAGTTATTTCTGATAAGGAGGAAGAAACTGATTAAGATTTTTAATACAAATTTTGTATTAAAAATCAACCAAATCCTTAAAACTAACCCATGAGTTAAACTTATCAGGGTATCCACTCCATTTTACTAATGCTATTTTTTTCTTATTATCTCTCCTAATAATTTTTTCTATTCTAATAGTCTGCTGTTTTGCTTTCTGTAATTCTTGTTCGTAAAAAGATCCTTTTATTGATTCTCCCATCAAGTCAACAATAGAATAAGTAACAGGTTTTGTAGGAATAATTTTATCAATCACAAATATCTCCTCTGTCCAGTTTGGTGTGTAACCTTTATGAAATACCTTTTTCTTATACTTTGAAATTCTAACATGGTCGCCAATCTTAAACTTTGGTTTACCTGGTTTTAAGTAAATAGATTCACCATACAAATTATTCCAAACTTTTTTTTCATTCTTCTTTTTACTCGCTTCAACAGGAGTCATTTTAATACTAGAATGTTTCGTATTATTGTAATCATCAACCAGTTTATCTATCTTATCAAAGTAAACAGTGTTGTTATTCACAGTAAACATCTTCCACATTCTGTTTTTTATTGTTTTATTCCATCTCTCAACAACACTAGATTTTTCTTCATTTTCAGTGTGATAAAGTTTAATTCCTTTGCTTTTCAGAAAATCTTTGAAATGTTTACTGATAAACTCAGAACCTTTATCAGTCCACAACATCTTTGGTTTACGACCACTTAATATATCATCAAATGCTTTACTGACAGTTTCAGTTTTCTTATCTTTTAAACCCCTTATCCAACCATACTTGCCAAACACATCAATTACCATCAGCAAATATTTAATCCCTTTATTCCACTTACTAAACTTTTGCATTTCAACCAAATCAGCAGCCCAGATTTCATCAACTCCGTTTGAGATTACTGATCTCTTTTGAAAGTTTCTTGTGATTGGTTTATGAAGTTCATCGGCTAATTGTTGAGACCAATCACTACTCAACGCCGACGCGCGTTTTTTTGAAGACCAAGTCCAAGTTTTTGTTTTGTGTTAATCATTGTTCTAGCCAAAGAATGTCCCCATTGTCTCTGTTTCCAAGGAATAGAATCTAATGATTTTACCATTTTCCTATCAGCTTCATTTTTACATTTAACTTGTTCGTTTTTTGGTTTATTACCACAGACAGAGTAATCAACATCGTGTTGCATACTTACAGCATCTGTTCTTCCAGTTGGTTGTTCATAGATTTCTAGTATCTCACCAGTCTGAGGATCACATTTTAATTGAGATTCCAATGGATTACCGGGGCCAGTATACTTATGTCCAGGAAGTGTAAATCCTTTTCGTGGTGCGACTTTTAAAATGGCTTTATGAATATCAACTCCACTTCCAAAACTTGTCAGAGGATTATTTTCCCAAAAGTGATCATCAACAATAATCTGATATTTGGTTCTTAATATTTGTGGCCATGTATCAGGATTAGATGAAATAATGTTATTCATATCTGCCAGAGCTTCTGGGTTATTTTCAAAAAATCTTGACTTATACATTCTTCTTCTTGGGTTTTCAAATTTAAAAAATAATTCGGGATTGCTACCTTTTTTTATTATTCCCATCTTGGCTTCTTCAGCTGCTGTGGGTCTTCTCCAGAATTTACCAGAAGTAATTCCATGATCCGATCCAAAAGCTGATTTCATAATATCACCAGATTTATATCGATTATAAACTGGTTTCAACGATGGTATCAATTCTTGAGTAGTGGACATTGCAATATCTGGTGCTTTTTTTACAACAGTCATTGGAGTAATACCACTTCCTTGAGACCATGCAGCACCATCCAAATCTTTTCTATTAGTTTTATATCTTTTCTTTGGTCTAATTTTGGTAGAAAGTTGCTCTATTGCTGATCCAGCACTCTCCTGAATAAAAGGAGTCAATTTATTAATTCCATAATTTACAGCCTTTTTTTGTAGTTTTTTATTTCTCATTGCTTCACTAGCTCCATACCTTGCCATTTCAACTGCTTTTCGACCCATCCAAGGAAGAGCATGTTCAGTAAATGCTTCTGCAGCTGTTCCTACAACAGTGTCAAAAATATCTCCTCCAGTTTGTTTGCCCGCCTTCTCAGACGGGCTAATTAGTTTTTTGACTTTACATATCTTACTTTTTTAATTCCACAAACTGCGCATGTACAAAAGAATTGTGTCCTTCCTCTTTTATCAGTTTGGTAACCACTTGGCTCAGTGCAAGGAGTTACTCTTTTATCTTTAATGCAATATGATTCTTTCATTTAGTATAATGTTTAGATAAAATGTCAGCAAGGGCTAATTTTGTAAAAAGTGAACTTGAGAAGATTTATAATAAATTAAATGAGAGTTATGAATATGTTAATATAACAAGATTGGAGAATGATAATCGATTTATAAAAATATTTGAGTTGATTGTGGAGTTATCTGAGAAATCAAATAATCTTAGACAAGTTATAAGGGGAAGTTTAGTATAATCTTATAATAAATGGAAGCTAAATTCTTTTCAGAGATAGAAAAAAATATGGATGTTAAAACTCTCAAAGATTTTGAGAAAGAAGTAAGGACAAAAATAAATGATGAGTTAGAGACTCTTAGAAATAAAAATGCACATCTTTCAAGAGTTTTAATGGGTGGTGAATGTGATATGTGGGAAAAAATAAGAAGAGGAGATTATTCTTGGTTGAAAATAAAGTCTGATAAAAAGAAGAAACTTTTTAGACTTATTGATATTTACTTAAAATTTGACTCAATAGTTGATACTGTTCAAGAATTAAAAGAAAAAGTTGAGAAGATTAAAAAGATAAAGGATGCACCAGTGGATTCAGAATAAATATAATATATTTATTCTTAGATGAAAATTATTACTACAAATAATTAATTATGAAATCTTTTTTTAAAATATAAAAAAGTTTTATTTATTTTATATTTTTGTAGTAATCTTTATCTATCCTCCAAAGTATTCTTTTATAAAATCGCTATTGTCATTATCAAAATGAGGATTATGTATTACATCTAAAATATTTTTTCCATTTTGTCTTTCTATCAAATAGTAAAGACACCAATAACCACAGAGAACAGTGTTGCGATTTTGTATTTCATCTATCAAATAAATAATTTGTTTTCCAGAAGTATTAAAATACTTTAAAGCCAGACTTGGCATTATCAGACCAAATGGATCAAAATACTCGACAACTGAATCCAGGTTTCTATAACAAACCCAGTGTGTGCCAGGTCCTTTAATATCATCAAGATTGATTATTCCACATTCTTTTTTTATCTTATTTGGTAAACGGTCTCGACTGTAAATACCTCTTAAATATTTTATTTTAAGTTTTTTCACCCATTCCATTAAGTCAAAGTTTGATAATGGTTTAATTACAAAATGGAGCCTATTATGGGAATTGAGTTGAATGGGCTGTTTTTTCCCAGTAGCAAACCCTTGCCTTTGGACTTTTTTTTGCCCCCATTCCTATTGTGTTTTCCCAATTACCATTAAAGGGAGGTGGGTAATATGGATAACCCTCTCCATGTGTGGATGGAGGTGGAACATAAACACCTCTTGTGTTACTAGATGATCCCCTATCAACTTGTAAACCAGATCCAAACAACTTTGGAAGCAGACTAAGTGCCATTGGAATTCCGATTGATGCAAGTGTTCCCAGGAATCCTCCTTCTATTTGGGTTTTAGTTGGTTTAATAACCAATCGACCTCCTGTTTTAAAAACTTTGTTAATCTGATCTATTTGAGCTTTGGTAAACTCATTAGCAATAGGAGGTAAAAATGGGAAAAACTTTTCGGGGATTGTAATACCTTTTCCAAACAGTTTTTTTATTCCTATATCTCCAAGTGCAGTTGCAGCTCCAGTAGCAAGTGCAGGAGCAAATTTGGAAACTCCCTTCATTGCATAAGGAAGAAGTTTTGAACCAAGACTTACCAAACTAGTAAATAAGTTTCCTCCATGTTTTACTAAACTTCTAATCTGTGTTTCACTTATTTTTATAACTGTTCCTGTCCCATTTGCCATTGATTTTTTTATCTTCTCTAACTGTCTTTGGGTTAACATTAACTCATCAGGTCCTTGAAGATGAGAATGTTTTAATCTAAGTGATATTGCTGACTTTTTTTTAATTGCGCTTAACAGTTTTGACTTTTGTCCATCTGTAAGCGTTACTCCATATTCAATATAAGTTGTCATTTTATATATTGTTATATTAATTTTTTTATGCTCTAAGAAGTATTTTTCCATTTTTCTGTTCTATTTCTGCTTCTCTCTCATGTAACACAAGAGCGTAAATATTATAATTTGCAGCAGTAGCACCTGACAACTCATAATGAAAAGCTAGTTTTGTAACTCCATCTTTTATGTCTAATTTCTGTTTAGTCAAATCAAAATAAACAAACGGGAAAATATTCTCAAAATTTTGTCTATTAAGAAGTGTACCACCTTGAAAATCATTATTGGCAAAAACATAAGACATTACATCTCTAAAAACTCTTGAAGGATCTGATAAAGGTTTGTAGGCAATATCAGGGTACTCATTTCCATTTCCAACTTCAAGATAACATCTATTTAGAGTTCGAGGATCTGTGGAAATGCTGAAAGTATTGTATAAAAATGGATTTGCTGTCTGTGATTCAATATTTGGAGTATTGATAATAAAAACAAATACATGACGAGGTTTTGAAATTCCGTTTGTAATTCTAAAATTACCAACAGCTTGGTTACCAGCCAGGTTAGATTCAACAACTTCATTGAGATAAGTCCATTTGTATGGTTTGAGATACTCACTCATATAAATCTTACTTCCTTCTGAATTGAATATTAATCGAGGCACAAACAGTTGAAGACGGGTGATGACTACTCGGCAACGATTTCCTCCATCTCTCCATATAAGATTATCATCTTTTTCAGTCTCAAAGTTTATTTCGATTTTAGTGTTTGGAAGTAGTTTATCTTCAAGTGCCTCAAAGAAAGAATATCTATTTAGAGGAATTTCACATCGTACTGTGCTTGAAGTTCCAAGCAGAGCTTTTCGTTTTGCAAATCCTTCATTATATGATGCAGGAGTGTTATCTAGCATGAAACCTCGTTCAGCTCCATTATTAGCTGCATTTTGTCGATGTTCAACATCTCTTCTAATAAATCTATTTTTATTAGCACTTGTGGATGTATCAAGAAAATAAAATTCATTTGTTGCCACACTATCAGCATATGATTTGTTATACTCAAGCAAATTTTTTATATTTACACTATGATTGGCATAATTACACTGATAAAGTTCCTTTCCATTTGCCAGCACAGATAATCTTGAAATAAAAGAATTAGCTCCATTTACTATTCCCATTTGATCGTTTTGGTAAGCAGTAATTTGAGCTGCTCTATTTTGAGTAAGATTATCATCATTTACATTAGCACCAATAACAAAATCAGTTCCATCACGTTGCTGAACTTTAAAATCCAGTGCTATTCTAGCATTATACCAATCAAATGGAGTGACTTCACCTGAATTGTCAGCAATGAATTTAAGATTATTTCTAACTTGATCGGTGTTGTTTGCTGGGGCAATATTAATAGGTTGTTCAAGGTCAAAAACAACATCTTCATATATATCTTTCAAGATATTTTGGGTTTCTAAAAGACTTCATTTTATTTTATTAATTATATTATTTTTTTCTTCCAGATCCAGACATAATTTGTAGCACTTTATTATTGATTTCTTGCTGAGTCATTTTACGAGATGGTGGATTTTTACCAGAAAGCATTTTTACTATTTTATATCCTGCCTTTTTATTTGCACTGGTGGGAGTTGGTTTGGAGGTGGTGCTGCAAATTTGTCAACCTTTTTTCTAGTCGGTTTTTTACCTAAAAAAGATTTTACTGTATCCATTATTCCTTCTCCATATATATGTTTTCTTGAAAACTTTCCTGTATCAGGATCATATTTTTTTTTAAACTCTGATTGTCGCATCATTTTATTTATATAATTATACAACATTGCTATCTTCAGTATGGCGAAGTAGCAATGTCATAAACCAATCAATACCATTGAGATCAATAGGTTGACCGAGTGAATCATTTACTGTTATTCTCATTTCAGAAATAGTATTAGAACTTACAGGGCAGTACAGTGTCCCCCTTGGTTCGAAAGTAAAAGGATATGACCTTGTAAGATTATCCGTTGGAATAACAGCAATTGTGTTTGTATTTACACCATTCACAACAGAGTCTTTTATAGCAGTGGTGTTTATGTTTAATGAGTCAATCGATTTTGTAATATTTGGAAGTCGTGTTCCATACTGCGTTTTAGTCACCAGTTTCTTTTCAAATCCGATGAGTTCTCCAAAATCTGTTCCTCTCAGATCAAGTTGATAACTACCCCCAAGTGTTACTAGTACTCGATAGGTAGAGAGAATAAAAGACAGATTTATTGAGTAATTCTTTACACCTTTGGAGTCTGTTGAGTGATGAGACTTTTGATCCATGTATTGATGAATATAATCATTCAAATCTGAGTAAGAATACATTCCATCTGAAAAGGTAATAGTATTCCATGTTGTTCCATCATGTGTATATTTAATGGTATTGTTGTTATAACTACTTCTGATATTATACCAAGAGTAAGTCATCGACAACCTATCCAAGGCGAGAAAATGCTTAAATTGAGGGTCAAGTTTAAGGGGAGGATTAAATTTAACTATAAAATCATGGGGTTTGTTTACTCCTATTTTTTCTCTTTTAACAGATGAAATATGAATAGCACTTTCATTCATTTATAATATATCTAGATAATTTTTCTAAGGAGTGTATTAAGTTGGTTATTAGTAATAATCCCATGATCTCTTAGTCGATGAGCTATTTCAATGAATTCAGGCAGCACACCATTGTTTCCTGCGGCAAGTGATCCATTGAGTAACTCAAATCTATGAAGTAGTTCCTGGGGAGAGGAGTAAAGACCCTGCCCTACTTTATATTCAAGTGATTTAAAATAATCTTTCATTATATTTTTATATTTCATTAGTGTTTCTTTTTGTTCTTCTTTTAGAATAGTACGAGCTAAATATTCATCATCAGGATTTTTATTTCTTTTTCTTCCATTAATCTGACCAGTTAATGTTTTTATATCAGAGTTTACATCTTCTAAATCTTTTTGTAAATCTTCAATATTAGAATCATAAAAATCATTTGGTCTTGTATATTTAAATTTTTCTAATGTAACAATATCATTCTTATCAAAGTTTTTTTCTAAGTCTAATTTTACTATTGGAGTTTTATCCTCTTTTGGTAAAGGAGCTCGAGCTTGATCGTCTTTATCATCTTCAATAGCTTCTACTCCTGGTAATTCTTTAATATCAGCCAAACGTTCAAACTGACTAAAACCTTGAGTAATAGCTTTCTGATTTTCTTTTAGACCTTCTGTAAGAGCCAACTGATTTCGTAGCATTTCCTGGTTTTGAGTGAAAATATTTTTCCTTTTTGGATCCTCAGGTTTTTCAAACTGAGAAATCAGAGGTTTAAATGTTTCACTAAATCCTTCTCTCCTATTCTGTTTATCCCAAGCAGTTTCTTTTATTCGTTGTCTCACCTGTTTAGTAAGTTCACCAGCTTCAATCATTTTTAGCATATTTTTTTATTTCTTCAATATCCATTTATATTTATTATTAGACTAATGCAGCGTAGCCAAGGGAGGGGGTAAATTTATATAATAATTATATAAATGGAGATACCAAATTATGATAGCAATGATAACAGCGATAAAAAATTCAAACAACTTTTTCCTTTCATGCCATCGGATACATTTCGAATGTTAATTTGTGGAAATAGTGGAAGTGGAAAAACTAATTTGCTTTATCATATGTTAATGAAACCATTACTCTATTATGATGAGATTTATCTTTACGCTCGTAATTTGGAGCAGGATAAGTACAAGAGATTAATCCAAAAAATGAGGGAGTTGTCACATAAACTCGGCTATGAAATACTTAATGTGAGTAATGATGAAATAACTCCAGTAACAGAAATGGATTATGAAGACAACCAAAAACTTGTGATATTTGATGATTATGTCTGTGATAAAAATCAGAGACAAATAATAGATTATTTTATTCAAGGTCGTCATAAGAATTGCTCAGTGATTTATCTGAGCCAATCATTTTACAAAACTCCAAAAGATATCCGTCTTAATTGTTCTCATTACTGTTTATATGAATTTCCTTCATCCAGGGAAGCTAACAGAATATCATCTGAATTGGGAGTTGATAAAGATGTGTATAAAACGGCAACTAAAAAACCATTCTCATTTCTTTATGTCAATAAACTAAAGAAAACCTTTTCAAAAAACTTTACTGATTATCTAATCAATAATTAAGATGGGAATATTTAATGAACATTCTTCTAATCATTATCAATTTGCGCGAGGAATTCAAGGAGCTCCAGGTGTAGGTTTTAATCTAACTGCAGATGGAAATTATGATATGGTTGGTAAAAGGTTAACAAATGTTGGAACACCAACATCAGACACAGATTCAGCAACCAAGAAATATGTTGATGATAATTCTGGTGGTGGAAAAACATCATTAATAACAGTAGATTCAAATATTGATATGAAAAGTCAATATCAGATTACAAAACTCAAAACACCATCAGACAATGATGATGCTGCTACAAAGAAATATGTGGATGACTCCAAAGTTGATGGCACTGTCTTTTTAAAACTTGATGGAACAAGATCAATGACTGGAAATTTGGATATGAATAACAAAAGAATACTTAATATTCCAGCTCCAAATGGAAATAATCAACCAACACCATTGGCTTATTCTGATCTTGTTTATCTAAAAGTTGATGGATCAAATTCAATGACTAATAATAATTATTTGAACATGAACAATAAGAAAATAATTAACCTTATTACACCAACAAATAACTCAGATGCTACAACCAAAAAGTATGTGGATGATAGCATATCTAACCAAGATTTCTCTTCTTTCTTTAAAAAAGATGGGAGTATCTCAATGACTTCAGATCTTAATATCGGTGGACATAAAATAATTAATCTTGAAAATCCCTCTTCAGATAGTGATGCAGCCACCAAAAAGTATGTTGATAGCAATTTACACCAAACTCATGTTCAACCAAGTCATTATAAAGATGAATTTGCTTTTTTGATGTCAAGTACAAATCAATGGACAGATGAAATAGATAATAGAACTAGTTTTATTCCAAAAAAGATAGCTAACTTATCAACCAAAAAAGGAAACTTTCACGACTATAATCATAAAGTTCTTTATACAACTATATTAAAGAATTTTCAAGGTGGTTATAAGTATAAGATGGGACTTAATTTTTACAGATTAACTGGAGGAGCTGACTATACACTTTGTTTAGAAATACTTAACATTGATTATTTACTATGGCATAAAACCCAGACAAGTGTTGACGACAATACTTCACAAGGCCTCAGACTTGGAAATGTTAGTGTAAAAAAACTTCAACATAGTTTCACCGATTCATTAAATCAAACACAATTTATGTATTACCATAGAGTCATAATTAATTTTAAGAAGTTGACAACTGGTAATAGGTTTTTTATTCACATTTTGGTTAATATTCCAAATAATGGAAATGATTTGTCTGTGTATCCATTACAGTTTTCTGGAGTTTTCATTATTGCTTATGGTATTATGAGCAAAGTTAGTAATATCGACCCAGATAAAGTTTATGATTATCATACAGCATTTGACATCAAACCAACACAGGTAGTTTACAATGTTGACATTAACGCAAATAATAAAAGGATATTGAACATTACTCTCGATAGAAATCAGAATAGTAGTGCTGCAACAGTAGGAATGGTAAAAGAGTTAATTCCTTTTACGGTAAACCATGTTTATAGTCGTTACTTTGATAAAATTTATGACTTTACAAATGCAAATAATTATGAATTAAAAAGAGGGGCATCTGGTATCATAATTAATGGCTTAAATTTTTATAATCATATTTTACATGGTATTAGTATACCAAATAAAGACATAAGTAATATAAAAAAAGAAGGATTAAATATTAATAATTACACTATTACTTTTAATCCCTCTGTTAATTTTAGAAATTATACCTTGTGCATGGTTTTTTATCATTGGAATAATAGAGATTTTGCTTTAGTTAAGAAAAATACACAAAGTAACCAAAATTTATTAAGTTTAACTTTCACTAAAGCTGCTGGTTATTTAACTTTACTTTCCAATAGTAAAAGACAATTTTTTAGTTTACCAAATAGTTTTGATGGAAAAAAAATTGTTATATGGTTGACGCATAGTGTTGATTCAATTGTTACAAAAGTTAACTTGAGTAACTACAGCTCAACATTAACTCTAGATATCGCTAATTACGTACCTAATCAAAATTTTGACTTTACAACTGAAGATGGAGTTTTGAATAAAATTATGTTTTCTCAAAATTTTTATGACTTTGACTCTGAGCCATTTAAAAGGATAATGATACAAGAGAAACTAAATGGTAGTTATATATTATAAAGAATAAATGAAGGACGTGTTTGAATTTAATCACATTGATGACACACTATCAGAATCAGACATCAAAACTCTCAAAGATTTCTATAAACATTATCACAAAAAATACTGGTGTTTTAAAAAATCTTACAAAAGATATAAAATTCTTGATGAATCACTTACTCTGTCTGGAGGAGGATTAGTTGTGATAGGAACTATTGCTGGAGGAATAACACTCAATCCAATAATCTTGGGTGTTATCAATGGAGCTGGAGTGATTGTGAGTAGTATTTCAAAAATGAAGAATTACAAGAAAAAGATTGAAATGTCTCAAATTGCATTTACAACATATGAGAAAGTACTGGTTGAACTGCGATCAGCTTTGAGAGGTGATGAGTTTAACAAACAAGAGTTTATTGATCGAATGAAATTGATAGATGAAATGATAATTGATCAGTCTCCTATTGCAGATAGATTTTCAAAGAAATATAATAAAAAATATAATTAATTATTTTAAATAATTTTTTCATTTCTATATAATCATAAATATAGAAATGATAAAATCAATTGTAGCTTTTGTGAATTTTTACTTTCCTTCAAATAAATCAAAATATTACCCTGATAACTTTATCAAAGCTTGTCTTGTTTACCAATATTTATACATAAAGTATTTCACACAAAGATTAGACTTGGACCAAATTATTTATAGACTATCAGACTCGAGATTTGATTGCAGATCAAACTCATCAATACTATCCAATCATCTTATATTTAATCTTGCTTTTCGAGAATTTTGGAAACATTACCAGCTTGGTCGAGGTTGTGTTTATACTGTCAATTCTCCATTTAAACAATCTGAAGTACTTGGTTATCTAACTGGTATCATTTACTGGTGTTTTCACAGAGGAGTAATTGATTTGTAACTATGCCACCACTTTTCATAATTCACCAGAGTTTGGTCTCCAATATTCAGATCAACTAGTTTGTACTTTTTATTTCCCATTTCTTCCAGTATTTTTTTTATTAAATATCTAATACTTATCATTCTCTTTCTACAAAATTGTTTGTTTAATTTTTCCATGGCATTGTCATCTATTTCCATTAGTTTATTATACAACTCATACTTTTCAGATTCAGACAGCTTTATCATTTTACTTACTTGATCAACCTTTTTCTCATAATGATACTTTCTCTGATAAATACTCTTCTTTCGAAAAAGTAATCGATCATAATCTATTTTATCAAAATATCCTAAAACATGTCCATTTTGACAACCACAATTTTCACAAACTTTAAATCCTTTATCATTAGTAAAACAATCATCTCTTTGACAATTCCAACATTTATTTTTTCTGCTCGTTTCACTCGATTTCTCCTCTGGTGGTTTAGTGTATTTATAAAGGATATCTAAGTATCTTTTTATTTCTTCTTCTGAATAAGGCATTTATTATTTTTATTACATATAATTAAATATATAAATCATCCCATCTCTCTTTGATTTTGTAGTTTTAATTATTTTTTTACAATTCAAACAAATTGAAGATGAGGAAACTCCAATCTCCTCTGTTGCTTCTTTTATGTTTCTAAATTTTTTTTCTTTACGTGTTTCTATGTTAAAAGACTTAACTTCTTTCCTAAAATGTGATTTTTTTATATTTTCTTTTTTTGTTAATAGTTGGAGATTTTTGATGTTATTATTTTTTTTATCATTATCTATATGGTCAACTTCCCTTTCATTTGGAATATCACCTTTGAAACATTCATAAACAAACCTTGAAACTGAGTAATTTTTTATAATATTATTCTCACATAACTTGAAATAATAATAGCCTCTACCTCTTACTTGTAATTTTAATATTTTTTTTTTATCATATTTTAAGCTTAGAATTTGCCCATCTTTACTTGCAAAATATTTTTTATAACATTGATGATTATAAAACCTTATATTTTGAAATTTAATGATTTCTTTATTACTCATGATTTATATTTTAGATTTTAAATCTTTAAATCAATTTTATCTAAAAGCTTTTGTATTTACTTTGTCCTTGACCAATATACGCTTATCATCTTCATTACTCAAAGCTATCTTGTTGACTTCCTTTGAATATATTTCATGATTTTCGCTTTTTATGATTTTCATCGATCTCATTTGTTTTTCACCAGAAAATAAACATTCAACATAATCCTCAAAATCCAACCCCTTTTTCACAACATTCTTCTTTATTCCTTTACATTTCTTAGTTGTATTAGAGTCTTCAACTTTGAAACTGTATAATTTCGGACGAAGTCCTACAAAATGAGTAATTTGACGACCAGCTACTTCGTCTTTGAACATTCCAATTACTTTTTTATTAACTCCTGTCAGTATTCCAGATTCATGATCTGGTGGATAATCCGATGTATCAAACTTGCTCCTAACATCTTCTGATATATCTTTGTAAAAATCATCCGTGTTAATTACGTACATGAGTGAATCAGTATCAGTAAATAACAATTTGGCACATTTATATCCATATTTCTTTTGTATGTAATTATAATGAAAATTGAACATTAATGTTTTTGACAGATCAAGTATTGCTTGACCAACATACACTGGTTTGTTAAAATACACCTCAGTTTTCTTCATGTGAATTGCAATAAGATTTCGATCAAATATTGTTGCTCTTTTGAAGTTTGGTCGACTTGATAATTTTACAGCTTTTGCTCGATTATCAACAAGTATTATATTTTGTCTTTTTCTTATGTTTTCAATAGTTTTCCCAAATACTGAATTATTCATCAGTTTAAAAAAGTCTTTTTCAAAAGAGTTGGCTGCTGTTTTTCTGAGTTCAGTATTCTTTCTGATGTAAGGCTCCATCCAAGGACTCTGATTAAAAGATATTCCTCGGTGAACTGCAGTTATGACAAGTCCCATCTCAAGACATTGTCTCAGATTCCGATAATGTATTACATAGTTTTTATGTGGTTTGAAATGACTGATAAGTTTCTCAACACCATTAACTACCATCTTCTCTGGAGCAAGAGGATAATCATTATGTGATTTCCACAATTCTTTTGGATATTCCAAATCTACTTCAAATATATAACCTTTTTTCTTGATTGGGTTTGCCATACTATCATTTGCTTTCTCAAGAATATCCATTACTTTGTCTTTTGTAATGTCTTTCATCCATTTAAACCCATGAGTGGGAAGTGATTGTGACATTGCCCATCCATAAAGATTATTAGCATCAAGATATTGAATGAATTTAGAAGGTTTATCTGGGTTGTAATCTTTCATGTATTTGTTATTAGCTTCTGAATACCTTTTTGATATGTGAGTTATTCCTCCTCGAATTCCCCTCTCAAACATCATTAACATATCGTAATCATGTAGTAATTCAAGTTCTTGGCCTGTTTCCTTGAGACAAGCATCCCAAGCCAGACCAGGTGAAGTATAATAATGGGCTGGATCCAGTTTATAATGTTTCAGGCAGGTTTTCCTGAAGTTTTCAAATACATCTGCCAGCAGAAGTACATCAGACTTGAGATAAAGATCGTGATAATCTTTGATTGTCTGGCATTTGAATGTATTCCAAACATTGATTGCGTGTTGATAATCTTCATCTGTTATATCTTCATCATTTAGTTTTGAATAGAATTGGTCCTTGGGTGGAAGTTGTGTTTCAGACAGTTTTTCTATTGATGAAACATAATCATAAGGATAAACTCCCTTTCGAGTAAGAAGGTCTATATTTTCTTTCATTATTTCTTTTGTATTATGAAAATCATCTGGTTGCAAGTTTCCAACAAGATTTGCAAGACTGGTTTGGAGAAACTTAAATGAATCAATATATCTTATTTCAAAATTCAAAGAAACAGTCTCTCCAGTTCGCTTGGATTTGTATTCATCAACTTTTATCTTTTTGGAAAATGAAATATACTTTTCCTCAGTTGATGGAATACAATTTAACTCACCTTTTAAACTAGAAAGTTGTTTTATAAACAAATGTGCATCATAGCCTTGAAGATTGTGAAACACTACTGGGAGTATCAATGGTTTTCTACATTGGAGATTACAACTGTTATGAGCAGCTCCACGGTATTGACCAGTGAAATGACAATGATCTCGAACTTTATCATCTTTTAATTCTTTTGAGCAAATATGACAAGTTTCAGCTTTGGTGAAGGATGCTTGTTCTTCTTTTGTTAATCTGAGAGGTTTTGGATGTCGATAAAAATCATTGTAGATTTTGTTAGTTATCATTGTAAGTTTTTTGACAAATATTTCAGCAATGTTATCAGTATCTTTCTTTTTTGTATAAATGATTGGGGCGAAAATGTTAGGGACTATTCCTTTAATATAAAGACAAAATCCTGATGGTTCATGTTTCTGGTAATTGTAGTTATATGAATCCTCTGGATTTGGGCTACAAGTATTCATCGGTTTAGTAAAACATTCAAAATCAGCATAAACTACAAAAGGTATTGGGAGCTGTTTGTGACAATTATTAAAACTTAATTTTATGTTTCTTGGAGGCATTTTAACAGCAACTGTTTCATTGGTTGAGCAATATTCAATATGTTTTTGGAATAATTCTTCTTTTGAGTAATGAGTAAAACATCTTTTGCAAATATGTATTTTTCCATTTGTTCTTGATGTTATTTGAGATCGGAATAATCTTGAAAAACTTTTTATAAGTGAATAATGATATTTCCCATCTTCCTCATAGAGGAATAAATCTATTGTTTCTTGTGGATTTCTCTGTGCCATTCGGAGTGGGTAAAACTTCTTATTCTCATTAACTGAAAACACATTTATTCCTGAGAGGTCTGGATTAAGTTTTTCGAATTTTGAAATGTCTTTTACTCTGACTGGAAATTTTATTCCTTTTGTATTCAAGCTATTTTCTTTTGGTTTCAAATCTGTTAATCGGAAATCATTTCTGTCTCTTGGATTAAGGTATCTCAGTACACACCACAAAAAGCATTTATCATCTTTATTTCGAATGTTTACTATAGCTTTCTTTCTCATGATCCAATCTGGAAGTGGAATATAAGATGAACCTCTCATTGGATGATAATCGACAGTATGAATCTCAAGATGAACTACTTCTTTAAAATACCACCCACTACCATTCAGCTGATAGATAGTAATTTTCTCAATGATGGCGCGAATAACTTCAGATAGTATTTTTTTTACATCAGTTGATTCAATATTAATATAAGTATCAGAATTAAAATATGCTTTATCCTGAACAGTGGTAGTTAGCCTTGAATCACCTGGTTTACCATCTTTTATAATTGCTTCCATTAAACAAACTAAAACAAATCTGACTTTAATATTTCGATGATTTCTGAGAAACTCTTTTAAATAAGTGGATTTGGATTTGAAGAACTCAAATGGTGTAACATCAGTTTGTCCCTTTACTATATATTTATTTGCAAATCCTTCCAGAGATGATTTCTCTTTTTCTATTCCTTGATTGTATTCCCTGAGAGCTCTTTCAAGTGCTTTGCGTAGATAAGATGGTGTATCAGGTGGAATTGTTTTATTCTTGATACAATCTTGAAAATACTCTTCAAATGTTTTGGCTTTGGTTTTGGGTTTGGATTTGGGTTTAATTTTTTCTCTTAATTCTTGTATTTTTTTAATATCATTAATCAACTTCTGTTTATACTCCTCCTTAAGTTTTTGTTTATTATATTTTTTTAACTTTTTTAATTCAGCAATAGAAAGGTTACTTAGATCAGTAGCCATCTTTATTTATAATTATTTAATTCTTTAATTTTCAATTTTATTTTTTTCTGATTCACATTAAAGTCTTATATCAAACAATGATATAAGACTTAATCATAATATAGATCTATTCCAATAATTTATATCTACCAAAATAATTTAGTTTAATGCCCATATAATCCAATTCCATATTAATTTCTATTATTCTCCTTTCAATATTATTTATATATTGATTATCCACATTTCCATATTGATCTAACAAACATCCATATTGATCAAACAAACATTAATATTCTTTTAAACAATAATATATCCCTTTGAATTTTTCAAAAAAATAAGATGTTTTTTTTTCCTTTACATATTTCATACCAATACCAATCTTGAATAAACCTTATTTTTTCAATACACTCTTCAACTTTTCCTAATATTTCATCAAAATATTTTTCATCATCTCTTACATTAGAATGATTTTTATATCCCCTATTACTAGTAGAATCTATTGAGTAAATCAATTTAAGATTTTTATCAATAGCCTTAATATTTTCATATACAAACTTTGAATAAAATATAAGATCATCAACTTCATATCTTCCATTACTTTGGTTAACATTGCGAGTATTTTTAGTTGACTTGAAACCCATTTTTATTATTATTCTAAAACCTTTAAGCCAAAATTCAATTTTATTTTTTCTGACTCAAAACTCTATTTTCCCGACCAAAGCAGGTTAACACTCCAAAAATTAGCCGATTCGGGATTTTCATAAGTTAACTCACCTTTTTTATTTTTAATCTTCTTTGCCCGCGCACGACATTTTTCTCTTCGCTCTTTATCCTTGTGAATTAAAAAGTCTGGATGTTGAGGCGAACCAAAATGCAAATTCTTTCCACCTGGCAGCTTGACTACGTATTTGTAGGTTTTATACATCTGTTTATCAAAGTCAGCTCCCACTTTATTCAAATGCTTATAATAGTTATTTCAAGGTAAATCTCTCAGAAGAGGGCCTCTGAGAAAGGACGTTAGAACTAGGATCTGAGAGTAGAGGATGGGATAAACAAGAAATACCACCTAATTCGGATTAATTAAAAAGGTCATTTCAATTTAAAAAAAAAAAAAAAAAATTATTCGAATACTAATACTAATCTAACTATAAAAATCCCTTTTACAATTAATTTCACTTAAAAAACTATTCAGTCAAAGCATCTTGCACATTATTCCTTTCCATTAAAAAAAAAAAGACACTTCATTTCGATTAAAAAAAAAACTATTCCATTAAAAAAAATATCATATATTCGAAAAAAAAAAAAATATTCCATTAAAAAACGATTCATTTCAAATAATGATAATAATAATAATAATTTTAAAATAAAAGAATTCATTATTTAACAAGTCATTTCATTCAAAAACACACTAAAATCAAAATCTATCGTCCTAAAAGTCCTCTTTCGATGTCAAAATCCATCTCTTTTAGGTTCAGATTTACTCTCCTCAATGAACGCGATCCCCTTAAACATAAGAGGGATGTTCTTAGAATGGCGAATGAGACTTTGGTTCTAATCCAAGACATCGTAGTCGAGTAATCCTCGCCTTTCTTGACTGACAGGAGCTCCGCTAAACGCTTGTGATAGACTTGACATTCAGGTGCCATGCCACCAGTAGTGGTGAACACCAGCGGCGTGAACGTGGCTTGTTCCACCTCCATAACTCGGCTTGCGTACATACGTTTCTTCTCGTTTTCATGCTGGCGATATATTTGCTGAGGGGTGAGGTCCTTGTACGATTCCGCATTTGGGTGGCACACCCGTACGTCAAAGAATGTGGAACCCTGTCTGGACCAAAAACCCCGTGCATGAATGTCCAGCCGGGCATCGGGGGCAGTATTAGCCCCTCTGGCTAACGACTCACCGGTAATCTCCTGCAAAACTGGTTCAACTTCAACATCATGACAGACCAAATCAAGCATCTGCGCCTCAAGATCCCGCAGCTCGTTATGACGTTGTATAATGAAGCCCCCCCGTTTACAAATCATAGCATGATCGACATTAAAGGGCTCTCCACAGATACATACATTTGGTACGTCATTAATCTGCCAGTCATACCTTAGATGGACTGCGTCTTTGAATTCTCTCTTGTTGAGATTTAAGTCCATTTCCTTTACCGGAATGACAGTTAGCCAACTTGAAGCACCTTTCTCTGCTGCGAGATTGACCGCTCTCTTGGTCTTCTCGGGTAGGGAATTCCTCAGGTCTTCTAATTTATCGTCCAGTCTCACATCTCTCTCTCTACGCGTGGTTAACTGCAAAGATCTTATCAGAGCATCATCTGGAGGTTCATGCGCTTGGGATACGATTTGCGTGACAAGAGGGGCGGTTACCTGAAGAGACATTGCGTGTTCGAATCCAGCACGCTCTACTGGGTTTTCTAGTCCCAGTCCCCCCATCCTCACTGGTAGTGCCAGCAGTTCTCGTTCACTCGTTGTGCATGTATGGCCCGTAATTGTTGGTATCAGGGCATCACTAATAGCACGTTCCAATGGTTCTAGCAGTTCCTCAATATCAGATAATGTTCTCAGGTAGTACGTCCATTTGTGCTTCAATCCGAAGGTATATGCCGCATAGCAGGCCTGTGGTTGGGTTGCTGCAAACTCTGCCAGTTTCACCACCTGGCCAACCCAATCATCCACCTTTTCACTTACATACTCTTCAAGATAAGATCTTGAGCCGAGTACTGCTCCTAAATGCTTCTGACCCCGAGTGGAGATGTTGATTGACGTTTGATCAAAAAGATCCCTCGCTGCCTCTTCTTTCTCAGGCTTCACAATAAGCCAGCACTTTTTCGCATTGGGGAAATATCCCAAGCTCGGACCCGATTCGTTTAGTACACCCCACCATTTCTTCAGTTCCCCCAAGGAACCAGCACCAGTCGCGTCATCTGCGAACCAACACTGCTTTACTAACGTAGAAGCATTCAAGCGTGCTATTAATGGCTGAAGACTTACTGCGTAAAGACACATAGCAAGGGGGTCCCCCTGGGTTGTACCTTCTTCTGATCTCATTTCCTTTCCACCAATGATAATCAGACGTGCCGGTTCTCTATAGGTGTTAATTGCATAAGTGGCTATTGTAGGGCATAATATTCTCACGTTATGCAGAGCAGCAGCCCTATTCAAGGAGTTGAACGCATTAGAGGCATCAATCAATAAGACAGCGTCTGTATTGTCGGCTTCAAATATGCTATGCATCGCGTGAATCGCCGCTTCACTTCCACTCTTTTGTCCTGCACAGACTTGCAGTGAGCCGCTGGCCTCAATAATGTCTTGCTTGGTCACCTTTGTTACACATTTTCCAATGATTCTCCTGATAACCTCTCCTACACCGATCGGCCTAACGTCCCCATTGCCTTTATCAAGTGGAATCAACCGACTAGCCAGAATTGGCTCAATCGTATTTGTTTTTTTTTTTTGTTATTTTTTCGCTTTGAATAATCAAGAGATTCAGCGCCAAGCTTTTTAGCCTTTTTGTTTAGTTTTTCAAAATCCTTTCCTTTCACAACATATTTATCATCATCGGATGATTCCTCTTTCTCAGGAACATAATCAGGATCTTCATCATGTTTGTAGCCATCATCTACTATAAAATCTCTATCCTCGGGGCTTTGATATTCCATTTTAGTATTTGTTTAGATTATTTTTGTAGGGTAATCCCCTGATTACTCATTCATTCTGATCTCATCAAAAATAAATACACATACAATCACTGTTTACATTAAAAACAATAGATTGCATTCCAGAGTTCCCTAACAACCAGCAAACCTGAAAATAGATTTTGTGTTTACCTCCAGAACTTGAAATTGTTAGGGCACTCTGGAATGCAATGGCGTCATAATATAATCCCTTAATAAAATGATCACTAGTGGTCCTGAATTTGATAAATTTGTTGTTGAACCATGGATGGATCTTGAACCATGGATAGATATTGAACCAATGTTTAATCTTCTACCAATTCCTCCATTTTATAAAGAAAAATTATTTCTTAATCATCCTTATAAAATTCTTGTAAAATTTATTTATAAGTTCTACCCCAACTACAAATCTGATGAAGAAGATAAATATCATAAAGACCACACTGATTTTTACTTCAGAATTTTAGATGATTATAATAGATATGGAATTGCTTTTAATAGCTATCCCAAACTTTTTCCTGATAATAAACTGTGTGTATTCGAAGATAAAAAATATGGTAAACCCATTTATAAATTGGTTAATAATTGGCATGATAAAAAAACTTTACTATTTAATAATGTAAAAACAATTGATTTAAATAAACATGATATGGGAAAAAAACCTCTTTCAATAACTGAAAAACTAAAAAGAAATTTTATCAAAAAACAAACAAATAAAAAACTTCAAGTTGCATTGATGGATCCAGATGTTTATAATAATGATGAACTTTTTAAAGATGTAATAGAAAAAACAGATAAACAGGAAACTTTAATAGAAAAACTTAATCATCGTTTGTCTCACCATGGATTTGATGATTTCTTAAGAATAAATTTTGATTAATCAATATTTCTTTAATCACCAACAACTTATCTATTATTCAAAAAATGATACAAGTCTAGTCATGTCTGGTAAACAGGATATGAGTCATCACTATTGTTTGGTGTCATGAGACAGTCATACGTTTTTTTCATCCAATCAAAGACTTCACATTTTCACTTCACAATTGTGAAACTTTTCATTGAAAGCAATTTCATTTGTGAAGTAGTTATAATAGGATGATTTGAGTCGCCTACTCACAAGTACTTTTTCCCGTCATTTTCCCGCGAGCCCGCAGGGCGAGCGATTGAGTTGTCAAATTTCCCCACCGTCATAAA
>JBBMOI010000012.1:11995000-12005000 GCA_038088405.1 Porites divaricata | reverse complement strand
ACATTAGGAAAGAGAGAATAATGGTAGGGATCAAATCATAAAGATCTGTAAATATTTAGTACTTGTATACGATGGTAGGCAGTCAAAAGGAAAATTTTATCGATCTAATTAAATGCTGGGTTCCTCATAAGAGTCAGGTAATTTTGAAACATACACCTTAACTTTTTAACCAGCTTTTATTAAATTGCTCCAAATTCAAGATGGCATTTTTCCTGAAAAATAAATTTATGGGCGTGATTCCTCAAATTTCTGTCATTCATCGTTCATTATTAAATCAAGTGTCAATAAATTGACAAACTTAAGGCAATAATTTATACGGCTGGGATATTTGCTCTCATAACCTTTAATCCTGGGAGAAATTTTACATGAAGTGGTACCAACTGGGAAGTCCAGTGCTAGGTGCTTTCCTTTTTTATTTGCTAGCAATTTTGACTTTTTTAGACATTTTCCTGATATTTCGCTCTAAAATTTGACCGTACACATAAATGTCTACCATAAAAAAATTTCCTATTATGGTTTATCATAGCGTCTGGGATATAAAGGATATTGGAGGGCTATAGAATGATTTATGATAGTGCCTACATGGAAACCTGGACTTAAGTGAGTTTTTAAGTTCTTACCTTAATTGCATTCAATAGGAATGTTACCCAAACCCAAGTAAAATAAATCACTAGGTTTAAGGTTACCTAATAGTTCCACTGTTGTCGCCGAGATTTCAAGTTGCCGGTTAAATATCACAAGTAGGCGTTGATCAAATGGCTAGGGATTTCTTTAGATTCTATTTTTCTGCTATTTTCGTATGAAAGTAGCTGGGGACCACGTTCATAGTAGCCAGAGGAGTTCCCAGCCCCCTGCCTCTTAATGACAGCCCAACCAATACACTGTAAGCATTAACTATTATCATCATGTACTTGGGATGGATTCCTTCAATTTAGATCTTAGGCGGGGTTCTCCCTTGTCTTCAGTGCATGATATAAAGCAACTGAAATAAATGTGCAAAATTAAGTGCTCATTAGTATTGTCCGATTGTATTTTATAAATTGCTATTTTTTGTATAACGTCTCTTCAGCAGTTGTGCGTGTGTTGCTATTATTTCTACGTATCTCCATCACAAAGGCTGGTGAAATCATTTATCAAATATAATGTATTAACTTACTGGGAAAATGGCATATCACTTGATTTTTTTTTTTTTTTTTTCAGCTATACACTGAAAATTTCAAAGAGAATACCATTCTTTGAATGAACAGATCATAACCTTTTCCTGAATCAATTTTCCTCCTCTCATACTTACAGTATCTGAATGTTTGCTTATAGATGCCAACCTGTGGGGAATGTTATCTCTGTTGCACTTCCTTTTCTGTCAGGGTACAGGGGTATCAAGACATGCATGAGAAAGGAACGATTTTATATGAAACTTATGGAAGGGTTAATAGCATGCAGTTTTTTGCCTGATGTATAGACTGACCCAGAGCTAGTTTTGTAAGGGTTAACTAGTTGCTTTTATATTCATCTATAACTGAAGGTTTGACAGTGCCTGTAGGGATGGCTATTGTATTATAGCGAGTTCATCCACCAGTAAATAAGTCCCCCTGCGTGCCCTCGAACCCTGCTTGACCACTGGCTGTAGGTTGGTGGGGAAGCCAAGGTAGCACTGACTTTATAGGCCCCATTTATATGAAGAAAAATTATCCCGGGAAAAGGGTGCCTCTTCCTTTAACGATCAATTTTATGAGAATAAAACTGACCCCTTTGCCCAAGCTAACAGCACGCGCACGCTCTGATTGTCTAAAACAGCGAGCGCGCATGCTTTCAAAGTGTTTGTGTGGAGAAACGGTGGCCCCCTACCATCGAAAGGGTGATCGGGCTAGGCGCGGCATCCTTCTAGCCGAGCGTAAATGCGCGAAACGTTGGCACCCAGGACGGCTAAACCCTTATACCCTGGACAACGTTTCTACATATAAAGGAGCCCTTAAATGGCTTACCGGTAATTGGTATCGTGACGGGACCTGGCCTAAATATTGAATTTCCCAGTTTATACCAGGAATAAACGGCCCTAGCGTTTGAATCATTGGGGTAATCCGTTGTTCATGTACAGAGTGCATCAAAAGCTGTGCCTCCTTATTTAAGTAGTATAGTAAGGACCGAATTGACCTCTCTTTGGGAAGAATCTCATAAAGAAGAGAAGGCATACATTATGGGAATCGTGCATAGTCATCAAGACGAAAGCAAACTAGCTTTTTTTAAAAAATTTAATATACGCCACTTCCAAATTTCCCATAATGCACCTTATTTGCCCCTTATTTGTATCTCATTTTCTCCTGGGTATTATAGCCGTCCCAAGAGAAATTGAAAACATTGCTTATGCAAAATTTTGGGGGAAAATAAGGCGCATTATAGGAAATGTGGAAGTGGCGTATACAAAGAAAGGCGATTTTTTGCTCTTCATCCGCCATTTTCACATCTCCCATAGCACGCCTTCTTTGCCCCCCCCCCCCCCCCCCAAATTTTTCCATGACCCTTGCACTTTATTTCCCCCTTGGGTATTACAGTCGTTCCAAGAGAAGTTAAAGACTGCTTATGCAAAACAAGGCCTATTATGGAAGATGTGAAAATGGCGAATTATCCCTGTTAGCTTTTTCACTTTTCTATTGTTCACGAAAAGGGCAAATTTGACAAGAATTTATAAAATATTTATAACCCTAACCCTAATTAAAACAGGATGAAAAAAGAGGCATGTCGATGATCCTGGGTCTTACAAAAATGACATTTTGCGAAATTGGTGAATTTGGCAAGGATTCATCAAGGGTCTGGGAAAAAATTTAAATAGGACAACAAAAGAGGCTTATTGGCAGCTGGCAATTTTCACGAAAATGGCAAATTAGAGAAACTGGCAAGAATCCATCAAAGGTTTTGCAAAAACTCAAATAAGGTGACAAAGAGGGAAATCTTGACAATTGGCGATTATCAGAAAATGGCAAATTTTGGGCGAAAAAGGGAAATTTGGGCAAAAATGGCGAGTATGCCAAAAACTCATCAAGAGTTTGGCCAAATATTCAAATGAGATGACAAAAAGGGGCATCTTAACAAATGACGATTTTACGAAAATTAAAAATTTGGCAAGAATTTATAGGTTTGGCAAAAATTAAAACAGGAGGCATGTCAATAATTGTGGGTTTTACGAAAATGACAAATTTTGCGAAATTGGCGAATTTGGATTTACCAAAGGTCTGGCATAATTTTAAATGAGACCACAAACGAGGCAATCTTGGTTTGCAACCACGAGACAAGGCGGCCATGCTGAGGGTCAATACATATAATTTTTCTCGAAGAATTAACATGAAAATAGAGTTTGGTTCCAAGAGGAGAGAAATGCTTTTGTTCTTGACCACCAACATGGACGCCTTGATGTCAAGTACAAACCAGCAATATTGACAGTTGGCGATTTCACGAAATAGGCAACTTGAGAAAATGGGGGATTGGCCAAGAATCCATCGAAATGAGGTGACAAAGAGGGCAATCTTGCCAAATGGCGATTATAAGAAAATGGCAAATTTAGGCGAAAAAGGCAAATTTAATTTCGGCAAAAAAATGGAGAGTTCAAGGCTTCGGCCAAATACAAGTGAGATGACGAAAAGGGGCATCTTGACAAATAACAATTTTATAAAAATAACAAATTTGGCAAAAATTTATAAAAGTTTGGCAAAAATGTAAGCAGGATGATAAAAGAGGGATGTCGATAATTAAGGGTTTTACGGAAATGACATATTTTGCGAAATTGGCGAATTTGGCAGAGGATTCATTACATGTAAAGGTCTGGCAAAAAATTTAAATGAGACAACGAAAGAGGCGTATTGACAGTTGGCGATTTTCGCGAAATTGGCAAATTAAAGAAAACGGGCAATGGACAAGAATCCATGAAAGGTTTGGCAAAACCTCAATTGAGGTGACAAAGAGGGGAATCTTGACAAATGGCGATCATAAGAAAACGGCAAATTTAGGCGAAAACGAAAATTTCGGGAAAATGGAGAGTTTAAGGGTTTGGCCAAATACAAATGAGATGACAAAAGGGGGCATCTTGACAAATGACAATTTTATGAAAATGACAAATTTGGAAAAAATTTATTAAAGTTTGACACAAATGTAAGCAGTATGACAAGGGAGGCATGTCGATAATTGTGGGTTTTACGAAAATGACATTTTTGGCGCAATTGGCGAATTTGGCAAAGGATTCATTAATGGTCTGGCAAAAAATTTAAATGAGACGACAAAAGAGGCATATTGACAGTTGACGATTTTCGCGAAAATGGCAAGTTTGAGAAAACGGGGATTAGGCAAGAATCCATCAAAGGTTTGGAAAAACCTCGATTGAGGTGACAAAGAGGCGATTCTTGACAAATGGCGATTATAATAAGAAAATGGCAAATTTAGGCGAAAAAGGCAAATTCGGCAAAAATGGCGAGTGTGTCAAAAATTCATCAAGGGTTTGGCCAAATATTCTAATGAGATGACAAAAAGGAGCATCTTGACAAATAGCGATTTTACGAAAATGACAAATTTGGAAAAAAATTATTTAGGTTTGGCAAATATTAAAACAAGATGACAAAAGAGGTATGTCGATAATTGTGGGCTTAACGAAAATTACATATTTTGCGAAACCGGCGAATTTGGCAAGGATTGAGATAATGACACAACAAAACAGGCATATTGTCAGTTGGCGATTTTCACAAAAATGGGAAATTTGGGAAAAGGGGGAATTGAGCAAAAATCCATCCATGATCTGACAAAACCTCAAATGAGGTGGCAAAAAGGCAATACTGACAAAAGGCAAATTTCCACAAATATAGCGAGTGTGCCAAAAAATTCATCAAAGGTTTGGCCAAATATTCAAATGAGATGACAAAAAGGTGCATGTTGATAGTTGGCGATTTTTAGGACAATGACAAATTTTGCGAAGATGGCAAATTTGGCAAAGAGTTATCAAAGGTTTGACAAAGAGATGACACAAAGGGGCATCTTGACAAATGGCGATAATAACAAACATGGCAAATTGGGCAACAGTTCATTTAAGGTTTGTCAAAATTCAAATGAGGCATGTCGATAATTGTGAGTTTTACGAAAATGCAAAATTTGGCAAGAATTTATAAAAGGTTTCATAAAAATTAAAACAAGATGACGAAACAGGCATGTCGATAATTGTGGGTTTCAACGAAAATGACAAATGTTGGAAAATTCGCGAATTTGGCAAGGATTCATCAAAGGTCTGGGAAAATTGCCTGTCGATAATTAGCGAGAATAGCAACTTTGGAGAAAATGGCTAATTTGGCAAGATATTTATCAAAGGTTTGGCAAAAATTAACACAAGATGACAAAAGAAGGATGTCGTTAATTGTGGGTTTTTACGAAAGTGCCATTTTTTACGAAATCAACGAATTTCTGGAAAAATCTATCAAAGGTTTGGCAAAATTTAAGTAAGACGACAAAAACGGGCATCTTGTACAAATAGTGATTTTAAGAATATGGCAAATTTAGGTGATAAAGGCAAATTCCGGCAAAAATGGCGTGTATGCCAAAAATTCATCAAGAGTTTGGCCAAATATTCAAATGAGATGACAAAAAGTGGCATGTTGCATGTTGACAGTTTTCGATTTTTACAAAAATGACAAATTTGGCGAAAATAGCGACTTTAGCAAGAGGAAATGAGTGGCTTGCCAAATAACATGGCGAAAAATGGTCAGTTGCTAATTAGAGATTTTTATGAGGATAGCAAATTTGGGCGAAAATGGCAAATTTGGGAAGAATACATGAAAGGCTTGGTCAAAATTCAAATGAGATGCCAAAAAAGGCTACCTTGACAATGACTGTTTTTTCGAAGAAGGCAGATTTTTGCCAAAAATGGTGAATTCGACGAAGGCTAATCAAATGCTTGGCAAAAACTCATAAATGAGTTGACAAAAAGAAAGCATGTGAAAATTTGGGTACCAGTTGAGATTGAACCTCTGTGGTACCCCTCTGTTGATGAAATGACAGAGAAATATCTGACAATTGACTTGACATAGTTATCAAGAAAAAACAAAGCATTTTCATTGTCGTTGACGAAGATATATCCTCTGACTGAAATACTTCCATCAATGCATCGAGATGGAATTAACTAATTCAGAAAACGGTACTAAATTAAGCTCGATCAAATGTGGCCATAGAAACGCAAGTAATTCCTGTAGTCAAAGGTGCATCAGAAGTAATCAAGAAAACAACGTCCTTAACTGTTTTTGGCAGTAACCTGTGTACAGCCACCCTCTACCCCCAACAGAAAAACTCAATGAGGGAAAAGATCAGTCTTTTAAGCATCATTTTCGATTATGTTTCCCGCGAATTGAAACATCACCTATATATATATAGTATTTTGTTGTTTTCTTTTCATCCTGATGGGGATGTGCTGCTGGACGAGGTCGCATTTTCACGTCTAGATTAGCTATAATGAGGTTGAACATTATAATGGTGTCAACAGAAGAGTCGCGGTTGCAAAGTTGACTTTATAAGGTACATGCATAGTAAGAAAGGACTACATATATTGTGATCGCGAAAATTATATTTGTCAAAAAGTGGATAAGATGGCTTCTATAGGGTCCGTAGAATAGGCAGTATACATGTAATAATGGGGTAGGGGTTCTGAAAGGCCAGCTGCATATACCAAGCAAAAATTTCAATTTGGCAGTAAGGATTCAGAGAATGACACTAGCCAAAAAAGTAGAGACTTCCAAGTTATGATTGACAGGACATTCATCCACCTAGCTAGTTACTTTAGAACATCAATGGCATGGCAGTGCAAATTAAACCTTAAAACAGGGAGATTTGCCGATCAACCCCATCTACACTCAATGAAAGTACTTCTCCCATAGTACAACCACCCTTTTCGCTTCGACCAACTGCCGGGAAGGACCAATAAGAACTGTCCTTCTTTTAAAGATAAAGACATATTTTGAAATAACATATGCGTTTCAAACTATGGCCCTTGTTGCAGAAGTCTTAGTTTGCGACATTTCAAACTATGGTGATGTTTCGATACCACCCTTTGCGTTATTGCAAAATACAGCATTTAACTCTTCTGTTCTTAGCTCACAAATCGCGTCCACTCAACTTACTTGACCGGCGTCAGAGATCATTCTTGGCAAAAATAGGTGCGCTTTACTGGGGCCAAGGTTTGCGCTAACGCATAATGTGGTCTGACAATTGTGACTTATTTTGCGTTAACTCAATCTGTGTTCTATGTTTTAAAACCAAGGCTTGCGCCAAAAAAATATCGCAAACCATGGCGAACTTTGAGATAAGTCATTCCATGTCCTTCCAATAACCAGGGGTAACCAACGACTGCGTCCTTCTAAATACATTGAAAACACTTTTTAGGTTACCCAGAGAACTTTTAGACCTTCAAGGGCTTCACTATTATTTTCCCGAAAATTTTAGATGCAATTTAACGTATTACGAAAGTGAGAATGTTTCTGATTCCTCTCTAAATCACATTTCCAAATCCGAAAATTTTAGGTTTCCTTTTTTGTAAGAAAAATAGCCTAACCTGGGCAGTAAAATGGAAAAATTAAACTTCAGAAAATCGTAGGAAATTTGTGAGATAAGCGTCGAAAATTTTACATAAGTGGAACGATCATCTAGAAATTTTTAGTCGTCCTCAAGTGATAGAAAATTCTAGGCAATATTTGCTTCTCCGAACAGATATTATACAGAAAACGCTCGTTGGGTGCCCCTGAATAAATTCCGTATTTTGCGACAGCGCGAAATGTGGTTCCCAGATCGTGGACCTTATACAGGCTTCGCTCTTCAGGCCAGGATTTGAGTTATCGCAAACTGTGGACTTTAAGAAAGGAGTCACATTTTGCGATAACTCAAACTGTGTCCTACCAATGAATCACCGAAAGTCACAGACACCTTTCTAGAACAACTAGTGATTTTACAACCGTTCCACAGTCAGCCGTCATCGGTCATAATAGAAAAACACTAACTTTTTCCTGCGCTAGTGAAGAATACAACACAAACAGCGAACTTAAAAGATCGGTCTATGATCGCTAGCTTTGCATATCAGAAACGGAAACGATCAGTCATAGCTGGCGGCATATTTTCGTAAGCTTTCGCGTTTTATCCAAGTCCAAGTTCGCAATATTCATAGGATGCAGATTTGATTATGATCTGTACAGGGACGTAGATGGTGAAAAGATTATAAACAAAGCGATTTGCCTTGTCCTCTTCGACAAGTATCAGCTAACTTAACTGAATATGGGATAAAATTAATTAAGCTGATCGATACGTAAATAAGAGCCGGAGAAAAATTGCTCAATGCGCTCTTCATATTTTTAGAATATGTAAAAACATGAAATTTAACTTTAACGACGCACAGCCGGTCTTGTTTTTTCGAAGTTCTTGTTGTACAATGCCAATACAGTATCAAATATATTCTCCTTCGCAGCCTTTCGGCCGCCATGTTTACTTAACCTTGCAAGACAAATTTTACTATCGTCCCCGACCCGCTAGAATTGCAAATTTTGCTCAAAGACCAAACTGCAACGGAGATTCTTTTCCAGTCCTATGTACAATGCCAATACAGTATCAAATATATTCTCCTTCGCAGCCTTTCGGCCGCCATGTTTACTTAACCTTGCAAGACAAATTTTACTATCGTCCCCGACCCGCTAGAATTGCAAATTTTGCTCAAAGACCAAACTGCAACGGAGATTCTTTTCCAGTCCTATGCCGCGACTACCACGATAGATCGCATGACCTGATTGGCTTGCATATGACATTACGTCAGAGGACATGTTCACAAGACAGGACAACTACAACGGTACAACCTTGCTGTACGCCATGTTTGTTTATAATGCTCGCCGTGAAGACTGGATCCAAGAGAATGACGAAAGCGTATTCGAAAATTTCCGGATACGGCCGGAAAATACGCTGGATACGTGTGGACGCAAGCCGTATTCGTAAAAAAAAATTTGCGTTTTCACAAATTTCCGGATACGTGTGGACGATGCCTAAAAATATTAAATGTAGAATTAGAGTACCAAAAAAGGTGACCGCCCATGATGATAGCTGTGTACCCTTTTCAGGCTTTCCTTCCCTTAATAAACAACCCTTGGAAATGTTTATTCATCAGCCAACTATTGAATCTAGCTTTTTGTATGGATTAAGGACAAAATGACCGGCATATTTTCAAATAATATGATGGTTGGACAGACGTCTGACCAGCTTTGCGGATATAACAGTTATAGGTCATTTTGTGCTTGATCCATTCAATGAGTTTGCCAATGAATAAACGTTTCCATGGGCTATCAAGGGAGGGGAAGTCTTGGGAGGGTACTCAAAATGACGACACAAAAAATTGGCGTAGGAGACCGCTTCCTTCATATCTTTCCTCCTGTCGTCTTCAAAGAATATCACTCCTTCACCAGATTAATGTATAATAGGAAGAGCCCTTAGTCCTGATCGTATAAATGGACGGCAGATTTGATTTCAAATTTAAAATAACTGCTACACGACATTATTGTTGGAAATTATAAAAAAGACAAGTCATCATAATACCGTACTTGCATGTGCTTCTTGCACAATCTGGAAATCAGAGGCTGTTAGTAAAATTCAGACTGGTCAGGAAGCCAACAATCATCTTTTTAGAACAGACCAGTTCACACAGAGATTGTGATAGAAAGAAAAACAGCTTAAAGGTTTAATGAAGAATCAAGAGCATCTTGGTATGTTAGTTTTATTAAGATCAAAAACAATACTGCATAATGAACAAGTTCAATTAATAAAAACACCATTAGGTTAGAATATATTTCTAAACATCCGATTAATACCAAATTCTTGAGAAACAGAGCACAGAATAATAAAAAACAAATTTTTATCACAAAACATAATTATTTTGACTAGAATTACAAGAGGGGTAGCATCTTTACATGCTTTTCTTGACACAAAAAGTCCTTTAACCAATATTGTACAG
>JBBMOI010000012.1:11975000-11990000 GCA_038088405.1 Porites divaricata | reverse complement strand
ATCAAATTTTTATGCCCTTTAATAATATAAACATCTCCCCTGTCAGCGGCTAAGAAATAGTCTGGTGGGAAATTAATTAGTCATTTAGTGTGTCCATTGAGAACTTTGGTTTCACAGTTTCAACACCGTTTTTTTACTTAAAAAATGTTTTTCTAAATTGTAAAATGTCTAAACTGCATGTTAATCATTCACATGTTGTGGTGGACTTAGAAAAAATTCTACAGTGTGGCAGCACCGAGAGCAAAACAGCAATACTAGTTGAAGACATCGGGAGTGAATGCTGAGTTTAACTCAAAGCGTTACAGAAGCTTGAGCAGGGGGGGGGGTGGAAGGGGCGAGGTCTGGGACCATGAAACGATGTTCTCACAACTTGCAAAGCAGTCATCCTGCATGATGGTCAGCAGGATAATTGCAGTATTTTTCCCACAGTAAATATTTTTAGACTTTTTAGAAGCAAGAAGCGAACCAGCAGAGGAAATCAGAAATACTTAAAAAATTGAAAAAAATAATATCATGCATCTTTGTTTTTCTTGCATATCGTATTTGTCTTTTGGTACTGAAATTGCAGGGGAAACTAAAACCCAACCGCGTTAGATCTTAACCAACAACAACGCGCTCGATCAGTTTATAGGTTACATCGTTTTTGCCGGGCAAGGATAACTTGATGCTGATAAAAATTCTGGAGGAAGTGTCAAATTTATCGGAAGCTTTATAAATAACTATGAGCTTACAGCTCTACCTATAACATTCACACTTCATAACATTTCACTTCATTTATTACAATCAGTCAACACCTTGAAACCAAAGTTAAAATTCCAAACGATCCTAATAAAGAAATCACAACTACTACTGAAAGCTCTGTACCTTGAAGCGACTTTAACTTTCCTAAGGTTTGCTGCAAAACACTGCTCGATAGCTCAACTCTTCGACAGTTCCAAACTCTGCAGAGGGAACTTGTTTAACAGAAAAAGAAAACCAGACACTATGTCTTAAAAGCGACATCAAATCAATAAATTTGCGTATTACCAAAATATAATAGTGAGAAACAGTCCCGCCTTCGACCGCCATGTTTTTGTTTCTTCTCAAGACCGTTGATCTATGGATTTTGACGTAATGCGCATGATCAGTACACAAATCCACTGGCAAGACCCTTGCTGATTGCTTTGCAAGTTGTGAGAACATCGTTTGGATTTCATTTAAGAGAATGTATGGGAAGTAGCTCCCCCCCCCCCGAGCTTGAGTATTTGGACATTTTCACAAGAGGTTAATCAGTAATAGGTATGTAGTTTTTAGCATTATGTTCAAAGAAAAACGTTTGTCTGTTATTTGGACCTTCATTCTGTTAGCTTCACTTAAATTCCTTCTTTCATCATTGTGGGTTGACTTTCAAGACAAAGGCATTTATAATCAAAAGCTGAACACTGAATTATTGTACTAGTTTGTCAAGAGTATCTAACCAGGTCTACTTATAGTTCACACTTTTACGGTTATTTATTGCTTTTGTTAAATAACTGCAGCTGATGGTAATAACTAAATAAAGCCAGTAATTTATTAACTTACAGTGTAATGAGTTTGTTATTTTATGGAATAGAAAGATTTTTTTGACGTGAGAGAAGTTAGAAGATGCTCAAAACTTGAAAAAAGGTTGTAGATTCTCGCAGCAATCGATTATCGAGAGTAGAGAGCAAATTAATCGAGAATCGAGTGTCAACTTACTTTTGATCGGTACTGTATGTCACATCCAATTCGTTCAACAACATTCATAAGTCTTTTAGGTGTCTCACGCGTTAAAAACCAAAAATATTCAGGATTAACAGCCAGCACATTCCACACACTTGGTCTTTGCTGTCGTATTGATATTCAGGGAAATATTCATGAGACGTCGCAACAAAACACTAAAGCATTCCATGGAAGCATTAGACTTTCCAATGAAACCTTGTGCATGCGCTAAAGCTCTTGAAAACTGTAGATATTTTGATATAAATAGTAGTACATTGCTGATAAAGCTAAGAAATGATGGAACCATAGTCTCTTGTTTTGATCACGGAAAGGTTTGACACATGCACGTTGAATTTTTTTTTTGCATTAATAAGTTCTTTTAAAAAATATGCTAATTACACAAGCTTCAGAAAAAAAAGGCCTGTAAAAAACAGAAGATACAGAAAAACTCTATTGAGAAACCAAAACGGTGTATTACTTTTATAATACCATGCAACTTGGCTGAACTTGGAGTTCCAATATGCATCACTGGAAAATTGTCTACATTCAAGAGTTCTCTTAAAATATATAAACTTTACCTCTAAAGACCAGCTGATAATATGAACCGGTACACACAGTGCAAAAATAACACCAAATGCTATTGCTGTGTTCCTCTTCCAATTGCGCGGATTACACCACCATCCACCGGAGGGAGACCACACGTACTTTGGATAATCAAACTTTTTTACACCTCCCTGTTTGATAGAGTGATTACTGTTAATTATGAAACCTTCAAAGTTTTAAATGTTTCTCAAAAATCGACGACTTCTTTAAAGAAAAGCTACAAAATAATACCATTGCTCATCGAGAGGCCCTCTTTAACCTCTTTCATACTTTGTAACCAAGCTTTATCTTGTTTTCCCATGATGCATTGCGGATGTCGACGCATGCCACTTCTAAGGAAAAACTTTCAAACATGGCGGAGATACCGGAATTGGTAGGTTTGCGTGATGTATAAAAATTAATTTCAGATTTTATACGGCAGTGAATTACGGCCAAAGTTTCTAGGCAGAGACGAAAATATTTATTTTTTTCCTTCATTTTTGGACAGTTCACTTCCAGTGCCGATTTGTTAAGATATAAGTGATGTTTACATCTCGAACACGAAATTCATATGTGTGTTTCAAATCAGAAGTAGACTTACGATGTTCGGTGTCTAACTATTATTAAAAGTGTTCATTTTGTTATCTCTATAGTCACCCAAGGCTCAAACAGACGATACAGGTAAGACTTTTAGTGCCGTGGCTAGGCAAGCTTCTTGACTGATTTCCAATAATATTAAACTACACAAGCTAGGTTAATGTTTTCAAATGTTTATTTTTCTATATTTAAGCTTAATGTATGCTTTGCCGGTCAAAACTTTAAACTTATTTCAGCGTAAACTTCTTAGATATTGGTTATTCTGAGGCTTTTCGTGCACCTAGTCTTCATTCATTTTTATTTGCCTTTTTGCTTCGTTGCTCTTCAAAATTATTTGTAGGGGACTCGACAGACCAGGAATATGAAATCACTGCCGACATGATGGTTCACGATCTAGACGATGAAACAACTATGGAGGAGGAAGAACTTTTAGCCGATAAAGAAGAATTTAACGAAGATGAATTATCAGAGCTGCAAAAAGTAACACTTTTTAACGCTTTTTCTCCTATACATGTTGTTATCTGAAATCAATTTATCATTTTACGTACTTGAGCAGTTGAATGGACTGTTCTTAACTATAGCTACAGGGTGGTTGGTATTTACATCACCTCTCTTACTAGACATGTGTCTCATCTTGAGGGATAAATCTCTCTTTAGATGAGAGAATCACTCCATGGTTGATGTTAGCGCTTGCTGATGCGAGTGTGTAACCTTGACAGGCGAGTAGAAATTAAAGATCACTCCACTGGAGTAAAAGTTTAATCTTTAGTAACTGTAACTGATAAGCAGTTGAAACATGTTTGCACATGTTTGCTTTGTCAAGTACTTATGAATATTAATTTTTACGAATACCATATTTGGAACGAGAAGAAAAGATAACGGACCAATCAAATTTCTTACACAATGTGAAGTATTTTCACTCCACATTCCTGCTCTCACCTTGTCAAATGTTAATGTTATTTTTCTGGGCCGAGTTGTTGAAAGCTGGGTTAAGGTGGTTCGTCTGGATTTTTTGGGGGGGATACCTCCCAAGTTTCAGCATTAACTACGTCCCCATGAGTAAAGATATGGAAAAAAGATTACCACAACTGTATTAAAAAAATTTCTTATGATCTGGGTTTTATTGAAATCGGAGTCGCCATGGCAATGTAACAACGCCAGGAGTTTTTTAAGAAATTGCTTAAGGGAGTTTGACAAGTGTATAAAAACAGGTGATTTTTTATGCGTATATGGAGTGAAGGAGACCCAAAAAGTTAGAAATTGATTAAAAAAGATGAAGACTTTCTAAAATAAAAAGACGATATGGTGAGATAGAATGATAGAAGTGTATTTTTTCAATATTCCCACCACTTAAGTCTGTTAGCTGACGTACATGCGACTTGCTCTTTGCTGCGACGTGCTGTACTTGTTCGAGCCTGTGTTCAAACTGCCTGTGGTTGTCTCTCTCAATTCAAATTAGATGGGAAGAAGGCTGGAGTTGACCTTGTTTTGATACAACTTTTTCTGCTTTCTTGTGTGAATCACGTTGATCTTTTGCTAACTTTTCTTTTTAAGCATAATTTCTATAAGAAAACAAAGGAAGTTTTGTATCTAAATAAGGTCAACCTGAGCCTCACATGCACTTGAAGGCTAAGGTAATAAGCCTTCAACTGTAAAATAGTTTATTATCTTAGTGTCCTTGCTCTTTCCTTGTGCGATCTTGAAAAGACGGTGTGACTGTCTATAATCCGGTGTAATAGGACTGAATGAAGTCTAATTGGGCCTGTAACGTTGTGAACGATTAAACAAAACAGAAGACCGCGTAGTGGGAGTCCGATTTATTGAATCCTATGAAAAGTATAACAGTACTACAGATTGTCAATTGGGCAGGATGTTTTATTACCAATTCCCTTGCCTCACCTTGAACCCAGTCAAGAGTGTGTGTGCGATGGTGCGTACTGTTCAATTACTAGGGACTTTAATGTCCCGTGGCACGACAGCAATGAGAACGTTGCTTGAAAAGTGAGTTTGCGCTCTTTTGCTCTTTATCGCGATTTTTCCTACCCACTTACTTTGCCAAATGTAACTTTACCCATCTGGAGTTGAATTCCTATAAACATATCCAAGTTTCAAAAGAGAAATAAGATTTAGTCATTGCTTGTTACATTGATAAGCGATAAGCGGCACAAGGACTGTGTATAGAAATTCAGATCGAGTGCTTTTTTTCAAGAATTATATTTAATGAAAGAGGATGAAGAGGAGGGTGGTGCTGTGCTGTCTTCCAGGTTCAACCGTGTAAGACAAATAAGGGTGTCCGTTAGGCTGGATTTGTTAGAAATAATTATCTTCAGACTGATTTGATGAAGTGTTTAAGAATATTGCAAACCAGTACTGGAAAATTGGGTGAGCACTTGGGAGTGTTAGGGAAGTGATTGATTTGGAAACAACACCCTATAAACGATTTTAAGGTCTGCAGGACTCAACAACCGTCAGCAATGCCAACTAACTGACTAAACGTTTTTTTGCTGCTTACAGACTACCGTAATTAGTGTTTTTTGGCCATTTACTGACTTCATCTATACCCCATTGACACCCTCAATTATAGCATAGTTTGAACAAATTCTATGAGAGCGTTTTCAAAATATTTTGAAATGAACTTTTAAGCATCATAAAAACAGTGAAATAGCATGCTATCCACACAATTAGCTAATTTTTTCAGAAAATGATAAGCTTTGGAAACAGGGCTGAAAATAATATCATGGGCAAAGCCATCCCCAAGACACTAGATTTAAAAATGGTCTGGGGGAATATGCCCCCAAGTCCCCCAGTTTGAAGCCCCAATGCACTGTAACTTTTCTTCCCATGTGTACACCTTCAAAATCTCACACTACACCCCTGTAGAGGTTAGAAGGTGTAACACAGTCATTGTTCTCAGGACCAGAATCAAATTTTAAAGTCGAATCTCCCTCTAAAATACAGTAAAATGAAGCATGGCAGTTCTCCTGGCTAATAAGAGCACAGGGACCTTGTTGGCTTGATTCTAGCCTTTCTGATTGGACAGTGAGACAATGAGTGTGTTATTAATAGTGGGGTCTAGAGCTTTGTAAGAAAAAAACACATTGTCAAAAACTGCTTAATACGCTGAGACAGCAGTAGTCCAGAATCAAGATCCATATTTAGGTAGACAAGTACGCTGTATGTGTTCCAGGTTTTTAGACTTTCCCTTTATTTTAGTAGCGCTACTTCCAATGGAGCAATTAGTATGGGTAATCAAGAAAATGGTTAGAAATGACAAAACAGATCCTTTTTTTTTACTTAATACAGTGAAAACAAACAGCAATTTTAAAGGCCTAAAATTAGGAGAGTGATCATTTCCTAGATACCATAAATTTTCAACTCCTTTTTTTTCAAAACTCCCAATATTTCAAACTAATTCTAATTCCTTTCAAAAATATACTTTTGATTTCTTGAACTTAGAAAATTTAGGAACCAACATAGACCAAATTTAGCCACATGCACTCTTGGGCCAGCATTCAGCAAGTTCTGGGGAACACGTTTTCATGCAAAATGTCTTCATATCTTAGTTTGAAATTGCTTTGAATGGTTATTTAGAAAATTTCTTACCTGAATCAGTTTACGTTTGCCCAAAGGAGCATTAAATGCTTTGCGCAAAATACAATTTTTAATCGGAACTAACTTTTGTAACACCCTGTGTAACCACAGGTAGACCACCTTAGGTTTTCAGCATTTTTGTATGTCTAAAAATAGAGGGAAATTTGACTTGAATGAATGCTAAATTTTAACCAAAAAATATCTGTTGTATCCGATACATGTGATGTCATGAAACAAGATAAGAATAACAATTGACCTTCAATTGTTACCGGGGCCTAGCCGAAGGCTGGCACCAGTCTTAAAATGCAGACTGTTTCTGTCATTTTTTCAACGTTACATTGTTAGGGATATATCGCTGACTGAGATATATCGCTGGCTCATTACTTTTGCTCGCTCATTGAAATCTTATCTGCCATTTTACATTGAGTGAACCTTCCATCGTGAAATTTATTGAGAATCAAAGCGAACACTTATCAAAGCTAACTTTATATCATCTTAAAAAACGTGCTACAAGGCGATCTAGACGTGCTCGTGAACTGAGCAGAATTCCATTGCTATTTCTAAGAGGTCTCACCAAAAAGAATAGCATGTTGAAGAAATTTGTCTTAAAAAATATTTCAATGATTGAGATACCGAAGTCTTCAAAGCTCCATCACTATGTTAATATTAGGTGAGAAGACTTTATCGTGCACGATATAAATGTAATAACAAATGCAATCCAAAGACAATTAACTTAAATAAAATTTCTATACTCAAGAAAGCTTATTTGTTGTCTTTCTTTAGCAGGCATGCATTATTACAGGATAATGAAACTAAAATGTAAAGCACATCGATATTTATCATTGTTTTCTTGCAATTTTGTGAGTCATAGGTGAATTTCAAACTAAGTAAAGATGTTGAGAAGAATCCAGGAATTCCTCAATACAACACTGATCATCTTGAAGTAATAATTAGACCTTTTATGCAAAATCACAGCTCAACAATGCAGTTGACTTCTCTTATTTCCTCTGAGAATTTGATGCAGTCAAGATTGTCAGTGAACTTGGTTTACAATCAATAGATGTTGGCTGTGCGGGTGATTGTTTCTTTAGATCTGTATCACATCAATTATATGGCAATAGCAACCATCATATACATATACGTACTGCTGGAGTTCAATTTATGAGAGACAACTCAGAGAGATTTATTGAGAGCAATACCGAAAATTCATGGCTAAGATATCTGAATAATATGTGTATTCAAGGTACATGGGCTGATGCACGTATCATTCAAGCAGTTGCAGATGCATTAAATGATACTATACAAATAGTAGAATCTAATCAAGGCTTTGCACCAGTTACTACTGTTTACCCAGTTCAGGAAAGAAATACTTCCCCTACAATTACTATAGGTCATATTGATGAATGTCACTATGTATCAACCACGTGCAGTACCTTACAATCAAATGCCTCCATTTCAATGTGCAGTGTCTTATGTCTGTTATTATTTCAAATTCACAATGTTTTCGCAAAAAATAGATAAATGTGATTAATAAATCTCCACGATAAACCTGACGATAACGTACTTGACAAAATGTGAAATTGTGATAATCCTGTAGCAAACTTCTTTGCAAACTTTGTCATTACCATTCAACCCTAAACTGTCAGTGATTTTTGCTTATTCACTCAAACTTAAAAACAAATAAAAACCTTATACAGATCACACTTATCGACATCACAGTGTAAACACACTACTGTAGCACAGACCATTAGCTGTGATAACACTGAACGAACTTACCACAACATCCTCCTTTCTCGTGCGTTTTGTTGCTTTTCTTCTGCATGAGTTAGTTCAGAGTAAGTATTAGCCTCCACAGAGGAGGGGGGAGGGGTGCAAGAGGTTGACTATATCTATGCAATCACGTGTCCCACTGGGCCCTGGTAAGTTCCACGTAGTGGTTCTTGTTGTTGTTGTTTTGCTCCTTATTTTGTCTTTTCTCTTTTCTTACTGTACTAGGAGAGGGATATGCCTTTAGAAGACTTGTTAGCTTTGTATGGATACACAGACAAAGATACCCCTGAAGGTGATGTTCCACTAGATGAAATCAAGCCTGATCCACTTCCACCTCTAATTGATGCTGATGAGGTTGATTTGCCTCATCCAGGAAATCCTTTAATCGAAGAAAACCTTTTACCGGAGAACACAGATTCACCTGTTGCACCATCTCCAGACTCTCCATTATCAGTGCCATCACCAAGGTCTCCGCAGTCTCCTCCTTCACCCAGACCAAGCAGAGACAACAACTTCTTTCCTGAAAACCAAAGAATAACCAGAGGATGTGAGTGCTGCTCTTTCTCTCAAACTTTTTTTTTGTAATATTGTAGTTTCTCTGCTTTAATTTAAAAATAGAATGTAATATGAATATAAATAAGGTAAGTGCAAGTTTTTACTTGAATTAAGTGTTGTGTTAATCATTTTATCTGTGATTCAATATTGAACATTACTATATTTCCTTTTATTACTTTATTATTACTTTATTACGACTTCTGTAACCAAGGCTATTGAGTCGACCAATCGGATTACAAAAATAAAAATAACAATACATTCCAAGAAAGTTAGCTGTTAATCATAACTACCATAAAATGAAGTAAATCGCATGAATCAAAATCAACCAATTACAACCTACAGATGTGACCTTTTGAACCTGCTAAAGAAAGGTTGTGTTTCCTAAGATCGAGGTCCGTAAGTGTTATTAGTTGTATTTTTGTTTTGAGGTTGCATGTTATTTTAAAGCGTGGCAATGGTAAGGAAGAAATTGCCGGTAGATGACAAAATAACAGCTTGTGCCAAACAAATCTCTCTCCTGGGTGTAACATGTAAGGGGTATCGGATAAGAAAACATTCATTTGTCTTGGGAAACATTTTCTTTCTTGAAGACGTTTGCTATCATAATTATAGTTAACTTTTGTGCTTCGATTAACTTATTTTATTATTCATTCAAAATATTTCCCCAATTCTGATTGGCTAAAAGCACACACATAATTCACCATAACCAGTCACTGATGACCAAATCTAGAAGAATTTTGTGTTTAACAAGAAAATGATGTCAAAAATGCAGCCCATTACAGGTTAAGGCACTGTTACCAAGAAGACCTGGGGACGAGGTTGAGTTGTTTTGGTTGTGAAAAAAAAATGGTGGACATTTCACTCGTTTTAAGAGTATGAACTACAGCTGGAACTAGGCGAAATAATAGCTAAAAAATGGCAAAAACAGCAAGAAGACAACTCAGAGGCCGACATCTGCTATTTGGAGAATATTTGCGGAGCTGGACAAACCAAAATGTACACTATCAAAGATGAACTTAACATCGATGCAGGTAACACATGTTTTTAAACTAGGAATTACTTTGAGTGAATAATAAAGCAATTAATGAATTCGGCTTTCATAGGATATGCAGAATTAAGCAGATCTCAGAGGGTGTTATCCAGCTCAATCTGCTTAATCCTTCGTATCCTACTCAGCCTACTGAGTATTTATAAGGTGTCAAGGTTGCTGCCTAAGAAAATTTTTTGGGAGCCCTTTGGGCTCCTAAAATAAAAAATTAGGAGCCTGAGCCACATTTCTAGGAGCCCAATAAAAAAAGATCATTAACTTTATAAACCCTTTGGTGACAGCTGGCAAGTAGTGAAAAAACGGCATTTTTCAGCAATTCATCTTCTTTGGACTGTTTTTTGGCTAATTAGCATAAAAATGGCTAAAAATGAGTTTTGCAAGAAAAAAGGCATATTTCTTCACTAATCTGACATAATTAAATAGCTTATTTGTTTTTCACACATGTGCAAATCTATTTTGTAAATCTATTTCAATCTTTCTCTCTCACTCTCTTTTTCCCTTTATCTTTCTTGTTTATGAGCAATTTTATTGTCCACTTTATCATTTTTCTTTTGCATGGAATTGTGGGTGGCTAACTTTTTGGGAAAGGGGCAAATTAAGTCTTCAAAGAGTAGTATGTAAAGAGCGAAATTGGCAGTGGATTTTTCCCTAAAATGTTACCTTTTTTGTGAGTATAACTCTGACAGGATTGGTCAGAATATCCAAGAAGAGGTATCGCTGAAAAGATCTATCTTTGAAGAAGTTGTTGTCTATCCATTTTTTACCCTGCGAGCAGAGGCCCTTCGATCTTCTTACAGTAGATAAGTCGGGAAGGCTTAAGGAGTGTTGCATGAGGAGACAAAACCGGAACAATACTCAAGCCTCCAACAAATCGAGTTTCGAAATTCGAAAACCAAGTCTTGAGTTTTGAGGAACCAGCATTTTTATATTTGCCACTCGAAAGGATTTTGAGAAACGATTTATTTTTTGAGAAACATAACAATGACCACTCGCATGCACAACGAAAGGACCGACCAACAGCACTTGCGTGTTAAGTTTTTAGGCGATAAAAAAGGACCAATGAATGGTTTTTATCTGGAAGTTTGGAAAATTAACTCAATATTTTTGTATCAAGACTATCAACTTTGAACTGTTTATGTATTATGAAGGTTTTTATGTACATGCGTTGCATGTGACTGCATAGATTAAAAAGAGATTGAAATATAATCTGGAATAGCCACTGTCAAAAACTGAAATGTTTTTGCCAGTTTTTCAAAAGTTACCACAAAATGTACAGCAAAAAATAGGGAGGCTTATCCAAGGCTTTTTCAAAGACTATTAATTAAATTCATTCAATGCCATTTTCAAATGCATGAGAAACTTCAACTGCTCTGCAGCAGAAGTCACAGCAGCAAATTTCAAGACATAGTGCTGTGTGTTTACCTTCTATCAGCGGACATATTTCCCCATGGCCGACAGTCAAACGTTTTCTTGTCGTTTCAAAATGCAGAATGAACAGGGAATTTTGTTGTTTGTTCTGACTCTTGAAGTTAGCGTGATAATCATAATTTTTAGGCACCCTTTCGGGCTCCCTGTTTAAAATTTTGGTCGCCTGAGGGTAAATCGTAGATGCCTCTGATGCCCAGGCACCTGTTAGGCAGCAGCCTTGAGCTGTTGATTGGCCCATTACTAACTTTCTTGAAATGTATTGTTGTTTTCCTGTAATCCCATTGGTCAAATTTATCTTAGTGGCCTCCAAAGAAAATTGAAAACACGACCAAAGATAAAATTGAACTTCAGTATATGATATGCAATGCATGAAGACACTATACATGAATGAAAGTGGACTTAATTGTCTCTGGCAAAGCATACATGTCACATTTGAGTTGTCAATGCCCAGTGCAGATTAAATTATGTACAAATATTATATTTTGATCTATGGTTTTATAACCATAAGACTAAAATCTCCCCCATATTTACAGCATTTTGTCATAAAAAATTGAAAATATTATGTAACTGGCAATCCAAAATCTGAAAGGATTTGTCTTTACTCAACCATCCTCTCACATCAGAAAAGACCAAAAAGGGGTGTCCCTTAACAAGAGATTAGACTGTGAAGTCTATATGTTGTGATTGAAGATGCTTCTTTTATTTAATTTTTTAAAACAAGTTTGGTTATTTGGTGATAGCTTTAGGTGTCTTGTGTGTTACAACATAGTTTACATAGTGTGGTACCTCCTTAGTCGTACACTTTCCAAAGGTTTGTGATCAGTCTTGATCCTAAAGGTTCTTCCATAAAGGAACAGGTGAAAACTTATGGGAACAAAAATACCCTAACCTATAATGCCTCTGGTTCAATCTCACTGTACCATTTTCTCAGGGTTTGTGCCGCCTTGATTAAAATATGTGTACTGCACCATTCTCTTATGTCCTTCAGGTCTCCTCTGCAGCAGACTTTTCAGGGCACACATCAACGTAGGGCTTGTGTTCCATCTGGGGATCAAAATATGCTTGGATGGTGTCTTAAATTAGCCGGATCTTGATTTCCTCAAATGCACTGGAGCGTTCTTGCTTCCACTCAAATTTTCTGGGATAGTTCATTACATTTGCCAGCTGCTGTCTAATACTGTTGGGCTTCCATGAATTGTGAAGTATATCTGATGATACAGAGGAATGATTTAACTTTTACTTCACTTTCAGGGCATCCTCCAGATTTAATGCTTACATGTGTCTGGAATACTTCATCCTTTCAAAAAATGAAACTGTGGTAACCTCGCAAACTGTGCTGAATTTTCTTGTTGCTCAGTAGAATATCTTATTATTGTGGATTCTATTGTGTAGTATCATCACTTATGTTAAGGACTCCCTTCAGGTTGTGCATCAGTTTCCCTCTAATTGACTCTTCTAATACCTCTGGCACTGACCTAGTACTGTGGTTCAGAGTCGGCAATTGATATGAGTTGCAAAAAAAAGTTACTTTCTGCCAACTCTCTTCAAGTTTAAGATCATGGTATCCCCTGCTCTTATCCTGGTGGGAAAACAGTATTGATCCATTTACCGGTAGTTCATTGGACATGACCGTGTCGTCTGTCGTTAGGTGCTGGTTGTGTCTGTGTTGTATTGTGTGATTTGCCATACACAAGTCTATGATCTACCAAATTTGACTCTGACTTTTATTGGGGGTACACTCATCACATTGGCTCACTGACTTTTTCAATGATTTCTTGATTAATAAGCTGTTGTATTTCCTCGTTTCTGTTGTGATGTGTGCTGAATGGTTTTCAGCATGGTGGCTAAGCAGGCAGCTTAAAATCAGGATCTACATTCAAGCTGAATTCCCTTAAGTTTTCAATTCCTTGACACTGGGCCTTTCAGCTTTTGCATCAGAATGTGATGATCCATTGGATTAGATGCTGTCTTAAACTCAAAGAGCACAACTCCTGCAGTTGATCCATCACCATCTGTTGACTTCACGTGAGAGTGAGTGATACCATTAAGTGCTTGCATGATACTGGATTTGGTAACATTCCAAACTCCTGTTGGTCGATGTTTTGGAGGACAACTTTCTGAACCTGCGTGCCAACAACTCACTCCTCTACTGTCTTTGATAGGATTGATGTCAGGGAAACGGTAATGTTTGTGATGTTTGTTGATGAGTATTGAGGCCTTGCAAAGGTTTGCTTGAGCACTGGCACATCTGTTTCTTTCCACTAAGGTGAGAGACAACCCTCGTGAAAAGGTGAATTGAGAAAGTAAAAATTTGCATTGCCAGTACCGCTGCATTTTCTTCAAATACCCATACCAGAATACCATCAGGACCATGCACTTTACTTCTGTTCAGTGTGATCAGTTTACTTGAAAACCGACTCTTCTTGGTATCTGACCAGTATATTGCACAGGCAGTTTTGCAATTCTTTGAACTTGTTCTTTAGTATTTTGATGGCTCCATTCAGATCCATTCCCCTATAATCAAGCTGTCTGAGTAAAATCAAGGGTGGCTTTGCCCATCAAATCTAGGATTTGATAGCAATCCCTGATACACATAATTATTATTACCACCCCTCAGCAGATCTTGCATGAAGTCTCTTCCTTACAAGCATGTAAAGTGACTTGTACTATCGTATCATTTTGTAGGCACTTTTTTCGATAATGAATGACCATATTAATTTGTAAAGAATTAATTTACTACAAACGTGTCCGATTCTTTTGTTGTCTGCACATTTTTCACTATTATGCCTCAACATCTGTGGACTTAATATACTTCATGTTTAAAAACTTCATTGAATTGACCCTAGGTAGCTCCTAGACGAAATTACCTTTGTTGAAAATTTCAAGCCTGTTGAATTCCCTGTTGCGTTCACATAAACTAAAAAGAACATCTGTCACAAAATAAAGAAATGATATGGTGCGTTTTAACCTTGGCAAATGAGTGTAAAAGGTGCAGCAATTAGCATGTCATTAGCGTGCGACAAAGAAAATACCTTATCTCCCCCACAGATGACCTCCTGAACACTGGGTGTGTGCTCTGTCCACTGAGCTAAGGAGAGACTCGAACATGTATACCTGGTTCATTATTAACCTTTTAAAAGGCCTTGTTCTCTGTGAGTCTCTCCTTAGCTCAGTGGATAGAGTATATACCCAGTGTTTGGGGGGTCAGGAGTTCGAATTCTGACAAGGATTCAAGTTGACTTCTTTGTCCCTCACTCATGACATGCTTATTATCAATTTTTTCACAAAATTTGTCATTTTTCATCAGTACTTTGTTTGGAGAACTTTGGTCTGTAATTTCCTTGTTTCTCTTATCAGTTATTGTCATTAACAATTATTGTTGCCGTAGTTATTGTTGTTTCAGATACAGAGCAAAATGATGTGTTAGTCAGCAGTCTGATTTTTGAGGCAATGTTCCTTAGTTACTCTGTGCTGCCAGACTATACATTTTGGAGTAAAGTTATTCTATATTCTTTCCGTAATTTTTGTTTTCTTTACCAGTGGCTGCTGCTTACAGTTATTTTAATTTGGGCGAGAGTTCATCATCGTCAGATGATGAGGATTACTCCCCTGAAGACTGGAAAAAGGTAATGATTGCAAATGTTTTCTCTGTAAAGAGGTTTTATTACTTAATTAGTTATAGTATGGAAGTCATAACATGCTACGAGCAG
>JBBMOI010000012.1:11925000-11972500 GCA_038088405.1 Porites divaricata | reverse complement strand
TAAATTGACCTCGCTCCCAATGTGTGGCTTCATAGCTCAGTTGGTAGAGCAACGCACCGACAACGCGGAGGTCACGGGTTCGAATCCCGTTGAAGCCCTGATTTTTTCAGGCTTCTTCTTTCCAATTGCTTAAATTGGAAAATTTACTGCGATGATCATTCTTCACTCTTAACACCTTACTCTTACCATATTTCATTTCTTACTATTCCTCCGCATTTACACTTAATCAGTGCCACAACCACGACGTCGAAGTGTACGCTCCGTAGCGTCTTGTTGTTAATTGTTCTCATTTATTCTCAATATTCCTTTTAAACAGGAAATTCAAATTGGACCTGATCATCAAGCTGATGTTCCAGAGGCAATGGGCCCAAGTTATGACGATGGTAAGGTTATGAGCTGTAAAGTGCCGACAAATGCCATTAATACAATTGCATGTAAGATATAGATTTTAGCCAAGGCTGAAAACAAAGCTCTATAATTCTAAAAAACATTGCAAAGAAATCCACCAATCTGTACTTAAATTTAGAGTTGCATCATTATTAATTTAACTTTTGAGGTAGGAGCTAGGTGGGTTTAGTATTGCAGTAGTTTAGAAAAACTTAAACTAACCCCCCTTTTCACCCCTTTCAACCTTCATTGTGGCCGATATCAATACAAGACACTGTCTTTACCTCCGACAAATTTTGCATGTTGCTAGTTATCGGGCAATCTTTCTTTTTAAAGGGCAGGCCAAAATAAATCATAGTATAAACTGTGGAGAACCTGTGGATGTATTGTTTAGAAAATAGATAATCCATGAGATAACTGAAAAAAGAAAATAATATTTATTCCAAGTGAAACGAGATACCCAAGAAAAATTCAAGCTGCAGAGCATGTACTTGTAAAAAACACGTTACATAAATATTCGCAAGTTCGTTTTTTAAAGATAGCCACTATGAGGTTCAGCTCATATAATCCAGGTGCGATATTTTTATCGATAAATTTAACTATCTGAAGTCACTTCTTGTCGGGGTTGCACAAATTGTCGTCGCTGGTGTGGCCCTAACGAGTGCAAATTATGGAAAGGCAGTTGAATTGCTTCAAAAAAGATTTCGGAAATCGACAAATTCACATGGAAGCGCTCACAAGTATTCCCAAGAACGTGTCGATCAGCAAAGTTAAGCGGTTACGAAGCTTCTATGAAATGGTGAGTCACATGTTCGCCGTTTAGAGAGCATGGAAATTTTTTTCTGGTACGTATGGCTGCTTCTTAATCCCCATTATTATGCTTATTATGCAAAAATTGCTTGAAGAATTTCGAATTGCAGTCGCCCGCAACCTGGGATCGGATGTGTGGGTTTTGAAGCACATTTTGAGTAACATACACAAGGAAATTCAACTAAGAGAACAATGTGTTGTGAACACTAAGGAAGTTGGGACCTAGGGACGACTCAGAGAGCTGAGTTATTGAGTTCCACAGCTGCATTGTATTTTGACGGGAGCCGATTAATCGGCTCCTGATTCTGATAGTTCTAAAGAGAAGGTTATTCGCGTATGGTGCAACTGCTGTAGTGATTCCTCTAGACAATGACAGTTTTTCCAGAAGCGTTTGTCTTGTGGTTGACTCTTGTAGTCCGCGTTCTTACATCCGAGCATGTTATATCAGAGCGTCCTAAATTTGAATTGGGATTACCAGTCGTCGGTAGAGATTCGTTGTTGATTAAAACATTTGGACAATCAGATGCCAGGTTACGCTCGTGTGAAATGGTCCAAGTAGGTATAAAAACTGCACATGGAGCGACGGTATATGTGGAGGCTTATGTGGTGCCAGTGATATGTGGGCTCCCTCACTCAGCAACCTCCTGAACCTGTTTTTTGTAGCTATGAACATCAACGTGGACTTCCCGTAGCATATAGAGCTGGTGCAAGAAATCTAGCGGTTGATATCCTGATTGTTGCTGACTACCATTTGCCATTAGTTAAGGCACTGTTGTGAGGGGTGCTCTATGGGAAACTGTTGCCATAGCGACCAAACTAGGGTACGTGCTTTCTGGGCCTACTAAAGATGATGAAAATGTAAATTATGTGATTCTCACTGCAACCCATGTTCTGAATGTTGAATTGACTGTTCTTCAAAAGGATCCGAAACCAGAAGGTTTTGACTGTGAATCTCTTAGATACAAGATCTAGGTCTGACTCTGTATGACAAATTTGTTAATTAAATATTCTCATGAGGATTCGTATTTACAAGACAGTCATCACAGGAGGCATTAAGAAGGCCTTTCTGAATGTTTCAGTTGACACCAGAGATCGTGACTATTTGCGCTCTGTGGGTAGATGATGTCACAAGCAGACACACAAAAATTCAAGTTGACAGAGTTACTTTTGGTGTTTCTTCCAGTCCCTTTTTACCTTACATCTACTGATATCCCCAGAGAATTTGCTGAATAGGTTTTGAAAAGTCTCTACGTATATGATTATCTGGGTGGCAGTGATTCAGATGATTCTGTCTTTCAAGGTACAAGAATTTGAAGTCGTCTTTCAGCCATGGCGGCTTCAACATGCGAAAGTAGGTGTCCAACTCCGCAATCTTACAAGAACGAATTGAAGAAAATGAAAGACAGTCTCCCCAAGCGTATCAAATACAAGGCAAGGCTCTTGAAGACCCTAAGATTCAAGACGAAGATCAAACAAGTCAGCGAGGAATCCTAGCAAATCAAAACTGAAGGTTCTCGGAGTAGGATGGGACAGTCAGAAAGATGTGGTGTTTTCGGATCTGGTCTCTCACCGGAGGCCATTAACAGTGGTACATTCACAAAGAGAGCGATCCCTGGCGCTACAAGTAAGTTGTACGATCCTCTGGGTCTTCTTAGTCCTGTCATCATTCTATCAAAGATCATCTTCCAAGCCATTTGCAAATCCAAGGTTGACGGGGATGACCCTGTTGATTCATTTCTTCTTGAACAGGGGTTGAAAATCGTTCACGGTACTAGGAAGGTACAGTAAAGTAAAGTAAAACTTTATTTACACAGGGTAGCCCATTCAGCTCTAAGGCTGGTCTCCATAGGGGCCCTGTGTCTTTAAAAAAAATTAATTTACATCAAGAATGTTCATGAGGAAAATTGCCGAAATTATATCATCGATAAACTCACGTGTGAGATTATGGAAAATAAACCACTCGGGTCCCGGATGTAGCGTTTATGAATTTTACGAGTGGTATGTTTCCCAGTAAAACACTCGTGTCTATATAATAGAATAAAATATCAAAGTTATGATAAAAAGGAATGTCTTGCTCGGCGGCAGAACGTTTGAATTTTTTCACTCTTCACAATGTTTAAAGGGAGTTTGTTAAAACTTTTTTCGGTAGTAAAAAGAAAGGTCCTTTTCCCAAAATTCTGTTTAACGTTTGGTAGGGATAGCCTCATACTTTGCCTTGTGGAATAATTGTGAATGTTCGAAAATCTAGTAAAATACAATAAAAAATAACTAGGAACTAATGAGTGAAGACAGAGAAAAACGAGTTTAGCCTGTGATAAGAGCGTCTGCTGGAAAGTGTCGGCCAGTGCAGCTGCTCTATTGCTTCAGATGAGCGAGAGCAACGTGTGATAATCCGTGCAGATCTATTCTGTTGGCGCTGTAGTCGATCTATATCTTGCTGTAGAAGGTTACTCCAGGCAATGTCACAGTAATCAAATAATGGAAGAATTAAAGCGTTGTGAACAAGTGTTGCTGCCTCTTTTGTGACGAAACTTCTAACACGGCCCAGGATACTAACTCTGGACGCCACCTTTTTACACACATAGTCGGCGTGAGCCTTCCAAGTCATAAAGTTGTCGAACAGATTAAAGGTGCGTTCCTTTGGGATGATCCGGATCAGGATCAGCGATCCGAGTTCACTTGGATCATGGTAGATCAAATGAACCGATGAATCCTTTGATGAACCGATGAATCCTTTGATGAACCGATGAATCCTTTGAGATGAACCGATGAATCCTCGTCAGCGTACATATTTACAGAACAGTGTTGACACAACGTGGTAGGTCATTAATGTAGACAATTAATAACAGGGGTCCGAGGAGGGACCTCTGCGGCACTCCAGAAGTTATGGCAAGCTCTTCACTTCTTATGGCAAGTTATGGCGAACTATTTTCTTCCCGTGAAGTACTTGTTTAACCATGGAAGGCTTTCATCGCATACACCATAATACTCTAATTTGCTAAGCAAAATGTTATGGTCAACTGTGTCGCAAGCCTTTGCCAGGTCAATAAACACAGAACCAGTGACTAAGCCCTTTTCCATATTCATGAAAATCTCGTCTGCGAAATAGGTTACAGCCGTCTCAGTTGAGTGCATTCTTCTAAAACCGGATTGTGATTTACAGAGCAAGTTATGTTCAGCGGTTGTGGATTAAACGATCTGGGACTTTAGATACCACTGGTAATACGGATATGGGGCGGTAATTTCTTGGGTCATCCTTTGTACCTGATTTGTGCAGAGGGGTCACCTTCGCTTTTTTCCATTCCGCACGGATAACGTTGTGTTGGATAGTTAAATTAAAAGTGACGGACAGTGGAGAAGCCAGGGCGTCTGCTCCGTCTTTAAGTAGACGAGATGGAATACCATCAACACCTGTAGCTTTCCTTAATTTTAATTCTTTAAGAGCCTTACGAACCTCCGATACAGTGATCTTTCGTAGTTTAAATTTTTGTGGACGATCAATTTGAGGAAGCCATTTGAAAAATGATCTCGCGCTTGATAGATGGGTCGACCTTAAAGCTTCCACACAAGAGACAAAGAAGTGATTAAAAATGTTACACTTGTCTTTCGCTTCATTTGCCGTACAAGCAGCAGCGCCGCTACTCTTAGAGCCATTTCCAAGTTGTTGTTTTAGGTTTTTCCAGGTCCCACGGGAATCTCCTTTTGTCTCCCAGAGCTTTTCTTTTAAATAACTTTGTTTCTCTTTTCTGAGCTTCAAAGTCACATTGCGTAAGCGCTTGTAAGAGCTCCAATGAAGTTCATTGTTCGTCCTCAACGCCAGACTAGGAAAGTGATCTCGTCCATTCTTTAGTTGTTTCACCTCGCGTGTCAGCCATGGTACCTTTTGCCCCCTGACTCTCACGCGGATTCTTGTGGCATGAGAATCGACGACTTCACCAAAAAGCTGTTTAAATGAGTCCCATGAGTCCTCAACATCTACGAAGGAATTTATTAATGACCATGGAACTTTGTTTAGATCTTCAATGAAAGTATCACGATTGAAACGCTTGAAATTCCGGGTATCAATTACTCTCGGGCGAGGCGGTTTCAAACGATGTAGTTTACGGACAGAGTGATCACTAAAACGCAGAGTGATCACTTAAACCAACTGCTATTACTCCCGAGACATGCAGGTTGGAGTGGTAGAGCTAAAGAGGCATTATTTCCGTGGGATGTCATTATCCGATTTACGAGGAGTTCAACTCCACGGGTTTGGAGATGTTTCTGAGAAGGCCGGTGGAGGAGTTGTTTATTTGCGTTTTGAACTGAACACTGGAACTGTCCTCGCCCAACTTGCCTCGTCCAAAACTGGAGTTGCCACATTGAATGGAGACACTATGCCTCGTTTGGAACTTATGAGTGCTCTTATTTTAGCCCGACTGATCAGCACCGTCTATGACAGTTTTTTGAAGGAACATTGAACATCGATTTTGTATTTTGCTGGTTGGACTATCAAAATGCTCTGTGGTGGATTTTGGGTGTAAACAAGGAATTCGAGACATTTTTGCAGAACAGGGTGGTGGAGATCCGTCGTCTTGTGAGGTCCACACAGTGGAAGTACTGCTCTGCAGAATCCAATCCAGCTGGAATTAGCTCTCGTGGTTCATTGGTTTCCTAACGTTTTGCCAATCAGATGTGGTGGAACGGTCCTGATTTCCTTCCCAAAAACTCTCGAGATCATTTTGCTCAATAGGATTTTAAGAAATCACCTCCTGTCCGAACATCTGTAATGAAATTACGCATCATTCAATGTTAACATTAATAGGCTAACACCAATTAGTTCCAATGAAATTATCAAACTGCCGAAGTACTTTATATGTTGCCACTCATCGCATGTCATTCCTCTCATTGAAACAATTCCTTTGTTTATCTCGCGCACGATAACAGAATTTTGCGTAACATCTTTGGCTCTCGACAAATGAGGGCAAAAGTATTGTCAGTCTTGGCTATTGGCCAAACCGGTCAATTCCAATTATTTTTTATCGTTAAAGTGGGATCAAGTACCCTGATAAGAGAGCTTTCTTTTCGGCATGGTTTTACCTTGTACGAGTCGTTTGCGTGGCATACATTCATGACGCTTGGCTTGTTTACATTCGCACGTATTGCGTGCCTGTTGTAACATCGATCTGGGCGACCTCCAAATGAAGGGGATAACGATATTACTACTGATTTGTATTTAACTAGAAATTAAATTTGTAATTAGCGTTAGCGTGACAACTGCCTTCCCATGGTTCTGTCACGAGGTGGCCTGAGACGGTAAATGCATACCCAAAGTACACTTCGGCAACAACGACAATATGTTGTTTTCATATCGGGCAACTTCGGAACAAGCCGAACTTTGTCTACACGTGAGTGAGTGACACATTTGCATATGGCAAGTCGTCGTAATAAATCGTGAAATAATCTTCTGGTATCCACGAGTTTAAAATCAGTCCGATTTTTATTGGGCTGCCTGTTGCAAAGCGTTGGTTTCCCAGGAGATCTGAGATTGGCGAAAGCTAATACGATTCGCATATCCTATTGTTTTCTTGTTTCATTTTGCTAAACGCATCAATCACCCTGATCCAAGCTGAGACAGAAAGGTACGATATTGATCGTTTCTCTAGGCCCCGGTTGTTCAAAAGTTGGATAGCGCTATCCGACGCTTGAACAACCGGGGCCAGGATGATAACTAATTCTTTTGCCTCGGAAGTAAGGTTCTAGGAGTCAAATCAATTGAACGAGAGCAAAAGTGCCGGCGAACTTTGAGCCGGGCCAAGACTATTTTTCTGGTATCAACAGAGTCTATACTGGTCTGCCGACCATGTGACTGTACATCCGGTACCCTGAATAAGACAAGTGTAAGAGAAATGTGTGGAGGTGTTTATCTGCCAAAAGGCTTATTTGATGATATTTCGCTTCCGTTGGATTGTGCGTTGTTGTGGGTAGTGTTATCAGTGCCGCGAAAGTGTATAGTGTTGACAGGCAGAACTCAGATATGTGGTCGCGTGGTTGAGCTCTTGCAAAAACCAATTCAGGATTCAGGAAAATTGGATCTACAATTGTAGGTGTAGTTCTAGCGGGCATTTGGCTTTGAACCATAGGCCCGGTTTTTGCTGATCAGAAAGTGTTAATTTATGTTTCAATGTTTGTTGTCTATTCCATGCGAAATCCTGTCACTTATCGGCCCGAGAAAATAGTAGTGTTTTGCCTGCTAGTTAAGCTGTTACAAGAGCTTTAACCAGGCACGTTTTGACTGAAAATTCATAGACTGAAATGAAACCGGTTTGAAACTTCACGGAGTCAGATTGCTGAATGAATGTTCTAAAGTTTGCGTCATTTTAAATTTGCACCCAGTGAAATGCTACTGGGGACCATTACTTTACTGCCTGGCGTTAGATGAAGGCTTTTAATCGACCTTTGAATGATTTTTTATTGTTTTAACTTGCCAAGTTTTTGTTTTATTATTATTATTATTGTTGTTATTTTGGTTGCTTCATCTATCTATTACAGTTCATGAGTACATTCATTGTAATGAATGAATGTGGTCTTTTTTTGTATCATACGAGACGGTATGGTCGCAACAAAGTGAAAAGTCTCATTTGAAATCTGGAACAATTGTAATATTTATTTATTTGGTTATCTTTTGTCATCAGATCCCTATTTTAAGGATGACAAATGCCTTTGGGATCCGGAGAAAGTCAGTGGGAAGGAATGTAAGTGATTTGACAAGAATACAGCCTCCAGTCTTGACTTGTAGCGCAAAACATCTAAAAAGTGGTTAATATTTATCACTGGATTAGCATAATATAGTTGTACTGCGCCAAAAGTTAGATTTCGCGTTAAGTGGACAAAAAATGTTAAACAAACAGGGATATACTTCTACGATCTTATTTTGCATACTTTTTTAAAGAAATTGAGGAACTGAGGAAACATCAAACAAACACCAGCAATAACATTATTTCCATTAATTTTCATTTTCTCCATTGTATAGTATATAGTCACTTTACTGTACAGCAAATATGTTACTGTTTTAAGCATAACATGTACCTTCACTTCAGGGGTTCTGAGAATGTCAGAAATGGCAGGAACCTTATAAGGGCACCATTTAGTAACGATATAGTTTCAAACTGAAAGAGTCCAACTTTGCTGTTTTCTTTTTCTGTTTTCAATTAATTGCTTGTGTGGCTTCTTTTTGCAAGCATGACCGTAATTCTAAAGCGGTCATTACTTTTTGATCTTATTGTTATTTTAGTGCAGCATTATCTGAACTCAATATGCCAAATTCCAGGCATCGAAGGAATGAGGAGAGATATTCTAAGAGATGATGAACAGGTAAATTATGCGTAAGAAAATGTTCGGAAGACAATTTCGCATTGTTTGTTTGTTTGGAAAATGTGTGTAGCCTCTGCCAGGCCTTGAGATGCTTGTAGTTGGTAGTAAACAGGAGATTTGCCAGTAATGAATACATGACTCGTATGGTATAAAATAAGCATGAAATAACATAGCATACAGCATAGCATGACATATTTAACATAGGGTGTCCCAAAAGTTCGTTCCTCTAACTTCAAGTATAACTTTGATCAAAACTCAATATTTTTACAGGAATTGTCTGAAAGTTAATAGTTGCTCTATTGATACATGTATTCAGAAGTTGAGTAACCGGCGTAGCCCTTTTGTTTGTTTGTCTGTTTTTTATCACATTCTGTTAAGACGTTCCTGTATGGAGTGGGATAAGTCATGTAGCGTGCAGAGCCCCTGGTACGCAAGAGCCACTTCCACCCCCAAACAATATCATTTTTTATACAAGGCAGCCGGGAGAAAGTGTTTTGGACATTCGTCCAAAAAAAAGATAATCACCCCGGCCCTTTCCACAATAAGGCTTTTGTACTTTGCAAATTTAAGACGACCTGAACGATGCTTGGCAGACTGGCAGAGGTGTTATTTTTTTTGTTTTGTGTTTTTACTATATCAGGGCCTCAAACCATCGTTTTTCACGAACCTGCTCTAGACTTAGCTTTCAAACTGTTGTAAGAGCTACCTCGTCGAGTTTCTTCTTTTGTACCTAGCCTTCTTTAGAACTATTTTAGCTTCTTTTTTCAGGACTTTCGGTCTTCCCTTTTGTTTCTTGTCTTCAAAACCTTCATTTCTGGATGACCATGTTATCACCCTAACTTAACTCAAGAAACATTTTAAACTCCCTTTAGTAGTGTCCTTTTTTTGAAGATTTTTCTAATCTCTGTTTGAATGATTTAGGCATTGTACCTGTTGTTGCAATGTAACTACACAGTGGAAGATGCTATAGGAAAGAAGAAAAGTCAAACCAATCCACAAGCAGGTAACTTTTGTCATTCGCCACGTATTATTAACCTTCTCTTGCCAGTCAGTGTACTACTTCTTTTTGCCAAACATCCATTGCCACAGTTATTTCGTTTTGTTTTGTCTTGAAGTACCATCAGTTAATTTAGTTACCTGTGGCCAAAGTTCTTTGTCTTTTGCAGCACCTCTTGGTGGAACTCACTTCCAGAGTATACTCGGGAAAGTGCCTCATCATTACATTTTAAAACCAACATTAAGACTTACCTTTTCAAACATACTTATGGGGACTAGGTTTTTTTATTATCCAATGTAATACATAGAATTTCTAACCATACATCTTCTAGGGGTTATCCCGTTTTAATTTTTAGAATTTTAGGGATTTAGCTGTCAGTGATTTTTAAGAATTTTTAAGTAGGATTTTTATCGTCGGGTGTTTTCTTTACTATCATTCGATATAAGTTTTTAACTCATTAGTTTTCTTTCTTTTTTGAATTCTGTAAAGCGCTATTGAGCTTTTGGAAATAGCGCTATATAAACAAAGTTTATTATTATTATTATTTTGTATATCGTTCTGATTTCTTTACTGGGCCAGACTGAGGGGCCTAAAAGAACACAAAGGGTCATTCGTAACTAGGTACGTGATCAGAAATGGGTGTAAGTTTGGCTTATTGGGCTGTCATTACGTTTTGAAGCGGCCCGCGGTATAGCAAAAGAAGGTTCACTCGTATTGTCTCACAGAACTTTTGTTGGCTTCTACTTGGATTACCCGCAACATCAAGTGAGCTCAGCCGTAACAGGCTTATGAGTACAGTACAGCTGTAAATGCAGCAGTGACTACCCTGAAAAACCTGAGAGGCTGTTAGATAATACAATGACGTTTTTTAGCAAGACTAATTTAACTGATTTCTATGGTTTTTTGCATCCTTAATACAAAATGCTGAATCTTTGCACCTCAGAGCTCTTTAGTTTTATATCTGCAAGTTTGACGTCAATCGTGACCATACAACTCGCCTAACATGCTGGTCAGATTTAACCTTAAGATACTGCGCTACGCGATTGAGAGCACTGATTTGTATTTGCTGAAGTTAGGGAAAAATCTGTCAGCATTTCAAAATTGTTTTCATTTTTCGTAAAAATGCGGTTTTAAATATGCTGATATCTCATACGTTTTTATAGCTACAAGAAAAAAAATAACATTTTCTTAAAGATCAACCATTCTCTATTAAGGATGCCAAAAATTATAGAAATCGGTGAAATTGTTCTTGCTGAAAAACGCGGTTCAACAACATAACCAACACGTAAATAAATGGGGACGGGCCACCTTAATGCAGCTAACTGAATGATTTTGTTGTAGAGATGGCTCTGTGGTCTGAAGATGAATGCAGGGACTTTGAGAGTGGTAAGTTCTCAAAAGATAAGGCAACACAATGCAATAAAGAACCTTTTTTTATCCGCGATAAAATTCATTCGGGTACAAATAAGTATGAATCTATTTACACCTGATTACAAGTTAGTTACAAGTCAACATCTAAATCGTAATTACATTTTTCAAGCTAAAACCCTGTTTTTTATGAATGTTGTGATTCTAGTTGTTCATGTGGTAATCGTCTAATCGTTTCTTGAATATATTAAGGGATTCCGTTCTGCTTGCCGTACGTTTTGAGGAAAACTATTCCAGAGAGCAGCACCACTGTAACGGAAACTATTACGAAGAAAATTTGTATTTTTTTAGAATCTCGAATAGTATAAGGAGTTATGTCAAATCGACTAGTTAACTTAAATACTCAGTAGCAAGACCATTAAGGGATTTAAAAAACCCTGTCATGCAGGGTACTAAGATTTTTCCAGTTTAGGCTGTCCATGCGCTGTGATGTGTCGGAATCATAATTCGAGAAGATCAGAACCCGAGATGCACGATTTGTAGTTTTTGACGTTTATCTGATAGTTTTTTGCCACAGGTTGCCCAGACATCATTCCAATAATTGAAATTTGTTTGAACGAAGGCTTTGTCAATAAGATGTAATGTTGCTGGGGACAAATAGTCTGGTCTTAATAGCCAGGGCAATTTTTATGTAGGAAACATATCAATTTAAGTATCCCTAGAGATTTAGTCGTTGTAACCTGATTTATGGCTGAGCCATTTACAGTTAGAGTGGGAGATGCAGTTAGGGTGTTGAGGTTTTTTCTAGAACCAATCAGCAAGAACTCGGTCTTGGTCATGTTTTGGAGAAGGTTGTTTGCAATAAGCCATTTGCTGATATTTTGTAAATATGCATTTAGACAAGACTGAATGGCGTCCACATCGTTGCCAGCGTAGGTAAGATGCGTATCATCAGCATACTTTGATTCTTGGGTAAGAGTGAAATAAGCAATTTGGGAGGTCGTTAATTAATGCAAAGTTGAAAGAGGAGAGGACCTAGGATTGTCGCTTCGGGAAATTCCACATTGGAGAAAGTAAGTTCGCTGAAAGTGAGTCATAGATAAAGCATTTTTGCGTCCTTTTTCTCTAAATATGACTGAAACAAATTGAAAGCATCTCCCATAATTCCATGTAGGCATTTAATTTGGGTAATAAGATAGCGTGGTCTGCTGTATCAAAGGCATATTTTAATCGATAAAAATTACCGCGTCAACGTTACCGCGATCAATTTCAAAAGTCTACCTATCGGTAGCTTCTAATACAGAGGGAATTTTCCAAGCTGAGGTTTTTTACTTGAATTATGTCGTCAACTAAAGCGGAGATCTTCATTTCTTCTTTCACACAGCCACAGCGACTTCCACTGGTTTGGTAAAGTATCGTATCGCACAACTCACCCGTCTTCGGCACAATAATCAGCAACTTCCGCCTACATTAACACACCTTCCTGACTTATCGCCTTTCTAAATCATTTTATTGACAAAGCATAATAAAGATTATTGAGTATTTCGTCTTTAAAAACGTCGAAAACAGTCCATTCTGTCAGTTCTATGCCGACTGCCGCCATTTTGGAAAAATGATTCGCAATAGAGTTTGCAGGTTGAGGCAAGACTGTGATCATGTTGTTTCTTAATCCTCAAGTAATAGCTGTTATTGCGATTTTTTTTTTTTTTAACTTGTGGATTACGCGTAGCGTGAGGAGCAAGTTATCGTGGGCACTGCGAGATGCAAATGTGTCACTCAGATGTAGACACCTTTCGTAAATCAGTCGGCTCCGCACGAAAGCGCCCGATATCAAAACAACAACTGTGAAAGGTTTGAACCCAGGAGTCATTTCAAAAGTAGGTTGAGTTTGATCGTCCGGGTGAACGTAGTCCTGAATAGGACTGTTGTTGTTGACAGTGACCGACGTTTCGACAACCTGTGCGGTAGTCATCTTCAGAGTCAAAGTGAGTTGTATCACGTCAGTAGATGGTATTATATACTCTGGTTATTGATCTGATTGGTCAATAAAGTCAAGATGTTATTGGTCGTCTGTCAGTTAAGGCGTGGTGTTATTGGCTATGAAGACTCGTAATCAGTAATTGGTGCGTTTCGATCCGTCTATTGTCACAGTTAAGCAGTCGTCTATTGTTAGTCAAATTGTCAGTTGATCTCTCGTAGTTAGTTTCTCTTCATCTCGTCAATAAGTCGTTTGTACGGCGCTGGTAACTGTTGGCTACGATTCAGTGGCGTTTGTTCTAAGTTAGTGAACCAGCTTTCCAAAGTAAGGCGTTGATGGTAGTCTGTAGAATACGTTATACATGTCGCAGAGTCCCAGTCAATTTGATGTTTCGTCTGTAAATGATGCTCAGCAATGTGATTGTTGACGTCACCATTCCTCGTTGCTCGTTTGTGTTCGGTCAGTCGCGTGCTAAGGTTTCTGCCGGTTTCACCAATGTAAGAAGCCTGGCAGTCGCAGCATTTGATCTTGTATACTGCTCCCTGACTGTCCTCCGGTTTGTCTTTGTCCTTGACATTAGTAAGCAGGCGTCGTAAAGTGGTTATGGGTTTGTGTGCAACACGTATATTGCGATGTGCGTCTCGCCTTTCTCGCGTGGGTTGATTTCACGCCTGCTCGCGTTTCGCTTGGTGCACTATCCCTGAGGAAAATGGGGACTACTCGTAGTCTACCATTTAGAGGGATATCGAGAGCGAAAGAAATCTCGCGCGAGTGGCACGTGAAAGGAGACACGAGTGAGTGGTGGGTAAAAGAAGAAAGAAGAGCTCTCTTTTCCTCTACTCCTCACTTGCGCGTTTTCTCGCTACTTGGTTCGGTCTCCAAAAGAAATGGAGAGCTTGCTCGCGGGCTGTAAGGTTTCTTAGTATTCGTAACTATTTGTTATGTGGTGACCCAGTTTATGTCAAGAATTCCTAAAAAATGCACTTTTTTGAGTATCGATGTAGCAGGAAAATACTAACTAGGGACACAATATTTACGTCTCCACGGGACCGCCATTTTACGTGGTCATCCGAGCCACGCGAAGGTCTAGCCATTCGCAGTACCTTTAATTCTCAGTTATTTTAAGACCCTGAGTGTTGGTCCGGTCCCGGGAATCGAACCCACGACCTCCCGCCCTGCAGTGAAGCTCTCTACCGACTGAGCTAATTCTGTCGCCGTTATAAAAACGGTCCTACGAAGAGTGTTAGACTTCCCTTTGCAGGAACGTTTGGTGAAGTAATATTTATCCCGCCATAACAATTTGTGTAATCACCGCTAGCCCAAGACGAAGTATGACCCTGGAAATAGGTTTCGTATGGAAAGAAACGATTGTTTTTGTCATCATCGTCATCATCATCTTTTTTCCACACTATTCAGATACAGAAAAAAAAGAGATAATACAAGAAACTATGGAGAACAAAATGGTAGAGATCAAAAAACGAAAATGCACAATTTTTAAATCAGTGTGCAACAGCAAATTTCGAGCGTCGAGTTGGCTGCTGCTTATTTGCAAATAAAACGAAATGGAAATATTACATTATATGTTACAACTTTCAGATAAGCAAGAAAACGATAATAGATATGATTATAATAATGAAAATAAAATTAGAAAGTACGTTTTATTTGGAAATTTCTGATATTTTGGAAGGTCACGCTCCATTCTGCTTTAATTCTTTTTGGCAAAACTTCACAGGTTTTTGTTTGTCCTTTATTTGTGATTTGAAAGGGCGTGAGAAGTGCCTCTTTTTCAGACGGGTTGCATGATCGTCACACAATATCCAGAGATAAAATTTTAAGTTCCCGGGACGCGAAGCTAACAGCAGGCGGAGAAGCGCCAAAAAAGGCGCGGCAGAGACGCGCCCGTGTTTTTCCTTTTAATTTATTTCTTTGCGCCATTTTCCATACACTGTATTTTACATTCCGCTGAAGGTGGCTCGATACAATTTTTCAACATATGAAATATATGAAAACTAAAAGGTGATATAAAAAGAAGGTTAATCTCTAAGAATCTTAAACTTTTTAAATAATCTATCGAGCGGTTTAAAAATTATTCGCTAATTTGTTAAAGTAGACCAAAATGTTCAAAAACCGCCAACAAGAGCGTCTCGGTACATACTAATCAAATCCTTCTTTCTAGCAATCGGCTGGAGCTATCTCCATGATCTTTCACACACGTTTTTAAAAAGATTGAAACTGCTATGAGGTGAAATTGCATGTCAAAAGCGCTTCGTTTTCTACAGATAACAGCCGAACATCAAGATTGTCCATTTTTTTACCTTATTTTTAACCACAAAATCTTTATCCCATAATATCTCGATAACGCTCTTACAGATTTCGCTTAAACTTCGCGAACATCGAGGCCGCTATTGAAGGAAAAAGCTCCCGTGAATGATTTTAGAAGAACAGTTCCCAGTGCCGAGATATACTGCTGTAAGTAAAATAGGTAATGGCGTCATTTCATCGCTATGACAACTCCGATGTCATTGCAACCCTGATCATAACAAATTTTCATCTTTATCTAATACAACTGTGATGACAATTTTTCCAAAACTTTGTTTATGGCGACGTAGTTTATGCTCAAACGTGGGAGGTATTGGCCCTGAAAAACTCTATCTTTTTGCTAAATTTGCACATGCATATGAAACTTGAAAACAATGCCAGTGAATAATGAAGACGCTCACTTGTAAACACAAAATCTGGGGGGAAAATTGGTCATATTTGAGGTCCTATTTGATACCCTGCTAGCAGAGGCTTTCCCCTTATGTTTCTCAGCGTTGTACTGCCATTCTCTTCGCGGTTTTGGCTGCTCGCGTTTTGTTTTGGTTGTTTCTGTGCGGAGGAAAAGACCTCTGCAGACAGCCGTTTGGGATTCCTGTTGAGCATGCGTGAGATGAAAATGCGGTTACCATGGAATTTCTGGGTCACGTGTCGGTAATACGATGCCGCCGCTGGAGTTTGCCCGTCAGTTTCACTTTCTCGCACCTCCGGTTTCTACCAGCCAAACTGACAGCTGTATCTTCAAGAGATGAGGCATCGAGCTTACAGGCTGTAATTCCTAGCTTGGTAACTGAGGCTATCTGATCATCTATCAGAGCGTTCAGCGGGGAAATAACGAGTACAATCGGCACTTCACTGAGGAGGCCAAGATGCTTGGAGACCGATGGAGCTAGTTTATATCAACGATTTCCCATGACCCGTTGGTAAACTGACGAATGTATCTTTGCCATTCAATACATGAAACAAAGCTTTGGATTGATATTTAGTCAAAGACTCGATTGAACTGTCTTAAGGGCTTCTAAAGCCTTTTCAACAGCGTCGTTGAAACTTTCACGGGAAAGACTCGCACTCGCCATGTTGATATAGCGGGCTCACTTTTGCACAGCAAACTAGTACAAAAAAGATGCGCGAGTCGATAAAACCGGTTCCACAACCGGTTTAGTCATGTGATTACCTCCTAGATCTTGGAGGTATCTAATACGCATGCTCAACAGGAATCCCAAACGGCTGTCTGCAGAGGTCTTTTCCTCGGCACAGAAACAACCAAAACAAAACGCGAGCAACCAAAACCGCGAAGAGAATGGCAGGACAACGCTGAGAAACACAAGGGAAAAGCCTCTGCTAGCAGGGTACCTATTTGAAAGCCTTTCCTGCTTTCAATGTTTTTGAAACTTGCAGGGTGTATTTATTGACAGTTGATCTCAGGATTATCAAATTTATAAAAAAAAATTTATCGAGCGGTTTTTTGAAAAATGCGAAATTTGTAGGCGTAGACCAAATTACGTGCAAAAACTGTAACAAAAGCAGCTGAATGCAAGTTAATAAAATTCTTCTTAATCGCGATCGCCCAGAGCAATTCGTCTCTTTTTTTGTAGGAGGTTTTCAATGGAATCAAACCACTATGAGATGGAGCCGCGTTTCCAAAGCTTATCATTTTCTTTAAAAATTAGCTACTTGTGTGGATAGCATGCTATTTCGCTGTTTTTATGATGCTTAAAACTTCGTTTCAAAATATTTCGAAAACGCTCTCATAGAATTTGTTCAAACTTTGCAATAATTGAGGCAATTATGGCAGGTATATACTCCCTTAAGAGATTTCTCAAAAAAAACTCCTGGTACAGAGAAACACAAAGATAAATTAAAAAACGTAATGGCGTCGTTACGTTGCCATGGCGACTCCGATTGCGATAAAACCCAAATCATAAGAAATTTTCATCTTTATATAATACAGTTGTGTTGACCTTTTTTCCATGTCTTTACTCATGGCGACGTAGTTAGTGCTCAAACTTGGGAGGTATCCCCCCCAAAAAAATCCAGTCGAGCCACCTGAAGTGAAGTGGTTTGGTATTTATCGGTGTTTATATGATAAATAGAACATTACATGGCCGCTTGGAGATATGTAATATCCTCTATATCTTTATCGATGAGGAGCTGACTTTGTTGTGCGTCCCCATAGCGTTTTGTTGTTTTTGTTTTCTTTTTCTTTTTCCTTTCATTTCCAGGCCTAAGAGTATATGGAAAGGATTTCAGACAAATACAGAAAAACAAGGTAAATGTCCATTTTCTAGTCATTGTGATAGTTGGTTATTATGAGTGAGGATCACTGAAGTGGAGGTGGCTAGTGGTAAATATCCATCACTAGCCACCGACACTGTGATGAATAATTGTTTAAGTATATACTAAAACAGTGAGATAATTGAGCACCAAATTGATAATTTTTAATGCTGCCAACGATTACAATTTTTGCGCGCAAATCACTGAACGGCCGTCGCGTTTTCTTGCCGACAAATAAAACTTTTGAAGGCTTTTGTTTATCTCTTGTGGGGAGATTTCTTCAAAAGGGGCTGTGAGCTATCTTTCCATTTGAAACCACTCTGTAAAAGAATATTAAATTTAGTTTTAAACTTATTTATGAACATGTCTGCTAAATAAAGTAACGCAAGCCTTATTTGCATTTGTCAACAAAAAACTCTTTCGCTACTTTTATCGTTAAATTCAAATCAAACAGACAAAGCGTTATTTGTAAACAGACCGAATTTCGTCAACTTCTTCGTGTATTTTGGGAACAGCTTGTTTGATTATTTGTGAACTGATTTATTGCTTGTTACGGCAGCAAACCGGAAAGCGATTTTAGCTCATTTTGCTCGTAACTTACGGGAGTTTGGCGTCGCTCGCTCGGAGGAGTTGGAGGTGAAACAGTGAATACCACTGGATATCTCGACTTTCAGTAGCCAATCAGAGCTCGCGAAAAACACTATCCACTGTTTTAGTATATACTAAAAACACTTATTACATTAAATAAAAGCATGTGAAATAGAAATTACTAAGAAGTACAATTAATCCACTTTTTCTTCTATTTATTACGTAAGTTTTCTAGTTTTTATAAAATTGTAGTGCTTTAATGGCAATGCCGTTTCTGTATTTGGGAATGCTAATACAATTGTTGTTGTTGTTTTTGTTGTGATGCTAACTTTTTAAATCTTGAAGTTAGTATTAGATCATTTCAGTGCCCCAGTGAAGGTAAAAGTCGGGCAATGAAAATGTGTAGTTCCAGAAAATATCCATGGAGGCGATCGTGACGATAGCGGCCTCGCCGCTCAATTTTCGCCGCAAACAACAACAACAAAAAAACCTCTGGCACCCAGGGTGTACGCCCCACAGAGGGCAACTGAAATTCCGAGGGTAGGGGGGGTGGGGTGGGCGAAAGGAGGCAATTTCCGAGTGTGCTGGCGAGGGTTTTTTTTTTCAGGACCTGGTGACTTGGTAAGTTATTAGAAACTAACAGCTTCCCAACTGAGCAAGCTATAATTTTTTCTACTGTTAATCGGTGTTTGAAAACAAGGATTATTGTTTTCTCCACGGTCGGCTGAATGCTTTTTCCGGCATGGCTTAAGCAAAAGAATTTTTTTTTCATCGGCTCATGAATAAACTTCCGGTTATCTAGCTGTTGCTTTATTACGCGTTTGATTAATCGTAATTTGGTCGTGTTCTAAGCCTTCTTGTAACCTGTCAACTGAAAGGAAGTAATTGAAGTTCACTTGGTCTTTAGTTTGAATGTAACTGGTTCTTTCACAGATGGCATTATTCGTGTAGTCAGCAGCGTAAGGCTCTATCGCTTTATCGCAGGAAAAATACCTTTCGCACATCACTATAGTGCAGCAGCATTTTTGACGGACATATTCTTCCCAGGGGGTACCCAACCAAGTTGGAAAATTATGGAAATTCCATGGGGTGGGGGATATAGCAAAAGTGCCCTCTGTGGGTGGGGGGGATGGATATTATCTGGAACCACAATGCAAGTTTTGTTCCATGTCACTGAAACAAACCCATGACTTATTCTTGTTTCTTTTGAAAAAAAAAAAGTCATCCACCCTTCAGGACGTTCCTCGTACGGATTGCACTAGCTATTTTAGATAAAATAAATACTCCTACAAACTGTAGTTCCAAATTACGGCTAATTTCGTCAGGAAGTCCAAATTGTCAACGCTTTTAGGAAACAACGTGCTTTTTGTTTTTTATTTCTTAGATATATTTTTAAGCCCAGGCCAGCCAAAAACAAATGGAAGAATCCAATTAAGATTGCGTTTCTCTTGATACTTGAGGACAAAATCCTGTCTCAGATATTATCAAAGTCCGTTTGTTCTTTTATTGTGAGCAGATGAAGTAAGTTAAGGATGTCAAATCATTAGCAATACCTGTGAAAAAATAGTATACGAAAGCGATAAAAGAAGTCAAAATTCGCACACTGTTTTTCAGAATAACTATCTGACAGTAAGTTGGCCATATTCAACCAAAATTGGTTCACGAGTTACCAACTTGGAGCTCAAAATGTACTGCAACTTGGCCCGATTTTCATTCCGGTAAAAAATGGAAAATGGATTTCTTCGGCTTTTTACCCGTAACGAAAATTGCTTCACAAGTCTCCACAAAAAAAAAATTTTCGCTGGAATTTTTGTAAAAGAAAGTTTTCGATCATCTTTAGCTTATCATGATACCCTGAACGCTACTTTTGTCTTTATCTCAAGAATTGTTTTAATATCAAATCAGGTTATATCAAGGACTGTGGGAGAAATCGTACAATTCTATTATTTATGGAAGAAAACAGAAAGACATGATGCATTTGCTTGCCAGACTCGTTTAACAAAGAAAAAATACGCTTTTCATCCCGGAGTCACGTAAGTACATGCCAAACTTACATTATGTGCTGTTAAACTAGAGCTTGTCCCCAAGGCTCCCCTTGGAGAAAGAGCATTGTGCTTCAAGATAGGAATATTTAGACGTTTCAAGATTCTTTCCTTTTAATTTGGTATCTTTCTTTAACCTATTAAAAAGGGAATTTGTTCGTTTGCAATTTGCGACCACGCAAAGTTTGACAGGTTTTTTTCATCGAGTACTTAAACAAATGTAAATAGATGAAATGGTCGAGAACATATTTTTTTACCGTAATTTGAGTCACGGTGAAAGTGCTGATGACACGAACTCAAATTGTTTTTTGTTCAAGCGGTTCATCTCGAAGTTCAAAAATTGACCTTTATACAGTTAAAACCCTACATTTACTAAATAGCGGAGCCCCATTGCAAACAAAATTTGGTAATCTATCCACCCGAGAAATTTCGGTTATGACGTCACGTACCACCGAACGCCGACCGTACAAACGCTGAAGGAGGAGTCAGGAGTCAGCCCGTCAGGGGGAGTAGCATAGCCCCATGGCTAAAAACATTTGGTTCTATCCATTCGAGAAATGCTGGTAGTAAGCTAGTGTGGGCTGGTATTGCTCATTCATATTATCATCAAAGACAACTATCAAAACAGGGTATCCGCTGACTAGTATCACATGACCGTATCCTGGGCTCAAATTTCGACCCATTGAGGTTACATGTTTTTTTCTTTTTTTTTTTGGGTCCGCCGCTAACAAGTTTTCAATTTTCAACTGATCACAGTCTGAAGATTATTTTTTTAACGCACACAGCACATGAAATATGTTTGTGCTTATGAGCCAGCGGCCGGACTTCGGACGCGAAAATACAACCTTTTTACAGGTAGGGAAGGCAGTTGCTGTACAGCGGTGAATGTGTCGTCAACGTAGCGTAACCAAAGAGATATAGTAACCTAGCCTGGGACCAGGCTCCGCAGTGGGAGAAAAAGGCAAAAAACGGGGTCAAATTCTGTGTTTTCACTCACGTGGCCAGCATCTATGCAAATTTATTGGAACAAAAGAAAGCGTTTTGGGACACACACATGGCCGCTGTTTCATTGTTTTGGGACACAACAATGGCCTCCATGACGTCATGTAAAAACACACAATAGGAAAAATATCGGCAAACGAAGCGAGCCTGGTGTTGGCCTGGGTAGGGGGGAGGCGGAAAGGGCGGCGGAGCCTGGAAACATGCCTTTGATGCCGCTGTTCCTTGATACCAGATTCTGGTATCATGCTCTAATTGGTCAAATGTCTTCATGTTGACAGAGTCGCGGTGCCGTTGACAGTATCGCGCTTTTTCAATATCACGCTCCTACAATTCGGGAAAAGATTTTTTAAAACACGGATAAATTTGTAGCATGCAATACAAATTTCTTTGCGAGACTTCAGCTGACACGTTTCGCTTATACCTCGGCTCCAAGAAGAGCAAAAAATATGCCTGTGTTCTATTGCAAAAAGAAAAAGAAGCATTCAAAATATTGAGCTTTTCTTATACTCTCCTGTGATAAATTACAATCACATTTATAAAGCGATTGACTCACAAATCGACGTTCAAAAGGCACAGCATTATAATCAGGCTCCCACCGAAAGCGTGAAAAAAAAAAAATTCAGTGGATATATGCAAAGAATGCATGTTGCGTAAAGCTAAGCCTTGTGCTCCGAGAACGCGTAACCCACAACTGTACAGAGATACCCTGTGAGCACGCATGGCTTTGAGCGTTTTCGAAGTCGTTCGCGTCGCTTGTCTGTCGCGTAGTTAACAAACCAAATACGCGACTGACAAGCGACGCGAGCGACTTCGTATAAAACGCTAAAAGCCATGCATGCAAGAGAGAAACCTCTGCTCGCAGGCTAGTACAAAGATAACAGCGATTGAGGAAAATCAGCGAAAAAGATTATTACTCTGATTACTGACCAATAGCAACCTGTCGTCTGGTACACTATAAGAAGCTATGTCAACGAGCATTATGACGCGACCTGCGAACTTGAAGGATTTCCTTGATAATCTATTCGGCTTTTCTGTACCGGTCGCACTCGGCGCATTTTCCTCCTCTGTCTTCGCCGAACCTGGTGTTACTCCAGCTGGCGATCGCAGTTTTAAAAGTAGATCTCGTTGCTTCCACTCTTACTTCATTTTGAATTCAAATACTTTTTTACAAATTTAAGCGACATAATAAGCTCACGCTGACATCCGTGATGAGAACTTGACGTGTTGACTTTTCAATGACAAGTTAATCGCTGGAGGGCGGATCGGCGGCATCAAAGGCTTGTCTCCAGGTTCCGCCGCCCTTTCCTGTCCCCAGACTACCTCTCGCGTCTCACTTCGCTCGCCGTTTTTTCTTTCGCCCACGCCAATTTCTTCCTCCTTTTTCCCCCAATGCAGAGCCTAACAATTTCTGCTACAACAACAGAAACTGGAGAGCCCATGGTAGTACTGTGTAACAGTTTTTAGTGTTTGCCGTTGCACTGAACGTACGTCGAAGTCAAGCAGAGGTCGAGTAGGTCCGTGATGTCGTCTGTGGGTAGTGGTAGTTCACCACTGTACACAAAGGCGAAATTTTCACGAACCCCTTAACATACAGAATGCAGACACACAGTTTACCAAGGAGATTGAGGAAAATGCTATAAGACCTTTTGAAGACTGCTTGGTCATTCTCGATAACACGAAAGCCGACACCTGCCGACTGATTACTAGACCAGTCATCGTACAACCCAACCTCTCATAAGGGGTACAACTATACGGACTTTGACGAGACGAGCGCAACCAGTTTGTGACTTGCCTGGCAGACAGCAAGACGACACTGACCACCTAAACAAGGTTTTTAGAAAAAATAACTACAACACGGATTTTTTTCGACGGACCACTCACAATAACGCTGATTCCAAACCTCAGAGTAACGTCAACTCTGGCCCTGTTATGACAGGGACTATACCGTTCATTAGAGGCACCTCTGAAACTATGTCACTTGTACTACAACCTTACAATATACCTGTTGCACACAAACCAATAATCACTTTACGACGACTACTTACTAATGTCAAGGACGAAGACAAACCGGAGCACAGACAGGGAGCAGTATACAAGGTCAAATACTGCGACTGTCAGGCTACTTATTGGTGAAACCGGCAGAAACCTTAGTACGCGACTTACCGAACACAAACGAGCGACGAAAAATGGTGACGTCAACAATCACATTGCTGAGCACCATTTACAGGCGAAAAAAAATCGTATTACCTGTTCTACAGACCACTATAAGGGGCACCCAACGAGAATATAGTTCAAAACCACTAAACATAGCATTGTTGGACGTAGATATAAGCATATTTTTATCCCCTTTTTCATCTGTTCGGATTTCCTAGCTGAACGTCTGGTGATCCGAAAATTATAGCGATCACAACTTACCTTTTCGACCATTTCAGCCAGAAAAAAGGCTCCCGAAAATTCTAGGTGACCTTTTTGGGGTAAAAATCCGTTAAAAATGGGCAATTATACCATACGATACCGGTGCGATACCTCACGATACCGGTGCGAGGTCACGGGTTCAAACCCCGTTGAAGTCCTGAATTTTTTTCAGGCTTCTTTACGCAACTGCATAAACTGCGTTTCACTGCGACGATCATTCCTTCATTTCTTTTCATTTCCGCAGTTCATATATGATTCATTTCATATATCATGAACACTCATTTCTTTCACGGGAACATATGAACCCACAATTGACCTGCTCCCAACGTCAGTGGCTTCATAGCTCAGTTGGTAGAGCATCGCACCGGTATCGCGAGGTCACGGGTTCAAACCCCGTTGAAGTCCTGAATTTTTTTCAGGCTTCTTTAAGCAATTGCATAATTTACGTTTCACTGCGACGATCATTCCTTCATTTCATAATTATGTTTGTTGACATGTTATGAATGTTTGTAGAAATATCGATGTATTATCGTTTTTTGTTATCTCGTGTTTTTGACAGCCGCTAGTTTGTTACCGAATTTAATATTACTAAACTTAGTTTAGCTCTAACCTCGGATCTCAATACGTTGCTTTCGATTGAGGAGTACGTTCCCGGGTTTTTTTAATTCCGGGTTTCCGTACCGGGCAACCTATCATTGCTATTTTGTTTTTCTAGGTTTTTCTCGTAGCCTTAATTCTTTGTCTTGTCTTTTCATTGTTGTTTCATTGGGACTATTTCATATTTCATTTTTCATGTTTGCTTCATGTCTGCGTTTCCAGGTAGATCATAGAATTATATGAATTCGTAATTTTTACATTAAGTTTAAGATTATGTGTTAATTATTGTTGAATGTTATTGAATAGTAATTGTTATGTATTTTTTATGCATTATTATCCCGACTATGTTGTCACTGCGTATAGATATTTTGTTAATAAGGCGCTGGTCCCTTACTATCCATTAGGGATCCAGCATGAGTCACACTCCATTCTTTTGTCGCGTTATTTATTCGGCGTTTAGGGCGCCGTGCGGAGGGTAGTAATGAAATAGATTTTTACATGGGCCACCCGAATTTGCAAGCCGCTATGCTCCACGCGCGAACTGTACACTGGGCGCGCGACAGAATTATAAACCTCGCTTCGCGAAGTAAAAACTCAGTTGGTAAATAAGGACAGTTTAATAGTCCCTAGTCGTTGCATGTCATAACATTTTATTATTTTTTAGTCAGTGAAAAGAAATTGTGCGCATAGGGGCAGATAAGTGTTTAAACCCTAACATCATCAATCAAATTCTGCAGACTATATAAGCGGGGCGAATCGAGAAAATTCAGAAAGGGGAGGCCGGAACCCCTGTCAGCTATAAAGAATACTATTTATTTTGCTGGGAAGTCTTAAAAATAATAGAAAATATCGCTGGTAGGTTTTAAACAATTAAGGACTTTTATCACTTGTTCTTTTTAATTTTGGGCTAGCACTGGTGAGCTCTTCCTGCCGGTGGGCACGTCACAATTATTTGTCAAATAAATAGGAAGATAAATAAATAAATATATGTATTTTTATGTCAACGTATGTATTGGAAAGATTGTAATTTGATCATAATTTGTTGTTTTAGAAGCGTAAAAGAGAGTTACCTTCGTGCTAGGGTTACCCTAGCAAGCGGTTTAAAGCTAACTCTGGTTTACACGCAAATGTCACAGGTAGGGAGGGTTACCCTAGTACCAGGGTTACCCTCCCTCCTTGTAAACAGGGCATCAGCTGTGTTTGGTCTCGTCCACACGTATCCAGTTATTTTTGAAAACTGAGATTTTTTCCTCCATTTTGAAAAAAAAGGTGCTCACACGTAGCGTATTCAAATCGTTTTCACATGACCACACAAAAACGCTGAGACGATGGAGATACGATTGCATATTGTACAGGGAACGCGCTGTGTGATGATTGATATCATCTGATTCGAAAACCTTTACTCCGCAGAGCGTTTTTCAAAAGGTGCGTTTTCAGTGACCGTTTTTACCGGATACGTATATGATCAGTAGGTCAAACCGGAGAAAAAAAATCTCCGTTTCTAACAATAATATATACATGTGGTCGGGTTCTTATCTTGGAGATAAATCAATGCAATAGTTGCCTCAATCGTATCTGTTTTTATCTTTTTATTTATATATTTTTATATTGATTTTACCTCATTTTTGCGTTTGCATTAGGGATTACATGGACAGGTTTCTGGATGAAAACGAAAGTGCAGCATCTAGTCGTGCCTCCAGTCCACACAACTTCTCATCAAAAGCACGACCAGGAAATGGAGCGAGTCCTGTTTCTACTCAGAGCCAAAGCCATCAGCCAGTAGCAACACAGCCTTATGCTGTACATACAGTGGCAGCACCTACCTCAGCACAAAGCACTGGTCTCACTATAAATGTTTCAAATTCCAACTCTGTGTCTATTACCCTGACAAGAGCAGATGCCCGTGATAAATCTCCTAACAGACTCATACAGCAGCAGCAGCAATCGTGTGTACCAACATCTGTTATAGTGTCAGGTCCAGACTCTGGTAGTGAACCTCCTTCTAAAAAGCTAAAAATGCTTCCTAGTGGAAAACCAAAGTTAATCAGCAGCATGCTAAGTAAACCTCCACCCTTAAAACCTATTGCAACTTCAGAATCATCAACTTTTCATACAAGTAGCTTGGGCAGTACATCATTGGTGTCAAGCGGGGTGTCCGGCTTTAATACATCTAATTCACATGAATATTCTTACTTAGCTGCAGTGCGCAAAACACCTGGTCCAGACTCTATTCTCTTTACACAGCACAAGTGATTAATATTTATTTGGATACCATAAGTCAAATGTAGCCTCAAAGTAATCAGCAAATGCATGAGCATAAACAAGGCACACACCTGAAGACAAATTTTATTCTAAAACTGGTTAGTTTGAATCACCGGCATATGAGTTATGTTGTATGAATTTTTAAAGTTCTTTCACAATGTGCAAATATTGTTTTTAGATTGTGCATATTGTAATAAATTTTAGGTGCATACTCAGTACATAGATCCACTCGTCTTGCCCTGTCAGGGTACTCAAATTTCTTTTATATCTCCTTTTAGAATGTCCATTCCATAGACCTCTACACAGTAGTAATTAATAAGTTTACCCCTAGGTATGTTATTTTGATTAGCTGTCATCAACTCAGTTGAGAGGCTCTCCTGGTAATGCTGACTTTTATATAAATCGCTATGATCCATTCTATTCTAGGATGGCTGGCAATAAAGGTAAGCAATCGCAAAGTGATAGGGGCTGATTACCTACTCTAGGTTGGCCCGGTTTGACGGGTTGCTGACTAGAGGTGACTGTTTAACAATTATTCCTCGAGCCCGAATGGGCTCTGAGTCAATAGTCCATGAGGCCGAAGCCCGTATGGGCTATTGACTCAGAGGCCATGAGGGCGAGAGGAATAATTGTTTTAGTAAAATGCAACTAGTTGGTCAAAAATATTGAGAATAAAAAATAATTAGCTAGTTAAAACTAGACTTTAATCCTTTTTTGTCGCCAAAAAGCTCGCGCTTTTCGCTACTAGTGGGCAACAACATATAGCCTAGTAGTAGCTCAACCAAGCAGAACGCAGCATTGATAATAGACCACTAGTTGGATTTTACTAATATCCCGATATTACATGGGGCGGTACAGCCCAGAGCCGCTCTGTTTACATACACATATAAAGTTTTGAGATGCCTACTACCCCGTTGCTTTTAGGTTTGCCGGGCTGGCCTGGCGAGTATGATTACATGGACAATTTTCATCCCGGTTAGCTTGGATGGTATCACAATATCGGGATGGCTCGGTTGTCGTCCAGTCTCGAAGATGACTTTTGCTTCATCTAATCAGGCCCGTACATTACTACCCCTCGAGCCTAAACAAGTTTCTACATAACTGGTAACTACAAGCACATGCTGACCTAACCTGTTTCAATCCAGTTCTTGTTTATTAAGGGCCCGCTTACATGGAGGTGGGGGACCCCAGCTAGGTTTGGTAACCCGCTTAGGTGAGGTAACCGTAGGGTAACGCCCCTGATTGTAGTTAGTTGTTGTTAGCCTTTTTGTTCTCACGAACTTTCGTGATAATATTGCCCTCCTTACAACAAAATAGACAAGTTGGGTGGCAAGAGATGAGATCTCGGACGCCATTACTCCCTTTCCAACACCAACACCAAAGTGGTACTCTTTATGCACCTGAAGCCTGGCAAAAGGTGACTAGCCACGGTTATCTGTCCATCGTTGCGTGGGAATACTTTGGCGTGACTGCAGTCCTGTTATTAGGGACCTTGCGAAACTACGAAGGCTTCGACGGGAGCTTAAGAAAGGAAAAACAATAACAAGCACAAAAACTTAGATTTAGACAGGTTTACGCATTTCGGTAAGTTTCTTTGCTGTTCTCCATCAACTGCAACGTGAAATGACCAAAGTGTTATTCGAGAGAACAGAAACAGCAAGAGGCGAGCTCCCAAGAGGTCCCGTCTTTTCAGATGCACCTCAGTTGCTTAACGGTTAAGTTGGTGAACAGCGTTCAAGTTCGAAGGGATGTCAAGTCATTTACTCTGTGGCATTTTCACATTTGTGGCCGTTATCGTACTGTTAAGTCCCTACAGAGGCTGCTGAGACACCACTTGTTAAGTGCCAGGAACACGGGTGTTGCCGACATTCAAAGGTGAGAGCATTGGAGTACAAGTCTGGTCAGTGTGCTGACTTAAAAAGTATACCTGCCCTTACGGAAAGATCTGCACTGTAATGTCTAGAAGACCCCTTGCCTGTTCAGAAGGCCTGCATCACCACTGTATTTGGCGATTACAGTCCGCTGTGTGGGTTGGCATCCCAAAAGAAGATGTATGACTTCTTCTCAGGTGTAATAGTAAGACCACCGCCCGGCTAGCTCAGTTAGATAAGTGCCCGTCTACCTAGTCCCTGTGTGGCGTTTTCCCAGTTCCGCCTCAGCCAATTCACTTCGGTGACGCATCCGAGGCGAACGGGCGGGAAAGGCCTAGACAAAAACAGAATGCGCATACGTTTGTTTCTCTTTGAAATTAAAGGTGGTGTCGATGTTGCAAACAGCAGGAAATTATGGGTTTTTTATAAAACCCTTGTGGAAAGTCATCAGAATGTTATTCATAGTCCTGTGAGGATTGATTCTGCTCCTTCAATCTCATCATTCCAACTGAGCTATCGGAGTTTGCAGCTCTTAACCCATTTAAACGACCGCGAATTTTCAAAGTAAAAACAATACTTTGGTGACCCTCTGTGCAGTAAACTAAAAGCACATATCTTGAATAATTAGAAAAGCATCCTTTCAAATAAAATTCATTACCTGCTCATCGAAAAGTGCCGCCCAAAAACTGAACTTAAAAATGAAAATCCTATTCGCCGACATTCACAGAAGCGAGAAGCATAAATTCAGCTTGGATGCTGTTGTCTCATGATCGTGTTTTGAGCTAATGTTATCAATGAAACAATCTGATTGATTCAACTCCTATACTGAGGGGGGTAAAGGGGGGTCCCAAGCACGTTTCACGGACATTAAAATGTAGAAATAACGCATCACGTTTATTAAAAGTCCATGTTCACGTTTCACGAAAAATCACACACCAAAAGGACAGCACATGTATCGACTGGTTCAGAATGTTGTCAGCAAAGTTGCCAATTAAATGCTGAGGTCGCTGTTCTGCTTTTTGAACCTCCCACACAGATAAGTAACAAAAGTCAGGTGAAGGTAAACTGATGAAGACTGGTACTGACGACGGATAGCAGTCACTAGGGAGCTTAAGCAACAACGACGACGACGGCTACGAAAAAAACCTTTACTTAAAAAGTGACGTCGCGCTAATTCAAACTTTATCGCAAATATTCCATCTCGTTCGATGTCTTCAATTCGTTAAATGTTGGCGAATTTTTCTGGAGTTGAATTCTAAAGGACTGTATGTGTTATTTTTATAACTGGGGACTCTTTTGCGAAAATGACTTCCTTTTTCAAAACGTTGACTGAAAAAGACCAAACCAAAGTACTTTACAAATACTTCATGGCTGAATTTATAGATAGCGCCATATGTTTCACGGCAGGACTTTTCCGCGGGTAGCGGGTGGGTGGCGGGTCAGGCCGTAAAAAATAAAAAAATAAAAAAAAGGGGAAACCAAAAAAGAGAAAAGATAATAAACAAAACAAAAAGCGATATTTTAGCAATATTCTTCTACACGATATCGCATGCACGAGATACCTTGAGAAACTCATAAAAATTAAAGTAATACTTATCCTGCGACCAGACAAGTAAGATCGCATTCTCTTCTCGACATGTTTGAACAGTGTCTCAGATTTTTGACAAGTGCGTTTGTTTTTTGTTATAAGTTGGGATAAACATTGCATTGCCCGTGGGATAAATCTTTGCCAATTTGGTTCCCGACTTGTAGTTTAAAATGAACAAAATGTCTATTTCGAGAAAACAAGGAAATTTAGCAACAAAGCTGTCAATGTTAATGCGTACCAGAGAAGGAGCAACAATGTTTTTGACACAGTATGGACCGTTTTCGCCGCATTGGGCGTCTCGGACGCGAACTGATCTCGTTGTATATATATACAAAAAGGATCCGCATTTTTTAAATACTACTTAAAAATGCTGATTAGGATCGCAATCATGCCGCATACTAGGGAAAAACTGAGTTACGACACGGGAGGCCGAATCTCTTGCAGTCTGTTATAAACACGGCTAAACAGTTGGGGAAGTGCAATCATCTTTCGTCTTGATGTGGAAGAAAAAGCAAACTAGACAAACAAGATTGACACGTGCCATGTGTCTTGCTTGACATAGCCCATTTTCATTTGACACACCGCGTGTAGCCTGACGAAAAGTCACTTGCGGTGTGGAGCTAGGAGAGGTGACTGTTTTCACAGGCATGATTTCTCGGGTTTTTTTCCATTTTTAGTCCGCGTAAGTAGATAAAACTAAACAAGACAATACTTTTATTTGGAGCTTGGTAGTTAGAACATAAACGTTGAAATTATTTTAAAATTACAACATACAGTTATATCAATATCAATTACGCTATAACGAGTTATAATATTTTATTTTCATATATATTTTTAACCCGCCACCCGTCACCCGCTACCCCTCACCCGCGGAAAAGTCCTGCCGTATGTTTCATGTCTTTCAATAAGTGAAGAATGACAGAAAAACATCTTTTGTCACCACGCGGGTCACACTCCGGGCTGAAAGCGAGCTATTCTGGTGTGCACCACTTAACTTCAAATCCTGTTTTCAAAACTTCAAAGAGTCTAGATTTTTTCTTATTGTACAAACTTTATTTTTCTCCACCATTTTTTTTCTTTCCAGACACTCGCGCAATAACCCCTTTACTCCCCTCTATACTAGCGAGTGGATAATGTGTGGCTCGGTGTTTTTCCCATTTTTTCAGAGAATGATCTTTTAAAAGTCGACAAAATCCTAGGGTTGTTTTTTTTTTAAGCCAAGAAAAGACTTCAAAGGATTCAAAACGGAGTTTTGTGCTCGATGGATTGTTTACAACTCCCGTTTATTCGCGTAGAAGAGGCCGTTTCGTGAACTCACCGTTTCCTAACAAGAAACATTTGGCCCAAAAGTCGAAGTCTATTTATGACAAATAAATTTGAAAGCAAATGTTTGCAGAAATTCTGCGTTTCAAGTAAATAGGAAAAAGAATGCTACAGGAAGACGACGTCTTACCTCGAGAAACCGAGCCGCCATTTTTGTCAGCACTTGTGCGAAGAACGACACAACAAACCTTTTGGCTATAAACGTGGCGAGTCAACAGAAAAAACAAAGCCCTACTTTTCTTCTTAGGTAAGGAAACTTTTAACGGTTCCATTTAAGCCACTACACTGATGTTTGCGAAGTGATAAACTTGTGGATTGCCATGTTTGAAAATTCTGCAAAGATCTATTTTTAAACATACGCGTGATTTCATCTGTCAATCAAATCGTACTGGTTTCCTCTCTGATTTTGTTGAGATCACTTCGTGTGTATATACTAAAACAATTATTCTTTTCAATCTCGGTGAATAGTGGCTTTAGGAATATTTACCTCGTTCAGCCACTATTGACCTTGATTTCAAAGAATAATTGTTAATTATTTGAAAACCCATAAATTACTGTATTTATTCGAATAATCGCCCAACCTCGAATAAGCGCCCATCCAAAAGGCAGAAAAAGTTAGTAAGCGCCCAGCCTCGAATAAACGCCCCCTCCCCCTTCCACTCAAACTCAAATAAACGCCCACAACCAAAACTCACCTCCCTTTCCCTCCCACAACCCAAAAATGAATAAGTACTAATAAGAGACTTCCCGAAGACGGAGTTTTCTTCTTGCTTTGTTACATCTTTTTGTTCTGTTATTTTTCGTTGCGAAATAAACATACTGCACTTGCTGAGTGTGCATTACACTTTGTCAAGTGTAATGCAGTGTTGCTGTTGTTTTTATTTCATGTTTGGATTAGCCTGAACTTCAGACTATTCAAGTCGTTTTCTCGTCAGCCTGAATTTCAGACGATTATTTCGAGTCGTTTTCTCCTTTCAGCAACGTCTGAATCGACCGGCCGTTACTACTCCTTTGCTTTAATTCATGCAAAAAGCAAAACACGATTTTTAATTGGCTCTTTTTGATTGTAATTCATGTTTAACGCTTAAACCAGAGGGGGAGGGATGAAGCCTGGGACAAAGAAACGATGTTCTCACAACTTGCAAAGCGGTCAGCTTGCGCCGGATAATTCCAGTATTTTCCCAAATTTTATCCTTGGTTTAATTTCTATTTTCTTCTGTTTTTGGGTATGGAAACCAAGGCCAAAATTGAACCAAAACAGATACATCGGTTTAGTTTTAAGCCCGAGTACCATGCTGCCATAAACTGGGAAAATGGCACGCCCGTATCGGATTTCTGTTAAAGGTGTGATCTTTTTATTACGTGGCATGAATTTAAAGCGGCCACGATTTGTGAAAACATTTGGCCAGCAATTATCGCGTAGACTTCGAGGAAAATTGTAACAGTTGTGGAAATTAACGTAACCGGAGGTTATATACTTTGCAAAAAGCTCTTTAGAAAAGGATGTTGGACAAAAATAGAATATCTAATTGGACTCAAAAGTTAGCGACAGTCAATCGACTCCATGTCACATGATGTCATAGTTGGCTGATTTTCAACTACACGATATACCTCAGATCCCAATATTTAGAATGTTATCGTTCAAGCAAGATGATCATTACTTTTCTACTTACTTACTTTACTTTGCAAAAAGCTAGTTAGAAAAGGATGTTGGACAAAAATAGAATATCTAATTGGACTCAAAGGTAGCGACAGTCAATCGACTCCATGTCACATGAAACTACATATGTCATAGTTGGCTGATTTTCAACTACACGATATACTCAGATCCCAATATTTAGAATGTTATCGTTTAAGCAAGATGATCATTACCTTTCTACTGTGGGGTACAAGTGCATACTGGTAAAAACTAAGAAATTATCCGAGTTTTTGGTTATTTAGTTGAAGCATTCCTTCTGGTTTCCCATGATGCTCTTCAGTTTAGCAATGCTCAAACCAGTATCATTTCGCAGCTGGTCTACATATGTTGTTGCTGGTCTTCCTCTCTTTCTTGCGCCGTGTTTTGGTTCCCAGAGTAGTAGATCGCTTATCACCCCATCCTTTTTTCTCCAACAGTGTCCTGTAAACCGCAGCCTCCTGATCATCAGTGTATCTGTAATCTTAGGAAGGTTGCCGTACAGTTCTTTGTTGGTTTTATGCTCTTTCCAGGAAACTCCAAGAACTGCTCTGAGCATTCTTGTGTACGTACCATCTAGTCTATTCCTCATTTTTCCAGTCATCGTCCAACATTCAGCGCCATAAAGCAGTACACTTTCGACTGTGGCCCGAAAGAAACCTATTTTGAGATGATTTTTTAGGTTTGATTTCCACACTTTCATCATTTTGTTGAGTGCACTCCAAGCTTGTCCAATTCTTATATTCATGTCCTTTTCACTGGATTGTATCCACGAACCAAGATATTTCAATTTGAAGTTATCTACTTACTTCAATTTGTTCCCTCCCAGTGTAACAAGATCTCCTACAGGTTGATTGTACAGCATGTCTTCCGTTTTCTTGTAGTTAACATGCAAACCCACTGTTTTCGCAGCAACCTTCAGTCTTAATAAAAGAAGAAAAGGATGAAACTAGGTTCGCTCGAAATAAGCAAGCAAGTTGAGGCATGTTTCGGCTGATGTGTCAGTTGATTACAAACGCGCCGAGAAAGAAAATGGTCGTATACTTGGAAAAAAAAACCCACAAAGCAGGAAAGAACGTAAGTATACGTGGCAAAAAACGCACGTATATCGTGTAGCAGGAATGATTGCAAGTACGTGGGAAAAATCCGCACGTATATCGTGTCATAATTTTGAAACAAATGGCCGACCATATAAAAGAGGATGATTATAAACTTTCTAATTCAAACATAGCACTGTCCTGTTGTCCAAATAGTCTATCTGATAATTCATCGCAACACCAAGAGCGAAACGCGTGAGACACATAAATGAACACACACGTGACAAGAAGGCGCGAGACGTGAGAGGTACGAAACGTTTTTCCTTTCGGGCTTCCACCCTCGATTTTCGCTCCTCTCTCGCGGCTTCGCCGCTCGACGCGGGCGCGCGCGTGCATTCCCCTTACTAAATCTGAAGAAAAGGAGAGACTGTTCGCAGTTTACTCATGTATATTTCCAACTGTAGAAAAACCGGGAAGAAATAAAACAAAACGTCCTTAAAAAGAATATCAAGAGTCTTAAGAAGAGCATCGAAACGTATTTAGATGGAGATACTATACTGTACTGTACTGTACTATAGCTAGGCCGTTTAGTTAGCAACATGATTTATCTATCAAAACTCTGGAGTAAAGTAACAAAGTTATATTTCAAGTAAGTATCTCTAACTTTAGGAGTGAAGGACATTACAAGTAAATAAGGAATAAACCTTAGGCTGCAAATTTGGCACATAAGCAGAAACTCCTGTTGCCTGTTTTCCCAGATTTGCTTAATTCTTTAAATTTCTTCTAGACATCCATACGTCCACCTTCAAAGGAAGAAGTTTCAACAGAAGACGTCATGGACGTAATCTTGACATCTAAGGGACCATACACAACGTCAGCGCGTGTTCGTACCAGTTCACAGTCCGTATCCGTCCAAACGTGAACGTGATTGAAACTGCTATGAAGCCATTACGAAAAGCTGGGCTTGGCAGTTTTAAAATTGTAGACAGCCTTGAATCTTTTTTAAAGAGTGGCCTTCCGATCAAGTGGTTGAACAAAATCTGGCGTGTTTTGGTATCTCGCTGAAAATCTACGAAGAGGAATTTCGAGAAAATGATAAGAAATTAAGGAACATCAATAAAATTCTCTCTGAGCACACATTCTTAGATGCCCCTAAAGTCTACCAACTGAGATGGTAAAAGAGAACTCCCACGATTAGTTTGGTTGTCAAACTGTCAGTTTTTTGGGTACATGTTTGTAGCGGAGTTCTCACGCGCGCAAAGCGCGCGAAGAGGAGCACCACGGGTAACAAAATTTGGTAAACTATCTATCCGAGAAAATGTGGTTATGACGTAGCGTACGCCCGACCGCCTACCCACCCGTACACACACTTCATGTAAGCAAATGTCACAATAGATCTTGCACAACTTGACTAGCCTTTCATTTATGTAAGCCATCCGTATGAGTATGATTAGATTTATAGCTGTCAAAATTAGACATCCGCTGACAATTATCACGTGACCACCTCGCGGGCTCAGATGAAAGACCAGTCGTTTTGCCCCAACATATAAGCCGATATGTCACACTCACCAATTCTACATAAAAACGAAACTACGCCGGGCGGGCCTGACAGCTGTCAAAATGGGACATGTGCAGAGCACTATCAGAAAACTAATAACGTGGGCTCAGGTCCGCTCAGGTACACGATCTGGCATTTTCCAATACAAGCCGGACGGATATTTCTTACTCACACTCGTAGCCTGTTATTTCGAATATTCGCCATTCTGATAAGGGTTAATTGACTGGTGTCAAATTAGAGTATCCGCTAACCATCATCAGCTGACTGTATCGCGGGCTCATTTTTCTACCCATTGAGGTCACGTATTTTTTAAGTTTTCCGCTGATATTTTATTTGATCACGGGCCCAATTCGAAGCCCCATAGCTTAGAAAATCTATCCATCCTAGAACATTTGGCAATCACATGACCGTACACCGACCACCCGACCTTCCGTCCGTCCGCACCACAGGCATACCGATGGTTAATCTCACACTTTCTAGCTAGTTTGGGAGCCTGCAACCTGATATTGTACATCCATGTTTTGATTAATTAACAGCTGTCAAAATAGTGTATCTGCTGACCAGTATCGCTTGACCGCATCGCGGGCTCATGCATCGACCCACTGAGTTCGAGTGTTGAAGTTATTCGCTGACAAGTTGACACTTTTCAAATGATCGCAGGCTCAAGTTCAATTTTTTTTAAATGCATATGAAATAAGTCGTGTTCATGAGCCACACTTTTAAAATTTTGATTTCAAACTGAGCTCAGACGCGAAAATTCAACCGGCTTTTACATTCAGAGAAGGCAATCGCTTTTGACTTTTTCTCACCACAGTCACGCGTTGATCACGCTATACGTCCAATTTTTATGCTCTGATAGGTCAAAATTTGACAAGTGAGTTCATGCGGAAAATTTATGCAGCGTCTGGAAACTTTCTTACTGATAGCTGAAGCTGACAGAGTTTTGTGTCATCTTCTGATGTTTTAAACTGTCTTTTTCTACTTGATATACAAAATGAAATACAGCTGGAATCAAGATTGTTCTGTAATTCATGGCTGGTTTGTTTATTGCGCTTTTGGTTGAGAAATGCACCGCTTGTCAAAGTCATTGGAATCCGATTTCGGATGGTATCGTTTTCAAAAATGAGCTTATTCACTTGCCCCTGCTTGAGGCGTACAAAGAGGGTTGAAAGTCTCAAGCGATTCTGGCCTCATTTGATGACCTTCAGGAGCGGCATCTCGACTGGTAAGCCTGAACAATTATTGTCTTGATGTGTTTTTTTTTTTTCGGTTTCCTGTAGTCGAGCGTAGTTTATGCGTCTTAAGAATAATAAGAATATTAAGTTATGATTTTAGCTGTGAAAAGAAAGGTCTGAGCGATTTTCTTGCCTCGAGTTCATCTTGAACAAGAGCAAACACCGGGAAGCCGGCTTAAAGCATAAATAAGCTTATGCTTACCAAACTCATGCAGATTTTCAGAGATACTTTTCTCCCAATACTTCTCTTCGTGAATGAAAATTATTGCCTCTGTACATGTTTCACCGAATTATATTTATTTTATTGATTGTTAGTAGTCCCGCTCGCAATTTTGTATCGCTGCACCGGTTGTTTTCAGTCATACATAAACATCGCATGCAGGAATACTCAAAACGCCGCGCGTAATTATCACTCGCTTTTAAAGATTACACATAACAAAACCATAAACAGTTTTATAAATAATGGGAAATGAAACCTAAACATAACAAATTCTCTATCATGTTGAAGAGTAAATGGTAACTCTATTAATCGCACTGCAAATTTGGTGCTTGTCAAAAGTGAGAACCCGTCCGGCTGGCCGAAAAGGTGATTTTGGGAATTTTTCATCGTTTTCACTAAAAGTTCATAATTATTACCCTGCATATCACATAGGACCAGATTTTTCTAACTGAAAAGTCCCGGTATTGTGGAATTCTCTTCATGGGAAAGTTTTATAATGGGTTATTGCATTTAATATCCGCACCCCCGTCCCCTCAGTTGAGGAACCGTGGAATTCTCCAGGGGTGAGTTGTAAAAGTTGAGGATTTCTTTAGGGGTAGAGTAAAAAAATATGGAATTCTTTGGGGGTGAAGCCTTAATTTTGACGAAATTCTTTAGGGATAAACCCACATTCTTCAGGGGTAAGCCCATATTTTATGGGAGTCTTCAGGGGCGAATGCAATTTTAGCCAATCTTCAGGGGTAAGAAGAAAAGGTGAGTAGGTTGAGTTTGATCATCCGGGTGAACGTAGTCCTGAATAGGACTGTTGTTGTTGAGAGTGACTGACGTTTCGACAACCTGTGCGGTAGTCATCTTCAGAGTCAAAGTGAGTTGTATCACGTCAGTTGATGGTACTATACTCTGGTTATTGATCTGATTGGTCAATTACGTCACGAAGTTATTGGTCGTCTGTCAGTTAAGCCGTGATGTTATTGGCTATGAAGACTCGTAATCAGTAATTGGTGCGTTTTAAAGACTGTTTTAAAAGCTGGTTTACACGTCACCAGATGTCGCCAAGATTTAGTTGTAAAGTAAACTTGTCTAACACAAAAAATCCGGCCTGATGTTTCATTTTGGCCTCCCTTTTAGACAGAGGAATGGAACGTGTAAATTGGCTGCCACCTAGGATTATCGTGTGTTTCAAAATTCTATTTCGGGGCTATCCAATTATCCATAGTCTCTCAAACGGAGCTGTTGGAGAGACTGTGAATTAAACTTATAAAATTAATGTGGTGGGCGACGTAAATACAATACACGAATAGGTCTATTTGTTTTCCAGGCCTAATCTACTGTGATCGAACACTATTGCTATTTTTGGGTGTACAAAAGACACTATTAACTCGATGTAAAATTTGTTTCACTTTTGGACTATCAAATTATTTTTCTCTAAAATCAGTTAGCCTTTACCTCAGAAGTCATATGAATGTGCCCTGTGGATTACAAGTTTATTGTTTGAATTAAATTATGAATTTATTAACGGGAGCTTCGCTTTTGCCTTGGCTAAGTCTATATATTAGTTAGTATCGTGTAAAATGTACTAAGCTAGATTTGTATAATTTTTATGGTCATATTACAAATAACATTGTTATTTTTACAGAAGGGGTATCAAACTTTTCCAAGGTCTTTAAAAAAAATTATACTACTTGTGTCATGCATAATTGAGACCATTTGAGTACAGTAAAGTGATACATAATAGCCTGGTTAAAGAAATCCTTTAAGCAAGAGACCCTGTGTAATTGGTAGTCGGTACGAGGGGTACGAGTGGAGAAAGTGCTTATCTACCCGACAGGGTAAACTGTCGAGTGGACAAATGCATCTCATTATTGGGACTTACAAATTTTGTTGCTTGTTATGTTGGAAAGGGGCCCTGTTTAATGGTGGTCGAATCGTAGGAGTGGAGAAAGTCCTCAAAGAACGAGACATACGCAATGTGTAGGGCGCTTGTTTCTTCGCGTGAAATTCACGCACTTGTACCTTCCAGTGGTTCATGTCGGATCTTTGCTTTAGTGAACCAATGAGATGCATTTTCTACTCGACAACTCCGTCTGTCGGGTCGAGCCGACTTGTCGAGTGGTGGAAATTTGTCCACTTGTACAAGTTGTGAAAAGTAATTTTTTTTGTTTAACCCTCGGACGTACAAGGGAGTAGATGCCACCTCCATATAAGGGTTTTCTGATGTTTTCAGTTAGCTGTTCTTTCATCCCCCGCGAACATTTTGAGGCGAGGTCAGTGATGGCCAGTTGCTATGGTTACGAAATATGACGTGATAAGTAGCAGGTGGTCAAGCCATTTTTGAGTAAAAGTACATGTTTTTCAACCTTTTTCAACAATAAAAGTAAATCTTCTGGCTAAAACCATGCAAACTGCTTATTTATGTGTTATTTTTCATGTAAAGCACAAAAAACCATTAACCTGATCTCTAATTCTTGGTAAAACATCGAGCAGAATGAATGGAAATCATTAATTATTCATGCCGCCAAAGCGGCAATTTCGAATGCCCGAGCGCTTTGAATAAGCTCTAAGTAAGAGAAGAATGGGCCATTTTTGGTCCACCAGTGTTAATTAAACTCCTTGGCGCAACTTCGTTAGCTCCAAAATGACAGAACCAAGGGCGGAATATTAAAAATGAATGATTCATCTACGGTTTAAGCACAAAATATATAAATTTTACGTAGCAGAAGGACTATCCCTGTCCACTTGAAAATTGCTAAAAAGAGGCCATTTTTTGTATGGAAGATGACTTTGGGCGCGACTTTCTGGAAACCAGTAACAAAATCCTCAAAACTATGGACAGAATATGTAAGATCGCTCTTTCCTTAAATATAATATGCTTTAACTTTTAAAATTTATGGACAAGAACCACTATCCCTGCGAGTTTGAAAAAGTCTGGTAGAAATGCAGCGTACCTAAGGCCTGCGAGCTATTGTTTTAAGCACAGGTATGAATAACAATGGCTGTCAAATAAAACAATACGCAAATGAAAACCACTCACTTGTGAAGTTCGTCATTAGCTAGTGCCGCGAACCTTAAAATATATTAAAGAATCACTACACTTTATTAACACAATCTGCCACGCGCATACGCTTGATAAGTACAATGAATACAACGACTAAAAGTGTATGTGATGACAAGTATGTACTTTCCAGTGCAGGTATGCTTAAATTAAGAAAATTATTATTATCGTAAAATGGTCCAGAGAAGCCGCGAACTTTTAAACTGATCGCGTTACGTCAGCTGGTTCATCGCACCTGCCGACCAAATCTTGCAATTAACATGAAAAAAAAAAAATGTCACGGATCGGGAGCTCTTTTCAGAACTCTTCGAAAACCCGATCCACCCTTTACAAATTCATATGGTTCCTCCATTTGTTGACGAAAACAGCCCGACGTTCCACCTACAAATTCATGGTGAAGAGACTGGATTATTTAGAACAATGAATCACATAAATGTCACATTTTCTTATGCCCGCTGTGTTCATGGAACGAGCTTAAGTATTTAAGCTCTATTGCAAAAACTAAACTTACTTACCCACCATTTTGGTTAAGTTGCTTTTGGGGTTCAATATAAGAGCTAAGATCTTTCCAATGGAGAAGCAAAACATTACAATCAGCGCTAAAATAAATGGAAAATTTCACCTTTCTTTCTGTGGTTTAACTTTTGAACAAAATTCCCGCAAAATGAAACAAAGTGTATGTATATTCTTTTGATTTGAACGTTCACCGTGAAATATGCGCATATTCGCGATTTTGCGAAACAAAAGAGCTAAAAGGAAAAAACAATAGCGTGCTGCAATCATTATTTAGTTTGCCACCTACAACATATTGATGAGCTTCGTCGTGCATTCTTAGCAACCAGTGGCTTAGGCGCTTTCATACAGTCTCTGCATACTTGCGCGTAATATGACAAATTTACGAACTTTGTTCAACTGGAAGTAAATGTCCCGAAAACAATAGGAATTCTGTGCGATGTCCAAGATGGCGACCATTGTTGGTGAAGTCACAGGCCTCCATCAGCGCCACCACCCATAAAATATACCTCACCTTGTTAAGGAGATCAAAGGCTTTCCACTAAAGGTAACTTGGTGCAGATTGGTGCAGTTTTGTGCAACTTAGTGCAGATTGGTGCAGCTTAGTGCAGTTTGGTGTAACTTGGTGGAGTTTGATGCAACTTGGTGCAATTTGACGCAGAGTGGTGCAGATTGGTGCAGTTTGGAGCAGACTTTAACTGTAGCCCATTACAAAATAAACAGATCCAGAAACCCATAAGGGGTTGAAACGTGTAACTCGCGTTCAATGCTCGTGAATATTCATTTTGACCATATTTGGAATCTTAGTGACGGATATCCATTTTCAACATAATGGCTGCTGCGCGATCACCATGCAGATGTTTTAAGACAAGAGTTCTGCATTTCAAGGTTAAAAATACACCGTTAAAGGACAAAAAATGGAAAGAGAAAGTTCAAAAGAATGCTCAGCTTTCTTTTTGTTGAGAAAGGGAAGCTTTTCATCAAGAAATCGTCCTTCGAGGAATTCAACCTTGTTTTCTTCACGGCGGAGCCCATGGTCTGTTTTGAAATGCAACCAAGTCAGCGAAGTTTTTGCTGAATTTTCAGGTACATTTTACACTCTATGGTCAAGACAACTACGTTTTTGAAAGGGAATTTATGTATTTTTAAGTGTTTCATAGACGTTTTATAAATTTTTCTCTTCGGCGCTAAAGAAAAATTACAAAATGTGCCCTGATTTGAGATGGATTTTGTGTTGAATGTCACTTGCGTGAACGGATCCACTATCCAGATAGTGTTTTCCGAATTGCTTTAAAGGATTAACTTTTTGGACTTTAAATAAACATTTTCAAGAAACGGTTTCTCTGTCTATTGTTTTGAGTTTGTTCATTCATAAAATTAGCTCAAAACACGATCGTGACTACAACATCTAAGCTTAATTTGAGCATTTAAAATGCTTCTCACATTCATTACAAGCATCAGCATCACTTTTTGCGAAGATGTCAGGTTCAGGTTTTGGACACTTTCGATACGCAGCTAATGAATTTTATTCGAAAATAATTTTCACTGTTTATTCTAGACTTTTAACATAAGAATTTTAAAAGCCTATTTGCAGTATAAGTTTACTGTGCAGAGGGTCAACGAGGCATCGTTTTTTGAAGTGACAACTTCAAGAAGTTGCGAGGCCGTCAATGGGTCTCATAATGTTACGTTTGGCCCGGGTGGTAAGGCAATAATATCCTGCTCAGTGTTTCGGTAATATTCCTGGTTTCAACCTTTGAAAGCTTTCTCGGCTTTCGGAGGTTTTTCCCCCGTTTCTCAGCCAGTTTTTTACGCGGGCGCGGGAACCTGAAGGAAAATTACGTCACGTTGTTTACGAAGTTTGATTGGTCAGTTATCTCTTCTTCTCGTTCCAAATATGGTACTTTCGGAATTGAATAATCACGAGCATCGGACAAAGCAAACATATGAGAGTTACACGTTTCAACCCCTTATGAGTTTCTGACAGATCGCAATACCCCTTCATACTTTATCTAGTAACAGTTGGCACTACAGCTGCCCCCGCTCTGTATGTATCCTGGTCGGTCAATGGTCTTCTTGTTTGTGTAGATATTTAAAATACATGAATTCATATTATGGATATTTTCACACACATTCCATACAATAGATGAGATAAGAACAGGAAACGAAAAGTTTCGTGCACTAAATGAGTCCGATTTTAAAGCAGCCCAGATCGAAACTTTCTCAGTCTCGAGAATATTCTGTTCCAAAATGTGAGTGCTTAAAGATTTGGTTAGAAGTTGTAATTCTTCACTATTTCTCTTTTACTTTTTACGTGCAGTTCATGTTATTAGCCGGAAAGTAATCCTTGGAAATCAAAAGGGTTGATCACGTTACGCTTGGGATGTCTAGTCATTTAACTTTTAAGACGATACTTAAATGAGAATTCAATAATGAAGAGAATCGACAGAATCGTTTCATTATGATAGAAAGATATATGTTGAAGAGCAGCATTCGCCACTTTGCATTCCACACGAGATACTGAAAGCAAAGTTTATCCAACAATATTGGGAAGGGGCAGACAGACAAGGTGTATTAGGGGATGCAAAAGTAACGAATACTTGTGGTTAGATAAATATCACTTAAGATCTGATTTAAAATTGCTGAACGAGTTGAGTAATTCATTAGTGTTTTGGCAAGTCTTTCTTACATGTAGCTGAACCATATATTTATATACAAATGTGGAAACCTTGAAAGTTTAGCTCTGTGGGTTTGACCTTAAAGTGGAAATCAAAGTGTTCTACTGTAAGATGATACAAAATTCTTTATTTCCTCGAATAAAAGCCGTCCCTCTATAACCACCTCCCTAATATAGAAATATATATTTACTAGTAATAGTTGACAATAAAGCTCCACCCGCTCTGTATTGTCGGTCAATAGTATTCTTGGTCATTGTGCAGCTCTTTGAAATAGAAGGAGAGTAAAAACAGGAAATGAATGGTTCCATGCACTCTTTCAGTTCTATTTACACAGCTATGATCTAAAAGCATTCTCTGTTTAGAGAATAGCTCGATCATTAAAACTTCTTTTTAACTATATCATACGGATTTGTTGTTGTTCTTGTTGCAGGAAGACAAAGTGATTAATGAAAGAAGATCGTTAAAAAAATAGATATATATCAATCGTTTTTTTAATGGTGTATTCATTTGCATTCCAAAAAAACTTTTGAACGTCGTTTCTCCTTAAACAACAACTACTCGCACGTCCAAGCTCCTTGCAGAGGCGTCTTCTCCATTTTCAAAACAACTTTTTCGACTAGATTTTATTTTTTAAAGAGCAGGGGATTTTTAGATAAAACTTCATTGACAAACATTATCATTAACCTCTCTCATATTAATGGTCTCATATTAATGGAAAGGCTTTTCGTTGTGCATGGTTTGTAGAATCTAGTTTTTTACCCTCTTTTACAATTCATTGTAATTATTATTCTTTAAAAGTCCATGTTTTCAATTAATTGATGGTAGAAATGAATAGTCTGTTGAACGTTGTGTTTCCTCTTACAACAACTAGTCAAACATTTGTGCTCGTTATAAAGCTTTCTTCTCAATTTTTATAAAAACCATGTTTCAATCACTATTGATTTTATTCACATTGAAATGTTGCGAGTTCTTCGGCTCAGTAAATTTTGTAACACACATTTCCCAAACTCCTTTTTTATTGGAAATGCTTTTCATTGTGCGTGTCAACTAGAATCTCGTTATTGACCCTCTTTTACCATTCATTGTTATTCTTTAAAACTTCATTTAAGTTAATTTGTTGTTATAACTTAAGAATCATCTTGTACATGCGTGACCTTGTGCTCAAAACCGTGAAATAAAAAGGTTCACACTCTCTCCAACATCAATAGCACAGCATAAAAGGACATTAAAGTCTTCGTTAAGTTTTATGACAAGTGATGTTGTACGCAGCGGGACCACAAACGACCGATGAGGAATGGTGACGTCAACAATCACATTGCTGAGCATCATTTACAGACAAAACTTCAAATTGACTGAGACTCTGCGACATGCTTAACGTGTTCTACTGACTACTATCAACGTCTTACTTTAGAAAGCTGGTTTACTAACTTAGAACAAACGCCACTCAATCGTAGCCAACAGTTACCAGCGCCGTACAAACGACTTATTGACGAGATCAAGCAAAACTAACTACAAGAGAACGACTGGAGAACTGACAATTTGATTAACAATAGATGACTGTTTAATTGTGACCATAGACGGACCGAAAAACACCAATTACTGATTACGGGTCTTCATAGCCAATAACATCTCGGCTTAACTGCATGACAGACGACCAATAACATCGTGACGTAATTGACCAATCAGAGCAATAATCAGAGTGTAATGCCATCAACTGACGTGATACCACTAACTTTGACTCTGAAGATGACTACCGCGCAGGTTGTCGAAACGTCAGTCACTGTCAATAACAACAGTCCTATTCAGGACTACGTTCACCCGGACGATCAAACTCAACCTACTTTATTCTTTCCAGAATAAGAAACTGTAAAAAGACTTCCACCGATGAAAAGCAAAACGGACGATTTCGATGCCTAATCACCACCGGTGTTTTTCTTTCTGTATGCTTCAAATAAATTTAAATAAAACCTTCATACACCAAAAAAGATGACTTCAAAATAAAAAGGCCCGGAGATGATTATTGGTGACAGAAGAAAATAGTCTCTTGACCGTTATGCTTCCTGTGACAACAACGAGTCAAACGTTTGAGCTCCTTACTGAGGTATCTTCTAGATTTTCCTAAAACCATATTTCGTCGAAAATTGATCTTATTCACAATCAAATGTAGCAAATTCTTAGGCTAAACCGTGAAAGACCAATTTGCTAAACTCCTTTTTTATTAATGGGAAGAGCTTTTCTTTGCGCGTGGTAAGTAGAGTCTCCTTTTTGACCCTCCTTTGCCATTCATCATAATATTCTTAAGCTTTTACCATTCATTGTATTATTCTTTAGAACTTTATTTTTCAGCTTATTTGTTGTAATAACTTAAGAGTTATCTTGTACATGTGTGACCTTGGTATCCGCTCAAAACTGTGGTAAAAGGGTCCACAGTCTTTCCAACATCAATAGCGGAGCATAATGGGAAATCAAAGTGTTTCCGTTAAGTTGTGGACAAGCAATATTGTACGCCGTTTGACTAAAGCGGGACCCAACCTAGAGAGTGCTAGCGACGAATTATAGCATATCGCAGTTTGAAAGTATCAAAAAATGATTCCTTTAAAAATGGTGTTCTCTTAACCGAAATTTTTTTTTCGACATGACCGAGTATTTTGAAGTTAAGAAAACTAACATTTTGGGAAGTAACCTATTCACAAACAGACTTTAGCTTTCCGTAATCCTTAACAGAAAGACTGTTGATTGCATGGATGGGAAAAAACAAATTAAAAACCCTTAATACACTAAGAGGGTTTGCTTCGGAGAAGAATACGACCGGTCGAAGATGATAACCAGTGGTAAAATAGAACAGTAAATTAAATGCTGTTTTCCTAGTGAAACTGTTTCAACGAGCCAAGCGTCTGAGCTCCTTAAAAAGACACCTTCTTAAAACCCGTGTTTTGAAAATAACCCATTTAACTTTTTACTAATAACGGGAAAGGCTTTTCAATGGACGTGGTTAGCAGAACATCGTTTGTGATCTTCGTTCACCATTCATTGAATTATTCCGTGTAAAGCAATCCATATTTCAGTCTATTTGTTGTTACATGGTCAACTAATCTTGAACTTGCTTTGCTGCGTGTATTTTTTATCCGTATACAACGGTGACGTAAGAGTGTCGACATTCTATCCAGAGCAGGAAACTATGAAAAGAAAAACTGTCGATTTAAACGCCTAATCACCACCGGTGTTTTTCTTTCCTTATGCTTAAAATATATTTAAGTAAAACCTTCATACACTAAGAAGGGTGACTTCAAAAAAGAATAAAGCCCGAAGATATATAATTATTGGTGGTAGAAAAGAATAGTCTCGTATCAAGAAAAGGGGAAATAGGTATTGTTTTCTGTTGTAAAATTGGCCATATTTGGTCATTTTTTAAATGACTTAAACAATGGCTTCTTTGCACATGCAAAATTTCGATGACTACCGAAGTAGTGAACAAAATTCCTCGGGGGAGGGTAAGGGTTACATTTGCCTCAAAGCGAAACTCACTTAGGGGGAGAAGGACAGAAATACTGTCGTCACCATATCGGTTACACAGTGGCAAAGGTTGTTTAAGGCCCTTTGCGAATATCGTTCAGACTGCATTCAAAGAAATTTTTTTAATTTCAGCTTTCAAATCTCGCGCTTCATTGATTTATTTGAATTAACAATTATTCCACAAGGGCGCGTTTTTCGATAACTTTCAAACAAGCTCTTGTGGCTTTTTTGTTTGTTTGTTTTTTTCCCTGATGGTAGCAGATAGCCAACTCGGCGCTACGCGCCTCGTTGGCTATAATCATCTGATATCCAACAACGCGAGTGGAATAATTGTTTTATTAAAAACTCCCACAAGATGTCGTTGAACAAACCGGAAAAGTCAAGGGACTTCCGCTTTTCACATGTCAAACGTCTATCAAAACTGTCAACGCACGAACGAACTGGATGGATGAAAAACACTTTTAAAAACTCATTGGGATTCTAGGATTTTACACAGCAGGACAGCTAAAAAAACCTGGCAGATAATGTGAAGAAAAAGAATTTTTAAGCGACAGCCGTCGAAATTATAGTCTCCTTCGCAGCCGTTTTGAGGCTCGTCACGTCACGCAACCTGTGACGTGACGTGACGAGCCTGAAAACGGCTGCGAAGGAGACTATCGAAATTACTGTGAATTTGGATTTTCGGTGCAGTTACAAAAGTAAGAACAACGGAGAAAAACTATATCCTCGGTCGCTTGTTATGAAGTGTTTAAAGCTACAAACTAATTTTGCTGAACGAGAAAAGAAGCCGCCTATACTGACGCCTCGATTGCTGTAGTGAATGGCTGCATAGCCTGTATTTGTAGCTG
>JBBMOI010000012.1:11867500-11920000 GCA_038088405.1 Porites divaricata | reverse complement strand
TAACTTACCTCTCGACGTTTCTAACATGTCGTGAAGTAAGTGGTCGCACGACCAGAAGCTCCCAACTTCGGCTTATTTTTAAAAAACCGTAAGTCTGGATAAAGGACATTCTTTTACCGTATAGTGAAGTCTGTGGAACAATTTAGCTAATTTCCTCAAACTCTGTAACTCTGCTCGTAATTTAAAGCGTAAACTTAGAGCGAAATTATTTGCTGTTTTCCTATCTTATCGGTCTTAGTTTGTATTATGTCTATTTCATTGTATTTTCTAAAGTTTATGTTGCAGTTGTAATTCTAGTGAATATTTGTTTACTTTTTAGCTTTCTTAGTTTTTTCTATAAAACATTTTATTATTGTAATTTTGTAATTTTTAGATTTACCGTACCCTCGTTTCAACGTTAGTGATTATCATTGTCACTGAAAAGCCCTCTCTTAGGGAGTGTCAATTAAAGTTTGTATTGTATTGTGTTGTATCTACCCGCGTAATTTGAGACTGATTGAGTCAGAAAATGTTTCTTTTTGGTATAGTTAGGATACCTTCAATCCCGCAATTTTCATTTTAAAATCAAAACGCGAATGTATGTATTGGAATTCCCACTGACTTTGTAATTTTCATCTTGAACCGGAACTTTGGCATTGCAAGGAGCGCGCTTTATTTATTACTTCATAAGTCAGTGAAAACATTATCCTTCGGCTTTGGCGAAAATGGTCGCCAGTCTCATAAAACTTTGATACGATTCCTAGACTTTTTCTTAAAATTTTGAAGAAAAAAAATAGATGAATTTACTAATAAACTAAGTTTTGTGACTCCCGAAAAAAGTAAGCGCGAAGCGATGAGTGAAGTATATTCACCGAAGTGCGTCCTTACGAAAACACAATACGAAAACACAAAAAATTCTCCCAGTCGTTACCAGCCCATGCTGTAAGGGGCTTCAAACTCGAGCAACACAACAGGCAGTACATACAGCCTCGTTTCCATACTGCGCACTATTAGTCTATATAGGGCTCTTAAAAGACTCGTTTTTCGTCAACTTCCCCTACTCGGATTTTTGGAGACTTTTGATATGTTATAGAGGACATGTTCCTGGATCAAAAACCGTTAAAAAAACCTTATTTTGCAATTAGTAGCAGGTTGACCGACTTTTTGCGATAAAATGCCTGGACATCTGTCATTTCAGTCAGCTGAAGGACCAAAATGAGATCAATCACAGACGCATTTTATGCATGTGAGAGACAAGAAAACCTGTTTTAGCAATTTATTCATATTGTAAAGATAGTGTATTTACAGCAGTCAAAAAGGATACAGCGTTCAAAATTAGGTATGTGAAAAGGGTACCAATAAATTGAATGAATTATTTTATTTAGCACACTGTTTGTACAGTGTTGAACCCTTAAGATTCTTTTGTAGTACTTGAAATTAATGAAAATGTAGAAATCTCTCAGGTACTTGGCAATATACATGTACCAACCTTTCTCTCGAACGTTTTTAGGTCGTTTCCTTGTTGAGATACTCTAGCAGCTCTCTAATATTCCTTGCATTGAAAACAAAGAAATTTATGGGTATCAGTAAGTTTCTTGGTTAGTCCTTTTTATCCCTCCTAAAAAGAAGTCAAGACCAATCGTCTGTCTGTCGATTTTTAGCGGAGCTCTCGCGCGCGAATCGCGCGCAGCAGAGCACCATGGGTAAAGAGCTTCGCTTTTAGCCCTAGCTAAATCTATGTATTATTTCCTTCTCTTTTACTAAACTGTTGACATCATAAATAACATTTGCCAGGGACTCTTTTAAAGCTTGGTGTTCTTCGGATACTTTCACTACGGCAATGGTGATTCCCTGTTGCGAACAAAATGGAAATAAGTAACATTAATAAATCATCCAGCCGCATCAATTTGCTTATAATTAATAAAAAACCTTCGCTTCTAAAAAGCGGAACGCACAGGTGATCGCAAACACGCTTAAAGTAGTAGAGGTGGACAGCCGGAAAACGTTTTTGTTAATCATACAAAATGGCCCTTGAAATTCTAAGAACCCCTTAAACACTACTTGTTCCCATAAATATCGAAACGAACTAAATTTATTACATTTATGGTGAGCCACATTATTACATCCATGGTTACAATTTTACGACATTTATGGTTATTGATTTATTACATTAATGGTTGGTTTTTATTACATTTATGGGTGATACACCGACGGCACGTTTAGATTGGGTTTTAGCTGTCTTGAGCATTTAAATTGTCAAGGTATTCCTATAATTCTTTAGGACCAAGAAACGTCTCATTAGATAGCAACCTTTTGGTCTATGATATTATCATGGGATCAGCTATTTATCGAGTTACGGGCTTGAGTTGAGTAAGAGTTGAGTTTGAGTTGAGTTTGAGTTAAGTTTGAGTTACCAAAAAATGCCTTTTTTTCTACAGAAAATGCGTTTTCACCGTTTTTGTTTCTGTTTTTAGTTTTTTTCAGTCTTGTATTTTTGTTGTTGCGTTTTTATGATTAGTGCGGGTAACTACGCCCCTGCAAGGGAAACGAAACACTTTATGGCCGCATGTTATTAAGAGCACTGTTCACATGTTCTGTTGGAGTAAAGTTCTTTAATTTTCTTCTTATTCAAGCGCAAAAATTGTTTTTTGGCCGCTAGAAACCCTGAATCGTTTCTAGTTTTAACTGATCTATCTTCATAGCTGATGACAAAAGAGAATTAATCGCCTTTGTGCAAAAAACATGGACAGGGAGAATAAAAAATCTAACAACTGTTTTTTTCCCACGATTGTTTATGCATTTGTGACTGACTGATAGTATTCCATCGTGTTCTGATTTTGCGGTTTCAATACTATTGCACTATACTTATAAGTACTCTTTCACTGCAAAGTCAGTTGCTCTCTGCTTTTCAAAGCAACATTGTTACTTGCAGGATCGGCCATGGATCCAAACATACATGTAACGACAACAACAAGACCGGCAAAAAAGTAGAATAGGGTTAGACTGGCAAAATAACGACTTTGCACTTGCATCACGCCTTTTTTCTTGCCGTCGTTGCACGACCTCGAAGCGAAACTTTTCAGGAGGACGCCGAGGACGTGAACACCATACAACCATTTTTTTATTCTTTCTTTTTTAAACTTAGATACAGTCCACCGACATTTGACAAATTGGAAGACATGGAATTATAGCGATGAATTTTGAAACAGTGTGATTTCACTTTTTAAGATCGAGACGTCCCACCCGGGCGCTGTCTTGAATTTACGCAATAGGACGAGAGAGAAAAGAGGGCAAAACTTGTGTGACAAGCGTGACATTAACAATTTTGTTTGAAAAAACGTCTCGCCAAACTTCGCCCTCCTTTAAACAGCTCTTTTAGTAAATGACCAGAGAACATTAACGTGAAGTGAAGGTCACGACAAGGCACACAAGTAATAATAGCCTTGTCACGTTTGTCAGACACAAGCGTTACAGCACGTTTTGCCGTCCTCTCCTTTCTGCCATCCTGTTGCGTAAACTGAGTCTAGCTAAATGTCGTGGTTCGTGAGTAGTGGGTAGAGGTCGTGGGTCGCGGGAAAAAAAGGTTTTCCGAAAAAAATAAAAATTTAAAATTTAAATAGGAAAAAGTTGTAAAATTCATGAAACGGAAATCTCCGCGTACATACCAAGAGTCTTATTCCTCTTCTCCGTGGTCAGCAAAGCAAATAAGCGAATCCTTTAGTACAGACGGACACTAAAAACGCATTAAGGCGAAAAATAAAAGAAACTCTGTACACTATGTAACCTGAGACTGAACTGCTTTTGTCAAAGATGTCAGCATTCGTGACTGAAACCTCGTTTCAGTTTAACGAGTGATACTGATATTTAGAATCGTTACAGCAAAGGTTTTGTACACAACCAAAACAAATAAATCAAAGAAAGACTATCGTCAACTCGTGGGTACGTTGTTTAGAAAACAATCAATTAGTTATCACCTCTGCTTTTCCCACAGTAAATTTTAGGAAATGATAGAAATTCAGATTATAAATATACTATCCTTGTTCTGGAAACACAATACTTTTCTTGCTGCACGAAGTGCCGAGTAAAAAAATGGACAATTTCCGTGTTTTATACTATAAGCCGATCTTGCGACCCCTCAGTCTCTTGGTTTGCGGTCTACAGAATAATTAATATGTAACGAAACGACTAACGAAACTGTAACGCGATTTTTCAGAGGTTTTCGATGGGTTTTGATGTCCTAACGACAAACACATCTCCTCTGGACCCTGTGGCCATACTTAACCGATTGAAAAAACGATTCAAAGCAATCGGATGAAATTTAAGGCTAATTGAAATCAGATTACTGACAGTAAAAAACAATGTAAACACATTTCATGGCAATGAAAGAACATATGCGATACAAAGACTACAAAGTCGACACAACTCCTCCGCGAAATAGGACGCAAAACATAAGCTTATGTTTTCTTATCTCGATTTCTGCTGTTATTTTAAAGCTAATGCTCAAAATCACATCCTTTTCCCCCGGTGATCTTAAGGAGTCCTTATAAAGAAGAAGAAGAAGAAGAAGAAGTGCCTTTATTTATTATACATTCATTCATACACATAACCTACTACATTACTACAAGGTATGAGATCAAGCCAGCGTCGAAGTTGAAGGTCGGAGTAGAAGAGCAAATGCTCATCTTCTCGTCAAGTTTAACGCCTGGACGAGTCAAAGGCTCTTGAATCGTACTAATCTGAAAGATTCCTGCGTGTCTTAAATTTGGTAAGACTTCTATCCTCTGACCGTGCTGTAGCGCACGATGCACGCTCTCAGCGAGGAATTTGATGCCACCGAACTTCGCCGAGCGCGTGCTTCTTTGGAAACGATAGATCTTCGCGCTCTCGAGTTCGGACCCGATTAATTACGAAAACGTCTACTACGAGTGAGCGAATGACTCATTTGCATATCTCTGTCCCTGCAATAACTCGTGGTACGCTCGCGCGTACCCACGAGTTAAAAAAGAATCGAGAAAATTATATTTTCGTACGGCAATAAAATTTTCATACAGTCTAGCCTTAACTTGAAAGGTTGGCATGAAGGTAGTTCCTTCGTAAGCTAAGAGACCTAAAACGTCTTTAAGAAAAAGTTCTATCAAAAAACATGAAATAAGTCAAAATTGTCCTTTTTTGCAGTCACTTCCCCGGACGGTGATTGCATTCCATCGAGTTAAAAAATCTCTGCTTTCCATTCAGAGAGTCAGAGCTGTCCCATACTTTCTGCAAATTGCACGTTTCGACATATTTTACGTCTGTGTCGTTTATTTTGGCGGCGATCGCTCAGGTATGGATAAATCTATTTCGGCAACATGCCTTTTATACAGTGATGTTATGAAAGGTGACCCAAGTCCAAGGTGGCTAAGAAAATATCGGGAAGAGGACGAAGAAGAAGCCGTGAAAAGGGCAATGAAGGAGTCGGAGATTTTCGTCTCATGAATATTTTAACAATTTTTATATTTATTTTATTCCAATTAGAATACTTAACTTAATCATTAATTTTTTTCTACACTTTTTTTACCTACGACATTTACCCACACCCACGCATTCTACCCACTATCCACAACATTTAGCTACACCCAGTTTCACGTCACTTCACGTTGTAGTTGTGCAGAGACAGCAAAGAAATATACAAAAAAGCGAGATACAAGTGCAGAGTTGGTGTTTTGCTTATTAAACCTATTGCTTTTTTGACGTTCTGCTTGCTGTCGCCGTCGTAGTTTCGTAAGGTCTCTATCACCATACATACATACATACATACATACATACATACATACATACATACATACATACATATTCATTAAATGTAGTTCAGGACTTCAGGAGTGATTCATCGTTTTATTGCTACAGGCTTGTTTCGTATGGTCAACAAGTGACCACACTCATCAGGCAACATCAACGAATGACCGGTAAATTTAAATGCTGGCGGTTAAATACAGATTCAAATAGTTGCTATGGTGGTAATTATTGCGTTACGTTATCTTAAGGTTTTTGAGTACGTATCTGTTTCTGTGAGGGCACGAAGTCGCTAATTCATTATGTTTGTTGAGGCTACATAGGTCTTTCCTGCAAATTATTACAAATTTTTCGTAAAGGCATAAATTGCATTTTTTAGTTATGTTGTTGTAAGGTTTGCATTTTCTGAGGACTTTCCATGCTATATTGAAGGGTTTCTCGGCGTTTTTCAGTTTCCATACATGCTTTGACAGTTCGGTGCTGTTTCTTTTGTTGACGTGTCGGAAGGATGTTGTATGATTTCTGAAACGCCCTTTGAAGTTTGTTGCGAGTCCTACGTATGATTCTGTTTCTGTGTTGGTTGTTATGGTTGCTTGGTATACTACGTTCGTTTCAAGGCATAAGAAACAGATACGTACTCAAAAACTTTAAGATAACGTAACGCAATAATTATCCCCATAGCAACTATTTGAATCTGTATTTAACCGCCAGCATTTAAATTTACCGGTCATTCGTTGATGTTGCCTGATGAGTGTGGTCACTTGTTGACCATACGAAACAAGCCTGTAGCAATAAAACGATGAATCACTCCTGAAGTCCTGAACTACATTTAATGAATATACTATGCTCCTCTAAGAGTTGAGCGCTTTTTGAAATCCATTCACCGCAAGGATGTAGAATTTACATACATACATACATACATACATACATACTTTTATTGACGCTCCCTAAAAAGGGTTTTTCAGCTCAATACAGTACAATTAAAAATACAGATTTAAATTTAGATTACCGGTAATTAAGAATATAAGTACAATTATAATTACAATAAATATGTCAGAAATATTCTAAATGAAAAAGAAAAATTAACCTAATAATACGTTTGCGAAATGGCGCCTAAAATTCCTCGGGCATTTTAAAGATTTAATGTTACTATTTAAGGAGTTCCAGAGTTTAGCTCCTCTGTAGGTAAAAGAGCGTTGTCCTGTTAACAGGCGGCATAAGGGTATATCCAAGGCACTAAACGATCGAGTTTGTCTATTATGGACTTGGGAACGTAGTTTAAACATATCGACAAGATAGTCTGGAACAAGTTTGTTAATGCATTTGTGCATCATGGTTGCATCGTTTAGAATGAGTCTCTCTTTAATTGGAAGCCAGTTCAATGATCGCAGCCCATCCGAAATATGATCATACTTTCTTAGTCCCAAAATGATTCGTCCAGCGAAATTTTGGACTTTTTGTAACTTGGCAATATTGCTGTTGCTGGTATTACTCCAAACAGTTGAACAATACAGTAGTTTACTAAAAACAAAGGAATTCACTACTAACAAAAGCGTTTTCCTGTCCAGCAGATGCTGGATTCTGTTAATTTGTTTCAGTTTAAGAAGACAATTCGAAACGGTTTTAGTGATATGTTCGTTGTAACTGAGGCATGCGTCGAGATGAACACCTAAGTCTTTAACAACAGGGACAGTTGTTAATTCTTTATCGAGCAGTCTTATACTGAATGATGAAAGTTTCTGCAAGAGTTGTGGTACTCCAACGGCTAAAACTTATGTTTTGTCCGGATTGATCAAAAGGGAATGTTTACAGCACCACTGAGATATTCTAATAAGATCTTCGTTCAAGGCAGAGATAGACGTGGATGGTTCGGCAGGTGAGAAGGACAAATACAGTTTGCAGTCTTCGACATAGGACCATGCGATGACGCCAAAAAAATCTACCAAAATGTGTGTCGCACGTTTAGAGTTTACTATAATTGTATCGGCAGTTTTATCAAGTTCCTTTATTGTTAAGTCCGAACTCCGTAGTCCGTTATTTCACAGTGCACAAAACAAAGCACATGGCACAAAACAAAGTAGCGCGAGTCGTGGCCTTATAAAATGTACATTGGGGAAGTCTTTCGGAGATTGACGAAGAGGTTGTTTAATTTTGTTAAGATGCTCCAGCCTTCTTCAGAATTTATTATTGAAACCATAGGAAACTTGATGTAGCGTGCAATAGAGGAATGGTTTCTGTTGTAGTCTTTCGATCTTCCTATGGCTAGTGAAATCGAGAAAAATGATGACAGGATTCACGCAATGGTAATTATACGTTCTTTTAGTATTGAAATAATTTGCTCAATATTAAAAGCCTTTTCCAGACGTTTAGAATGTGGTCCAGGGTGTGGAATCCAAAGCAGGGGAGGGGGATGTGGCTGTCTACACCCTGTCACTTATGTAGAATTAAAAAAAGCTTCGCATTGAATTTACGCACTTGATAAGTTTAGGTGGATTTCCACTCACTGTCACGTAATTTTTACGCGCGCGGCCAACACACGTAAAAATAAAGGCAATGTATGAGGGGGGGGGGGGGGGGGAGAGGTAACGCGTAAACGTAAAAAGGTTTACGCCATACTTTAGCTCTATTTCATTTACGTGCGTAAAATTTACTTGTCTCCGCACGTAAAATTAAGTGATAGTGGAAATAAACCCTAACGCCGATAATCGTTGCCATCATTTGCATTCAGAGAGTTTAAAAACTAAAAAAATCTAATAAATCGCACCGAAAGCGGTAACTCAAACCTAACTCAATGTTAACTCAAACTCAACTCTAACTCAACTCTAACTCAACTCAGACTCGTAACTCGATCGTTATCCTATCTATTATACTGTTGGAAATAAAGGATGGATGGTTTTTCTGTACCTCTACAGGATCCTGTAACTGTCTGCGCCTCTAACCTTGTACATACTCCGCATGACACACGCTATGTACGACACATTGTTGGATTTAACATCAGTCGGCTTGTTTCATGCGCTTTAAGTTCTTCGTAAATTTTGGAGCTAAAAAACACGGCTGGATAGTGGTGTACGTGTTTAGGCAGACTCTCTTATTTCTTTAGGCAGTTGTAAAGGATGCTGTTTGCAAACATTCCATTGAACGGGATCTTTGATGGTAGATTTACGTGTTGTAGGTAGTTCAGCCGTGAGAATGTTACCCTCATGCCGACTCCAAAGCGTAGAATTTTATCATTCGTTTTCCTCTTTTTTTAGCAAACTGTTACTGGAGGAATATTTTAATTCTCTGAGGTAAAATTAATGTTTCAACATAATCCATCCAGGAATAAGACACTGACATCAACTTGTCATCGACATGGACATTTTACTGTTTTTGAAGATATTTCTTTTAAGTCCCCGAACTTTAGCAGATAAATATTTCAAAACTTTCTTCCAAATCTGGTTACGGGATCCAAGTTGTTGATTCAGTCATGAAACATCGATAAAGTTTCCCAAATCGGAAGATGTTATAGAGAAACAGCTAAATACTTGATAGCGCAGACTTACGTACAATAAACATTATTATCCACTCGAATAAAATTGGGAAATAATTCAAGGAATTCAACCTAGGGCACGTTTAATGGTAGAAGAACAGAGGACATAAAAAGACGAAGAGCCCGCCCTATCTTAACTTAGAAAAAAAACAGACGAACCATTTACAGAATTGAAACAAACTAAGGCAAAATGTTCTTTTTCACTAATTTTAAGACCCTCGTTACTTGCACATAGATTCGTACCACACCCAGTACCGCTACAAAGTCTACTAAAGGTGCCCTTACTTGAAGCAATTACAGAGGTCAACGAGAAAGTAAACTCCATAAAACGAAAGAATTATAAGAGGGGGTGAAAGGGGTTATTGCGTGATACGGGATTAAGTGCTTTTAATTGCCGTGAAAGGGGAAAATACGAAATTAAAATCTGGGAACTGTGAATGGTTGCTTGTCGTGATACGTAAACATTAAAATCTTTCGTTCGATATTAGTGATTTTCATTCAATTAGTTTTTCGTGAAAATAGAGTCTCAACTGAAGACAAATTTTACACTGTAGCAAGTGGACCTTCAAATGAACTTTTTTAAAAGGTCTTAAATGACTTTAAGGACGGAGTTTAGTCAAAGTTCAACAAAACCGGGCCGTGTTCAAAGCCATTTTCAATTTTTTCAGCGCTTTCATCTAAACACCTGGTATCGTGAAATGTTTCATGGCAACAAAAGGTTAGACGGGAGAAACATTTATTTTCACAATACTACCCACTTAGAAAGAGATCTGGAAACCCAATGATTTCTTAAACCGCGGACTAAGTTGGGCTTCCCTCTACATAACCGGCCCTTACAGCCGTTCCTATATACGTCGTCCTAAGCTATGACCTACCCTGCGAGAGCAGACAACTTTTTCGGCTCTTGTTTCACCCGCTGAGAAAGAAGCGTCTGCGATCCCGAGCTGGGAAACGACAATTTCAACTTCCTCACGGCTATTTCAAATTACTCACGGCAATTTCAATTTTTTCACGGCAACGCTCTTACAGCATTTTTCGCTTCGCTCACCACCTATCAACTTCGGCGGCCGACAGTAGCCGCCAATAGTCAAAACGCAAAATCAAAAGTCTATATTTAAAGTCGATCTTCAAAGTGAAGATTAAAAATCAAACATCGAAAGTCGATTCACGAACACTTATGCCAGTAGGCAGTGAGTAGACAACCGAAGAGTTTACTGGTCCCAGAAATTATAAGCTTTATCTAACTATCATCTAGTGGCTTGTTAAACTCAAAATGGTTCAATCCCTCACATTAATCATTGAAGCTACTTGTTATTGGTAGCAGTGTTTCTATTTTTGGTAAGAAAAAGCAAAAATGGTGGAGCCATACAAAGGAACATGCTATTTATGGACCGGGTCTGAGATTCGTTTTTGTTTTAATGTATATGAGAACTGAACGGTCTCAGACCGGCACGAAAGTAACTCGTGTCGGGTCAGCGACCGAGATGAAGTCAGACCGGTCTGAGTTCATTTTTAGACCGGTCCAATGTAAACACATGAAAAGAAATGTATGGAGACCGATACGAACTTATACCGGTCTGAGTTCGTCCCAGTCTCATGTAAATACCCCTTAGTTCTCCTAGTATGTAAATCGACTTTTGATTTGTGATTTTCACTTTTCTCTTTGAAGATGGACTTTTGATTTTAGGTTTTGACTTTTGGTGCATGGCCACTGTCGGCCGCCAAAGCTTACAGGTGGTGAGCGAAGCGAAAAATACCGTGACCGTTGCCGTGAAAAAACTTGAAATTGCCGCAGATTCAAGAGTGCTAACAAACTCTTTAGCAATTTTATCCGCCATTCAAGCGTCTTCAGAAAGTATCATAGACTTTCACTTCTTAGCGCTCACAAAATTGATGGTTTTTACAGTGACGTCATCAAATTGCAAAGACAAAAAAGCGAGGTTTTACGAATTCTTATTTACACTAGGTTGAAGATAAATAGAAAATAAGTCTTTGTACAAGTTTCCAGTCCCGAAGCATGATTCATTTCGAAAATCACAGCAATTTAAACTTCCGAGTTTTCACAGTGCGTGACACCAAAATAGGAATGCTGTCTCATTGAAAAAAGTCTCTCCTCTTGATTTTCAGCAGTTAAACTATTTCAGATATTAAAAAGATGTGTTTCATGTGCACGTATGCTAGCTCTCGAGTGAAAAGGCAGAGCTTTTATCGAAAAAGTGAACTCCTGATGTTTTTGTTGATTACCGGCGGCCATATTGGTGGACCAAGACTGTATATTTTTCAGTTCATTTTTATATATCCTTTGTTTCTAATTCATTAGCATTCATTACCATACCCAAAAACAATCGAAAAATAAAAATTAACTGAGATAAAATATGTATCAAATGGTGTCCGCCATGACGTCATACAGTAGTTTGACGTCCGGCGCACAACATTCGACTGAAAGCGATTTCGAATTCCCACCAATGACCCAAGTATGGTCAAGTACTGCATGAAGAGCTGTCTTTTCATCGTCTGCAAAACAATGTTTAACAGTCGGTGAATCTCAAGCCATTTCTCATGCAAACAGAACAGCAAACACAAGGACGCCAAATAGGCCATTTGCATGATGACGTCACGCGCGCTGTGCATTATGGTTGTAGTAGTAAAATGACGTCTGGAAGTAGCGAGGCTGGAGGATTTACTTGCTGTGTTCCGGGCTGCTACAACAATTCGAAGAAACATAAAGGGAAGTTTTCATTTTATAATTTCCCAGGTGACCAAACTTTAAGAAGGCAATGGCTTCATAACATTTCCAGGAAAGATTTTCGTCCAACTACGGGTCATCGTGTGTGCAGTGCTCACTTCGAAGGGGGTAGTTTCGAAAACGAAGCACTCGAAAACGAAGACCGAAGCACGAAGACCCCAAATCTCGAAAACGAAGCACTCTATCTCGAAAACGAAGCACTCAAATCTCGCTGTCCTTTATAAACACGAGACCAATGTAAATACAGCAGAAATCAAGCGCGATAACGAATCGAATGCAGTTCAAATCTACTCAAGTTGGAATTCCGCCGCTGCCTGAGAGGCCCGGTGGGAGGCTATGTTTTGGACGTGATCAGAAAATTGCAGAGGTGTGAAAAAGGCAACGTGACTAGTGGTGAAAGTGTTAAAAACAAATTTCACTCTTAAAACTTGTTCTCATTTGTGCTGCGTTTTTTATTATTCAGTGAGGCGCCCGGGTGAAGCGGCGCAGTTCAAATAGATAAAAAGCATAAAAAAAATCAAATGCAATGACATGTAACAAACAATAATATTGTCTGAACTAAAACAACGTGTAAGCAATGCATTAAAATTCATACAAAATTTCAACTACAACAAAAGGAAAATCAATTTCCGTTAGTGTTTGCGATTTTCTCACACCTGATTAGTCCCCCACGCAGCCGTGACTAGACAAAGGACGGCTGTGTGTAGGAGACTAACGCCTGATTGGCTTTTACTGGCAATGCAGTAACATTCTAGAAATAGTTTGGGCGTTCTCGGTTTTCTGATCACGTCCAAAACATAGCCTCCCATAGGGCCTCCCAGGCAGCGGCGGAAATGCATTTCCAACTTGAGTAGATTTGAACTGCATTCGATTCGTTATCGCGCTTGATTTCTGCTGTATTTACATTGGTCTCGTGTTTATAAAGGACAGCGAGATTTGAGTGCTTCGTTTTCGAGATAGAGTGCTTCGTTTTCGAGATTTGGGGTCTTCGTTTTCGAGATAGGGGTCTTCGTTTTCGAGATAGGGTGCTTCGTTTTCGAGATTTGGGGTCTTCGTTTTCGAGATTTGGGGTCTTCGTGCTTCGGTCTTCGTTTTCGAGTGCTTCGTTTTCGAAACTACCCTTCGAAGGGGGCTCCAAAACCTACCAGAACAACGTGCCAACTGTATTTCCTCTACAAAAGTCTCACCCTAAAGTGATAACAACACCAAGAAGACTACTTGCTTGCCACAAAGAAGAGGAAATACAAGAAGAGACTGAGGAAAATGAGCCGACGTGTCCGGAGAAGAATCAAATCGATAGTACCAATCACTGTAACAATGTACCCTCTCTTAACGACCAGATTATTGAACTCAGACAACAAATTGCAGCACTTGAATCGCGGAATTCTAAATTAGAATGCGAATTAAGATTTGGATTGGAAAAATTCAAGTCTTCGGATGACGATATGCAGTATTATACTGGAATGGAAAACTATGCACAGATTGATGAACTTTTTTTGACCATAGCACGACTGACAGTAAATTTACCTGAAAAGGTTCTTTCTGACTTGTATAAAATCAGTGTCAGTGAGGTGTCTAGGATATTTATCACACGGGTCAATGTCATGTTCACCCGATTTATGCAGCTACCAATCTGGGCATCAAAGAAAACAGTAGAGAAAACAATGCTTCACTGTTTCAAATATGACTATCCTTTTACACGTGTAATCTTAGACTGTACTGAGATTTTCATTGAGAAGCCTTCATGTCAGCAACTTATTCATACTATAAATCTCACAACACTGCAAAAGGGCTGGTAGGAATTTCTCCATAAGGTGCAGTGACTTTTGTTTCTGATTTATTTGGAGGCCGTCCAAGTGACATACAGATTGTTGTGTCATCTGGGATACTAGATTTACTTGAACCAGGAGACTCAGTAATGGCTGACAGGGGATTTGAGATTCAAGATTTGCTGGTTTCGAAAAAAGCTTCGTTAAATATCCCCCTATTCATGAGATGCAAGGATCAGTTGGATCCAGATCAGGAAGATGAAACAAGACAAATTGCTTCAGTGCATATTCATGTAGAGAGGGCAATTGAAAGAATTAAAACTTCAATATTTTAAGACAAATCATTCCCAATGGCTGAAGATATAAATAAAATATGGAAAGTATGTGCCATTTTAACTAATTTTAAAGGTCCCCTAGTTCTTTAGCCATGGTGGTACGTTAAGGTAAGAACAGAAACAAATCAAGACACAATTAGCTATTTATAAAATAGCTAAGATAGTACACGCACTCTGATTGGCCGAGAGTCGTGTTTGCATGAGAGTATGTAAACATGGTTGTGACGTCAAGAAGGCATCTTTTTGCAAAACAAGAACTGATTACGCGTGCAAGACCTCGCGTACAAGACTTTGGGACTGGTAAGAATTTCTGTTTTAATCAGTGCCATAACAAAGCGTTTTTGAGTTTTTTTCTCGGTAAAGTTATTTTATAGAAGCAATAGAAAACGTTTTTCCTGCTGTTTGCATAGCCTGATATAAACACTCGAGGGGTTGCGAGAATTCTCGACAGTTATGGAAACCCTCGACTTCGTCTCGGGTTTGCATAACTGTCTCCAATTCTCCCAACCCCTCTCATGTTTATATCAGCCTATGCAAACAAGGAAAACGTTTTCTTTTGCTTAAGTATATTCTCTGAATACTAATACCTGTACTTGTTTTAGTCATTGCTCAAGTTACATGACTGTACTATACTCTCTAGCAATCTGATCTACTTGGCTGAGGAATTTCAAGCCCAGTTGTTTGTACTAATATACTTCCTGTAAGTTAGGATGTTCATCTTACTTCTTGTAACAAATACACTGTGGGATGAAGTGGTTTTCCTCTTTTGATTCTCCTAGTGATAATCTCAGGGACTACAGCATGTAAGCAAAAATCTAATAAGTTACGTTTAAGATCATTCCAATAAATTGGGTCAAAGTAAAGCCTTTCAATATGCAAATCCTCCATATTTCTGTAGTAACAATAGGCTGCCAAATCAGACCATTGCCTTCCTGAAATACCCATACCTCCTTGTATTTGGGCATAGTAATGATGATGAGTTTTGAGCTTGAGCCCATTACTAGTTATTTGAAGACATGAGTCTTTTGCATGCTTAGCAATGAAATGTAATAAATTTTCCTCAATTTTCTGTTCTGTACATAATCTGCTGGCAAATTGTTTATATTTCTTTTCAAGATTTCCAACTGGACTGTGCTTTGCTGTAGGGTCATAAACTTCACCATCAATACTAGCTGCAAGAAAAGGGTTTTTTTCTGTCAATGATCAATCCTTTTTCAGATACCTTTATTCCAGTGTGGCCATTTTCAAATTGCTTGGCTATATACTTCTCTTTGATTATGGGCTCAAGCCTTAAACCTTCTTGACATTGATGGGGTGTTTTACCTTTTGGATTGTACTGAAAAATATCACGTATCAAGCGATCAGGTGCAGTGGTGGATCTTCTGTTTTTAATTTCCCCAAACTTGGATGCTGTTACTCCTGCACATCTGTATTTGAACCACTGTGTATTTTCAGACTGACCCCTTGTTTGTATTTCTATCTCAGATATTTCACTCTCAGCTATACTAAGTTTTCCAACAAAGTCAGTGCACACCTTTCTGAAATTTTCTTCATTTAAATCATAATCATCAGAATAAGATTCGGGAAAATTGCACTCAGAAATTATATGTTTTTCAATGTAAGAGAAACTGGTGTTTATACACGGGTTCTCCGGCGGAAGGGATTGTGCACATTCTTGGTTGTCATCTTCAGTAACAGATCGCTCGCTGTCAGGAGCATCAACTTGGACAGCTTCACAATGAGACAAGCAAAATCGATTGTCAAAATTTGTATCGAGTGGCTCAATAACGCTTTCCATTTTAATGATTTTGCAAGGAATATCAATGCCACTATCTGCATCCCCCACATCATCTTGACGTTTTCTGTTTGAATGACAACAATAATCATGATCCTTCAGTATGTTGTCTCGATTTTCACTTAGTGTTATGTCTTGGGTGACAATGGGCTTGCATTCATTCCCTTCGAACAAATCAATAAGCATTGGTCGGTTCTTTGTTTTTGCTGCTTTCAAGTCCTCAGACAACTGTTTTATTTGATGTTCATTGATTTTTCTGGTAAAAGAGGGTGCAGTGTCGTACATTTGCTTTTCCACTTTTCTCAGAGTCCTTACCTCGTTTTTCTTCCTCTTTTTACCGGCCTCATAATTATGCTTAATCACTAATAATTCATCCAATAGAACTAGTTCATCCTTTGAAGAATTAGAGCGGGGTATGTGCCACTGTTGTGGTCTTTCAGTGCACGTAAGGTCTGGTGGTATTTCATCCACTTCGCTTTCAGTAAAATCGAGTATTTTGTACAGCCTAATGCGCCAATATGCTTACATCGATCATTAGCTCCTGCTTTACAGTTACATGCCCCAGACTTCACCTGACCCGTTTGCTTACTTAGTGATACTCTTGTCCTGTATAGTTTGTTTCTAGTCATGAAGGCCTTTATGCGGCTTTCAAAAAAACAGAAATGTTGATCTGTCGTGTGGTTGAACTTTTAATTACCTTTTGCACATGTCCGGCTTTATAAAGAGCGGGTTATTACTTGGGGTTACGGTGCACGAATTTATGCTAATTAGTATATGCCAATGTCTATGTCATATAATGAAAGTATCATGGAGTCATAGTTTTAATGGTGTCAATGGTTTCATGGTTTCGCGGTGTCAATGGTTTCATAGTTTCATGTGTTTCGTGGTGTCAATGCTTTCATGGTGTCATAGGTTTCGCGGTGTCAATGGTTTCATGGTGTCATAGGTTTCGTGGTGTCAAGGGTTTCATGGTTTCATAGGTTTCGTGGTGTCAATGGTTTCATAGTTTCATAGGTTTCGTGGTGTCAATGGGTTCGTGGTTTCATAGGTTTCGTAGTCTCAATGGTTTCGTGGTTTCATAGGTTTCATAGTGTCAATGGTTTCTTGGTTTCATAGGTTTCGTGGTGTCAATGGTTTCATGGTTTCATAGGTTACGTGGTGTCAATGGTTTCATGGTTTCATAGGTTTCGTAGTGTCAATGGTTTCATAGTTTCATAGGTTTCGTGGTGTAAATGGGTTCTTGGTTTCATAGGTTTCGTGGTGTCAATGGTTTCATGGTTCCATAGGTTTCGTGGTGTCAATGGTTTCTTGGTTTCATAGGTTTCACGGTGTCAATGGTTTCATGGCTTCATAGGTTTCGGGGTGTCAATGGTTTCTTGGTTTCATAGGTTTCGCGGTGTCAATGGTTTCATGGTTTCATAGCTTTCGTGGTGTCAATGGTTTCTTGGTTTCATAGGTTTCGTGGCGTCAATGGTTTCTTGGTTTCATAGGTTTCGCGGTGTCAATGGTTTCATAGTTTCATGTGTTTCTTGGTGTCAGGTTTCGTGGGGTCAATGGTTTCATGGTTTTATAGGTTTTGTGGTTTCATGGTTTCATAGTTTCATGTGTTTGGTGGTTTCATAGGTTTCGTGGTGTCAATGGTTTCGTGGTTTCAGAGGTTTCGTGGTGTCAATGGTTCTCTAGTTTTAGAGGTTTCGTGGTGTCAATATTTCTATTGTTTCACGTGTTTCGCGGTTTTATAGGTTTCGTGGTGTGAATGGTTTCATTGTCTCATAGGTTTTGTGGTGTCAAGGGGTTCATTTTTTCATAGGCTTCGTGGTTTCACATGGGTTTCGTGGTTTCAATTGTTTCATAGTGCCATGTAATGCTTAATTAAAAATAGTTATTTCTTTTATGCAGGTTTCTTTTGTTTAAACATATTGTTTTCGTAGGATGCGACTACGTAACTTTTATTGTTGTTGTTTGTAATCTTGTTGTTCGTTATAAAACTAATTCTGTAAAATATTCATTTCTCATCAGGATCTATTGGAAACCGTTAAACGTTAACTGTTAATTACTAGAGTTTTTACAGTAGCTTTTATTTGCGACACCTTGCGTTTGATTAGGATTTGCAAGTCGTAGGTATTAAGAAGGAGCCACGTTGCTGGAAAGTTAGTACGGAGCGTTTAAGAGAGAAACTTTTAAAAGCACACGCACTACTGAAATCCTTCAGTAGAGGCGTCCCTGATTCACGGCAAAGAAGTCATTTTTCGGGTGAGAGCAAACAGAAGTGCTGTAAAAGTTAACCGAGCAGGAATACGGAACGCCAATACGGAGTATGGACAAGTACTTTGGTGATCGTAAAATTTCTCCAAGAACGGCTGCAGATTCAACCATATTGAACCAGAGAACAGCAGAGTGGGAGATAAAAGCAAGTTTGTGAAAGGTATAAAAGTAAGGCGGAGTTACTGGAGTTTGGGAGTTTTTGGATCGGTTAAAGTGGTGTTGAGATCGGAAGAAGTCATGGCGTGGTGGATTAAAGGAAAGACGAGGAACTCTTGGTTTATGCGCAAGGTGAACCGGATAAAAAAAAGAACAGTTAATTTGTATTTGAAGAAAATAAGTTGTAAATATGTACTAGATTAAGTAGTTAAAAACCCCTTTGTGTTTTGTGCTTAAAAAAAAATAGGAGTATTACATTAGTCTTTTGAATTTAGAAGAATTATCTCGTTTTAATGGTCGCTTAGTTAATCTATTAATTGTAGAATTTTGGAGTATTGTTTTAATAAATGGTTAAAGTATTATTTTGGTACGTGTTTTCTCAAGTTTGTTTATGCTCATTGGTTTCCGTTAGCAAGGACTCACTATTGTGGCGGGTTTCATCACACATAGGTTTTATGGGTTTCGTACTTTAGTAGGTTTTGTGGTTTTTTCCGGAGTTTCGTAGTTTCGTGGTTTCATAGGTTTCGTTGTGTCAAAGGTTTCGTGGTTACATACGTTTCGTGGTTTCATGGGTTTCGTGGTTTCAATCGTTTCATAGGTTTTATGGGTTTCGTGGTTTCAAAGGTTTCGTGGTTTTATGAGTTTTGTGGTTTCAATCGTTTCATAGGTTTTATGGGTTTCGTGGTTTCAAAGGTTTCGTGGTTTTATGAGTTTTGTGGTTTCGTGGTTTCATAGGTTTCATGGGTTTCTTGCTATCATGGGTCTCATTTGTTTTTGTTCATTCGAACAAACATCTTTTTTATGCTGAAAATTAACACATGCACTTGTCAGACGCAAGTAGAGAGGACAAACTTCTATGTTGCGCAAAAAAAAAAGAAAGAAAGAAAGTATTCTCCCCAATTTTAGAAGAAATTTACAGGGATCAGGAGCCCAGGGTTCTGGGCTCCTGACGGAATCTTTAACAAAACTCTTCAAACTCTCCCAAAAAGCATGCAAACACCGTCATTGTTTGCACTCTGTAGCCAATAAGAAGGCTAGAATTTCTGATGCCCTACGCGCGTAATAATGTTAAACTTTGTAGCTGTACTTTAGGAAAGGACTAGGTTCGTGTGTTTGGAAAAAGCGCAGTCGACATCGCGAGGCTCATCAAACGTGCTCTGGACGTTGATGTGCGTTTGTGTTCGTCAAATGAATTTTTTATTTGCACAGCTATCTTCTACCTGAGACAAGTCAAACGTTTTGAAAAAATAACAGTAATGATGCAAAAGAAGTTTAGTCAACTGTATAGTTTTTTGGGAAGTTGTTGTAAGTATAAGATAATCTGCTTTTCTTTGAAAGACTTCAGACAACAGTCTCCTACACGAGCGCGGAGCGGTTTTCAGCGCGGTCAATATCAATTACCATTAATCTGTATATATTCAAAGTAATAAGAAAAGAGAACTTGTAAACTTGTATAAGGAAGATTTTAAAAGCATTCTTCGAAAACAAAGGCCGTTTCCTTTTTTTGCAAACCATTGACACCACGAAACACATGAAACTATGAAACCATGAAACCATAAACACCACGAAACCTATGAAACCATGAAACCATTGACACCACGAAACCTATGAAACCACGAAACACATGAAACTATGAAACCCTTCACACCAAGAAACCTATGAAACCATGAAACCATTGACACCACGAAACACATGAAACTATGAAACCATTGACACCACGAAACCTATGAAACCATGAAACCATAGACACCACGAAACCTATGAAACCTTGAAACCATTGACACCACGAAACCTATGAAACCACGAAACACATGAAACTATGAAACCCTTCACACCAAGAAACCTATGAAACCATGAAACCATTGACACCACGAAACACATGAAACTATGAAACCATTGACACCACGAAACCTATGAAACCATGAAACCATAGACACCACAAAACCTATGAAACCTTGAAACCCTTGACACCACGAAACCTATGAAACTACAAAACCCTTGACACTAAGAAACCTTTGAAACTTTTGAAACCATTGACACCACGAAACCTATGAAACTATGAAACCATTGACACCACGAAACCTATGAAACCATTAAACCCTTGACACCACGAAACCTATGAAACCACGAAACCATTGATACCACGAAACCTATGAAACCATGAAACCCTTGACACCACGAAACCTATGAAACCATGTAACCATTGACATTACGAAACACATGAAACTATGAAACCACTATATGACATAGACATTGGCATATACTAATTAGCATAAATTCGTGCACCGTAACACCAAGTTGGAGGCATTTGTTCCAAGGATAATGTCCAACCATCGCTGGGCCATGTAACTCTCTTGGGAAGATTATCGCTGGTACGTTTGTTGTGATCGCAGCTCGCGCTCAAGTCGAAGTCTACGAAGATGTATTCCTCCATCTGGATCGACAATTTTCTTGTCCTGGCCAGATACTTGATAATCCTTTATTCTATTAAAGTCAAAGACACAGCTGGAGCCTAAGAAAATCGCTTTAATTCTTAAAATACTGACAGAAAAATACTGACAGAATTACAAACCTTGCAAGTAATTCTCTTCGACTCCCACCAACACTAGCACCTCGACACTTTAACCAACGTTTAAGTTGTTCATATGAAAGATTTGAGCATCCTTATTTTTGAACGATGCCCCTGGGACATTGTCCTCAGTCAAAACAATTTTCTTCTTGAAATTTTCGGACTTTGAGTGGGCTTGAATATCCTTTTTTTCATGAGTTTTCGCATCAGTTGCCGCCATTTTTTTTAAACTTTCGCGGTCTTTACCACTACAACCATAATGCATAGCGCGCGTGACGTCATCATGCAAATGAACTATTGTTAATTCTCGCAGGGGAAGATTTGACACCGAAAAATCCTCTGGAGCGAGACCACCGACGTGAAACCCAGCGGCGCAAGCAACAAAGATGGAGACGGCAGCAACAAACAGCGGAGCAGAGGGAACATCACTCAATGAATTTCGAATGTTAAAGTACTTTAAGAGCAAATGAAAGCGATTTTGGATAATTAGCCTTAACATTTGAGCGACCATTACGGTAACAAAACACATGTTGCTCGCGCACGAGTTTCTACCGTATCGGTCTAGACTGTTGGGTTTCCATTCTCTACATGTAAATGCGATGAAATGCATTTACTTTGGGTTTTCACAGTCCAAACTGCAGTCATCAGTTCTGGAAAAATATATTTGGAATTCATGTTTAATAAGGCTCGAAGGTGTTGATAATAAAATTTCCACAGCTGCTCCTGTGTGTTCCACGTAGCCTAGTGGTGCGTCGAAGGTCCCGAGTTCGATTCCGGGCAGAACCATTTTCTCCTTGCTTCTTTTCTTATTTTTTTTCTTTTTCTTTTCGTTTAGTTTTCGTTTTAGGTATAACAGTTTTGTTATGTTTCTATATATAGCTTACAATTTTCAGATTTACAAATTTTCTTCTCGGCTTTACTTGCCGTTCCCCCAAAGTCCTTCGCGCGGTCCTGCGGTTTACGTATTTCTAGTATAACATTTCATTTTCTTGGCTTCTTCCACTGGACGGTTTCTAATTTTTTTTTGTGTGCCGTGTTTATTGCGTAACAGTAACAACGAAGAATTCTCGGATAACATTTTGGCCGCCATTTTACCTCGCTGCGTTGGGTGCTACGCGGCGGGAAAGGAACTGGTAAACTTACCTTACAGTCTTGACATCGTAGGTCAAGCTTTGTTAACGGTTGTGGACCCCGCAATGTGTACAAAATACCGCTGCTTGGTGGATTTGGAGCTATTAAAAGGGATCCACAGTGGAGGCAGTCCGTCACCGGAGGTGTTATGAATCTACTAAAATTTACTTTGCCACTGCCATTTAGCCGCAACAACGCCGTTTCAAACTCACTGGTGTAATCGTTCACAAGGACCAGTAACCAAATTCCTCGAGGAAAGGGAGTACCTCTTCCATAATCTCAGGCGTGAGCCCTCTTTGATGGCAAAGGAAATCGATAATATTGTGAATAATGCCACTGCGGGACTTCTTGTAACGGTCGAACGCTTTTGGGACGTGGTTAATTGCAAGCATGGTCCAAGTCACTACTTCGAATCCGAGAAGGAGTGCAAGTAAGCTGGCAACGTCGAAGTCAACTGTCTGCACCGTTCTCAGTATTTCTTTTATCTTCACTAGACTAAGACTTTTCCGAAACTGTTGCACATTTTGCACGAATTCACGAGCTTGGCTAATTTCGCTCAAGATAGCGTCGGCCGAAAAGTCGACCTTCGCTTCGCGTGTTAAAATAGCATCGAGTCAAGGCAAAAAACCTCTCTCCTCCCCCCTAGTATTACAAATTTTGTCACGCCGAAGATTGAATGATCATGCACAGACTGTTCGGTCTGTTTTCGGCAGCATCACCTAGGCCAAAAGGCTATTGTTTTGGTGAATTGGACCCGGTACAATAGACCATTTCTTGATACGTCTTGACCGCTGTGCTTCCTCTGTCAACGAGTCAAACGTTTGAGCTCCTTACAAAGCTTTCTTCTCGATTTTCTTAAAAACCATGTTTCGACTACCAGAGTTGAATTGATATACATCTAATGTAAATATAGCAATAATGGGAGAGGCTTTTCATTTCACGTGGTTAGTAGAATCTCGTTATTAACCCTCCTTTACCATTCATTATATTATTCTTTAAAATTGGGCCGGGGTGTGTTATTTTATCCCCATATAACGATGAAGTGGAAAAATAATAAGACCAGTGCCGAAGATGATGTTGTTCGGGTTCCTTACTAGACAACAACAAAGTCAAACGTCTCATCTCCATTTTCTATAATTCGTGTTTCGACTAGTTCTTCTATGTTCATAAACCTTTGGTGAATTCTTAGCGAAAATTAAGCGAGAATAATCCTTTTAAGTTTGTTCCTAATGCCGAAAAAGGCATTTTTATAGGCTTGGTTTGTAGAATATCGTTTCTGACTTTCATTCACCATTCATTGAATCACTCTGTAAAACAATCATATTTCAGCTTATTTGTTATTACAAGGTAAACTAAACTTGAACTTGTTTTGGTGCCTGTACTTTTTATCCGCATGTAACGGTGACGTTGGGGTGTCGGCATTCTTTCCAGGATTAAAAACTGTGAAAAGAAATCTACTGATAGAAAGAAAAAACTAACGATTTCGACACCTAATCACCACCGATGTTTAGCTTTCTGTGAGCTTGGAGTAAATTTAAATAAAAACTTCATACACCAAGAAGGGTGGCTTCGGTAAAGAATAAGGCCCGAAGATGATGCGCGGTGGTAGAAAAGAATAGTCTGTTGATCGTGGTGCTTCCTTTGACAACGAGACAAACGTTCGAGCTGCTTACAAAGCTATCTTCTCGATTTTCCTATAAACCATATTTCGACGATAATTGACCTTATTCACATTCAAATGTAGCAAATGTTTAGGGTAAACTGTAAAAGATCAATTTCCTAAAAGGCTTTTCGTTGCGCGCGGTAAGTAGAGTCTCCTTTTTTACCCTCCTTTACCATTCATTGTATTATTCTCTAGAACTTTATTTTCAGCTTATTTGTTGCTATAACGTAAGAGTTATCTTGTCCATGCGTGTCCTTGGCATCAGCTCCAAACCGTGGTAAAAGCGTCCACACTCTTTCCAACATCACTAGCACAGCGTAAAGGGAAATCAAGTGTTTCCGTTAAGTGAAGGACAAGCAATATTGTACGCCGCTTTGACTAAAGCGGGACCCAACCTAGAGAATACTAGCGACGAATTATAGCATGTCGCAGTTTAAAAGTGTCAAAAAATGATAGCTTTAAAAATAGTGTTCTCTTAAGCGAATTCATTTTTCGACATGACCGAGTATTTTGAAGTCAATGATTAAGAAAACTAACATTTTGGGAAGTAACCTATTCACCAACAGAGTTTAGCTTTGTGTAATCTTTAACAGAAAGACTGTTGATTGCGTGGATGATAAAAAAAATACAAATTCTTAATACACCAAGAGGGGTCGAAGATGATAACTAGTGGTAAAATAGAAAAGTCAGTTGAATGGTGTTTTTCTAGTCAAACTGTTTCAACGAGTCAAACCTCTGCGCTCCTCCTTTTTCTGAAAAACCGCGTTTCGAGTAGCTTTTCTCTTTTTTATACGTTTGGTGAATTTCTAGCGAAATGTTTAAAAATAACCCACTTCAATTTGTTACTAATAACGGAAAAGGCTATTCAATGGACGTGGTTAGTAGAACCTCGTTTATGATCCTCGTTCACCATTCATTGAATTATCATTCTGTGTAAAACAATCCATACTTTAGTTTATTTGTTATTACAAGGTAAAAGAATCTTGAACTTGCTTTGGCGCGTGTACTTTTTATCCGCATTTAACGATGACGTGGGAGTGTGAACATTCCTTCCAGGAAGAGAAACTGTGAAAAGAAATCTATTGATAAAAAGAAAAACTAACGATTTAGACGCCTAACCACCACCGATGTTTAGCATTCTGTAAGGTTGAAATTGAAATTGAAATAAAACCTCCCGAAGATGATACTCGGTTGTAGAAAAGAATAGTCTGTTGAACGTTGTGCTTCCTTTGACAACAACGAATCAAACGTTTGAGCTCCTTACAAAGGTATCTTGATTGTCGATTTTCGTTGCGCGTGGTAAGTAGAGTCTCAGTTTTGACCCTCTTTCACCATTCATCATATTATTCTTAGGTTTTACATTTCATTGTGTTATTCTTTAGAACTTTATTTTTCAGCTTATTTCTTGCTATAACTTAAGATCATCTTGTTCATGGGTGACCTTGGTATCCGCTCAAAACCGTGGTAAAAGGGTCAACACTCTTTCCAACATCAATAGCACAGTATACATGGTATAAGAAAACTAACACTTTGGAAAGTAACCTATTTACCACCAGAGTTTAGCTCTATAACCAGAGTATAATACCATCAACTGACGTGATACACCTTACCTTGACTCTGAAGGTGACCGCACAGGTTTTCGAAACATCAGTCAATGTCAACAACAACAGTCCTATTCAGGACTACGTATACCTCGACGATGAAACTCAACCTACTTTTGAAATGACTCCTGGGTACAAACCTTTCACATGATAATTAGTGGTAGAAAAGAATACAGTCGAAGCTCTCGGTAGGGATACCTCTCTAATACGGAGTCCTCTCTATTGCGGACAGTCTGCAATGCCTCGACAAAATTCTCACATGTTTTCTTCCAAAAAAAAAACCTCAACAATACCGACTCTCTCAAATACGGACAACGGACACGACATCTCGGCCCCAGAGAGTAAATTCATATGAACTTAACCTCTTTATTACAGACACTACGGTGATTAGGTGCCGATCCCGAATCCCGATAAGGTGAATCTGCACAGGGTGAATTCCGTCTGGCAGATGAGCTATGCAAGGTGATTTCAAAAGCCCAGTCGCTGTATATCAAACAACGATTTGCGAAAGGTGTTCAGGGGAACATAATTGACTTTGTTATGGCTTGAATAAGTACAAATAGTATAATGATCTTTTCTATTACATTTTGTACTCTAGTTACTGTTTACTGCACTTGCAAAATGGTGAAAGACGCTTTCAGAATTGTGCTTTACGTTACAACGTTTTACTTGCAGAATTGCGCTGAAACTCGTTTCGTTTTAAAACAGTCTACGACCGTACTTACTTGGCTGATGAGAAGTACAAGGTATGCTACTAAAAGACAGTGTACTTTCTACTGTGACTTAAGGACGGTGCCCACTATTGTTACTGCGCACATTTTCTGCGCATGCCAAGGTAGTCGCGCGCGACGCGAAAGAAATGCGCAACACGCAGGACACGCGGAGTGGTTTTGTCTCCTGTAAGTCTGGGAGATTCTTCTTATTTCTTGTGGAAAAAAGGTGTTGTTTTTCAACAGACGAAAAATAATTTCCATTTATCTTGTCAGTTCTCTGAAAACCGAAGAAGTATGCGCATGTTGCTATTTCTGCCGTATGATCGATCTGACCGAACATTTTATAGTCAAACAAAAGTCAATTCTAAAACATCAAAAGTTAGTGCTTCAAGATGTTACACTTGGAGCTTGGGTATTAAAAAATCCCTTAATAGGCAAGGAACAGTCAATCAGATGGAAAATAGCTCCAAGTCCTCCGCTTAATCGAGAAACTGCTTACCTTTCACTCGCGTCCTTCGCGTTTCATCGGCTTATCGGCTATAACACTTTCCCGAATATTTCTTTAATTTCGTAAGATTTTATGTAATTATTCCCCAGAAAATAGATTTAAGAGCGACTTTCCGTAAATATCGACCAAAATCGACTTTTTGTGGCACAAGTTCAAAACTCGAATTTCGCTCATTTTTGGCTCATCGATAACCTTTAATGAGTAATGAAACATGCTGTACTTAGTTTTCCCAAATAACGTGTTCTTTTGTTAAAATTCGAGAAAACTCATTTTGCCTGTTCGGAGCTCAAAATCCACTTCCGGTAAAGCGAAATTTTACACAAATTTCATTGACTCGTACGTCAAACCACAACGATTTGGAAGCCTTTGAAGAACACGAATAGTTTTTATGACCCTTTCTTTCTTATAAGACGATAAATTTGTGAAAGCTGTAATGATTTTGTGGCCAAAAAGGTATTGTTAAAAATAGGCCCTATTGAACATTTCTATTGTTCAAAATTATAGGGATAAGATAATGCAAATTTTTACAATGTGCTATAACTTAGGATTTCGCAAATTGACTTTTTACGGCTTGACTAGGCCCCAGTCTATCAGAAAATCGAAACAAATCTCTGGGCAAACGATTTTAAGTAACCCGCAAGACCTCGAGTTCAACCCTAATTTTGCGAAAAATCACGACATTCCAGTGGTTAAAAATAGCGTTACAAGGCCCGTCACGCCAGCGGTGCTAACGGCAGATACACTTTCAACACTCTATTCAACGTTGATCACATGTACATGCCAAATTCCAGCGTACAATCTATATTACATCTTTCAATACACTTATCTTATTTGGAAGAGTCATTTTGTTTGGATACAATATAGTATAGAATTGCCCCAAAGTTGGCTTTTTTGAGCGACGTTAAGACGTTGATGACCGAGCCCAACGAAAACAGACTTTAAACAAGTACAGTGGTGTGTTTTATTGATTTAAGCATCCGTCAAAAGGCATAAATACGTTAAATTTAAGACGGAGACAACCAATAAAAAATGATTAGAACACTTTCTTTTTTCTTGCGAGTTTTCTCTTTCAAATAATTATGTATAAGTATGCATGTACGTTTCGATGTATTACTATCACGCTTATAAAGGTACTTTGTAGCGAACGTTTCAGAAAATATTTTAATTCGTTTCGATCGACCGTGAAACACCATCATCAAGAACAAATCGCCAAAAACTTTCCTCTACAACAAAACTGAAAATAGAAAAAAAGTGGCGTTTTACTTATGCTAAAGCAGGAATGGTTGCAGCGTGAATATGAACTTTTAAAATGGCAAACGCTCTGAAATAGACATCTATAGATCCCTTGCATCGCAATTGGAAAAAACTCTCTGACCCACTATGAACTAGCCTGTTCCAGGTGTAGTGGAGAGTGGCGCGAAATGAGGAACGGAGGAAAACAAACGTGGAAGAGAGTAAGAGGGAGAGAGTAGGAGGATCTTTCGCCCTCTCTTCCTAACTCCGCCCTTCGCCATTTTTTCTAGGTAGCTCACTTTTCTTTGCGATTTCTCAACTATCTGAGTTTCTGTTACAGGTTAACTACGTGCAGTCCTTCATTTCCACCTTTTTATGGTATATGTGGAATATATTCAACCTGAGCGTCGAGCATTTTTGGCCCTTTGTTATTGATCAGCGGGAACGGATTTGTAGTACTAATTTTTAACTGCTTTTAGACTGTGAAACCATCATTTTGTTTTCTTTCTTTTATTTTTTCTTCGTGAGTTTCTATCGTATTTTTTAGACATATTTTCGCTTCTCTCCCCAGTCTCACTCACTCTTCCCCCCTCTTCCCCCCCCCCCCCCCCCCCCCCGTCAACCCCTCTGCTGTACACAAGAGGGAACGACCATTTTGTTTTGCTCCAGACCATTCGTTCGCCTATTCCGAGTTCTTGGCTTCCGCAAAAAGTACGGGCTGTTTTGTGATCTGAAAGACTTTGCACTGATTAACGTTTTAGTGTCATGGAAACTCTAGCTGTAATACTGAACTGCAGATGACAGGTTAAAATACTGAAACAGGGGCGTAGCCAGGATGTTTTACGAGGTACGCACAATTCTCCAAATGCCCTTATTCCAACACCCCCACCCCCATGTCCAATGTATATGAAATGACGTAACTAAGTAAACTGAAAAAATCTTTATCGTCTTTTTGGATTCATTGACTGAAGCACGTCAATCGCTTTTCGTAACTTAAAGCTAAACATATCTTTAAATATCAGCGGTCCACCAATGAATCAGGCGTCTCTTTTCTGAAAGCTGACATTGGGGAGTAAAATTAAAAATTAAATAGTCCATTGTTGAATGAATTGAACCAAACTGTGAACGTAAAATAATCATATTTTACCTATCGTTATCCTTTCCTTTTTTTCATTATTCGCTTTCGTATCTTTTTTTTTTTTTTTCACCCTCGACTTTTTCAGGTGCGCACGTTCATACCGTGCGTACAGGTGGCTACGCCCCTGCGAAAGTTCCTTTCAACAGCGCTTGGAAAGAGAAGATCGTCTTTTCCGGCAAAAAAATAACAATAAAAACAGGGAAACAAAATAGAGTATAATACTAAACCTAAGAAGAATCTTGTAGCAAACGAATGGGACACTAAAAAGGAAAGACAGACTTGAGGACTTTCCTCATCCTCCGTAGCCTTAGTCCATGAAACTTAGACGCCCATGGTACCCTCTAAAATGTCTTTCCCCATGCTATATATATATATATATTCGTTTTTTGAGTAGAACGTATTTCGTAGAGCGCTCAACTCAATTGATTGAGGAGCATTAGCTATAACTTCACAGAAGTTCAGGTTTCACGAGTAATCATCGTTTTATTGCTACAGAACTGTTTCGTATGGTGCAGGGACCACACTCATCAGGCAATTTTACGACTGAACAGTTCAGTCGTAAAATTGCCTGATGAGTGTGGTCCCTGCACCATACGAAACAGTTCTGTAGCAATAAAACGATGATTACTCGTGAAACCTGAACTTCTGTGAAGTTATATATATATATATATATATATATATATCCAAGTTGAAGATTCACCGGTGATCCAATAAAGTGCTCGACAGTGAAGGAGCGGTATAATCCGTAAAGTAACATCACTCAACTCTGATTACCATAAGTTTAATACAAACTTGTTTCGTAGGTGTTACCACCCACTCCTCAGTTAAACTTACAATGGTTGGTCCCTTGTTTGGCTACGTTATATGTATGACTTCGTAAGACGCACAAAACTATCCAACTGTTAAAATTGTGCGCGTGCCTAAAGAACATTTGCGCGCGCTACTTGTTTCGAAAGAACTTATTTTAGGCTATATCTTAAAATGTATTTACGTCTGTGCCTACATGTCGAAATGAGTTCATTTCTTCTATTAAGCGAAGCCATTTGCGGTTTAGTTAATATGAAATATTTTTCTGCAATACACAGGTGGCATCGTTTCGTTTGATTCGAATATGCCTTAGCTTTAGCTAGAATTTTCCAGTTGATGTCGTATTCCTGTTTACGATCCTTTAACTGCCATATGTGCTTGCTCAATTCTGTCTCGTTCTTTCTACTTTCCTTATTAAATGATATCTTATGGTTACGCCATCTAGTTTTAAATTCATTGGATGTTAAACCTACATATGTCTCTGTGCTTTCTTGTGACTTAACAGTGGCTTGATAAACTATTTCCTTAGTTAGACATTCTCTGTTTAATGGACACTCCTCTTTTTTTCTGCAATTACACGTTCTATCTACATTATCTTGGTCTTGCTGCTCTGCTTTTTTCAGGATGGTTTTGTTGTGTCCATCTATGATTTGTTTAACGTTAGGCATACAACTATAGCTAAGTTTGAGCGTGTTCCTGTTAAATATTTTTCTTAATTTGTGGCCGCTTGTGAAACATTTATCTATTAACTTAAAGAACTCTTTACCTACATTAGTTTCAACGTTCTTATTGTATGGTGGGTTGAACCATATTACATTACGTCTCCGTGTACGCTGTTGTGTTGCCGCTCTTGGTGCTGGTGGTTTAAACTGGAGTCTGTAATCGTAACCGCTCTTCCGCAATGCCTCTTGGTATTCTGGTGCCGCCTCGTCGAATGTTTCTTCGTCGCACGATATTTCAGATAGCCTCCTGTTGATCGATTCTGGGATATTTCTAATGATGTTGGGCGGGTGATTTGATTTGCTGTGGACGTAAAGCGGGTGGTTTGCTGGTTTGGAGTATGGTTTGTACTTTCCAGTGTTCAAATCGAGCGTTACGTCGAGGAAATCAACCACTTTTTTGTTTGCTTCAATAGTGACTCGTAACCCATTTTCTGCGAAAACTTTGCAAATTTCCTTCTTTGCCTTCTCTATCTTTCTGGGTGTTTGAGACATTACCGCCAGACCGTCGTCCCTGTATAGGCCGATATTGATCCCCTGGATCTGTTTTAACTGTGCAAGTAGAAAACAGCCGACAAGTTCACATGTTTCTGCCCCGTCGTAGCTCCCCATTGTAACATCGAAAAGTGTGGTCGAAGATCTCTTCTCCCATGGGTCGCCTTTGAGGAACAGAAGGGAGTGCTTGGCGTTAATGATTACTTCGCGTTCGTCGGCTGTGATTGTTAGATGTCTAGATGCAAAGTCCAAGGCTCGCTGTAGGAGCGCTTCTGAAATGGAAGGGTAGAATTCAACAACATCAAAGCATATAAATGCCGAGCCAGTCTTATTCGTTAATTGTTTGTACCACTCTAGTACAGATGATGTATTTTTCCACTGGTTGACGGCAGTAGCATTTACAAGCTTTCGGTTGATCTTCTCAAGGATTTGTTTGCTTATTTTGCCAATTTCCGATTTCGAAGGATTTATCAAACGGCAAGCGGGCCTGTTTGCAAAATTTTCCTTGTGGTCCTTAAGTGTGATGAATGCATTCTTCGTAGCGATTAATTCCACACGATCGTCTAAGTCTAATTTGGTCGTGATATTTTTCGCTTCTTTATCGATTTTATCCAGCTTACTCTTGTCTGCTTTTTTGTATGTTTTAGTTACGTTAGCATTTAAAAGATGGTTATATTGATTAGTACTTAACTTGTAAAAATTCGTAGATTTGTCAGCTTTCACAAAGATGCGGTCCCCGTTTCTCACAGTAGCAATGTCTTTCTTTAGGTCTTCCTGAAAGTGGCATCTGCGATTCTTGTAAGAAATACTTCTGATTAGATTCGTCATACCGTCTTCAAATGATTTCATCTCGTCGACGATGGGCGGGCAGTTCTTTGTTTTGAATCCAAATGTTTCTTTTTCCGCACTTTCCACGGGATTTAGGGATGTTCTTTAGGCACGCGCACAATTTTAACAGTTGGATAGTTTTGTGCGTCTTACGAAGTCATACATATAACGTAGCCAAACAAGGGACCAACCATTGTAAGTTTAACTGAGGAGTGGGTGGTAACACCTACGAAACAAGTTTGTATTAAACTTATGGTCATCAGAGTTGAGTGATTTTACTTTACGGATTATATATATATATATATATATATATATCTGTCTGGATTTATTAAAACGTGGCTAAAGAAATTTCAAGTACATTTTAACTATTCGACATCTAAGTGGAATGCGAAGCAGTTCAAAGTCACTAGCTGAAGCTAAACAATGACAGCATTATTGCTGGCAATAGACGGTAAAGGTCTCTCGCAGAAGTAACAGGATTTTGCGATGAAATAAACAACATTTGAAACGTCCAGAAATTGTAATCTTTTAGTCAGTCAAACCGTGAGGCCATAGCTCAGTGTCGGCCGTAAATAGATTAAGAATCCACAATTTTTAAGCACAGAACAGGCTTTCTAAGACAAAATCACCTAAACTAAAGACTCACGAAGCGTTTTTATGCTTGACATAAAGTATTCTCAACCGCACATACCTGAGATTTGTCTGTCAACACTTTCGGTAAATCACACAATAAATGACTTTGGCGGCAATCACAACACTTCCCCAAACCACTCATAATACTTACACACTTAACACGGGCGAAACATCGTCAAATTACTCCGTAAATCTCTCGCTTTCTCCACATAAATCGTCACATGGAACTTTTCTCGACTCACTGACAATCGATTTATTCAAGATCCCGTATGTAAACCAGCGGTTGAAAAGGAGACATATGGCCCCCGCCTTCCACACAATTTTTATAAAGTCTTTGGCCTGCTCAGAAATCAGCATGAATTTCCATCTTGCCTAATAGATTTCAACCCTAGAACCTACTTTGTGAGGTTAAAGACTTGTTACTGCCAACAACAAAGCTCGCAATATCCAATCTTTCCGTCTCAAGCCCGGGATCAGTCTTTCACCCGTGTAGCCCGAAATGAGACGAAATACCAGAAGATATTGGACGCAGCAGACTTTGCAATACGTGAGAATTGTTCCTTCATAAGGCTTAATGATGTCTTCCGGAAAACTTTGCTCAAGGCAGCCAAAAAAAACTTTCAGACAACCCACTATGAGAGCCGAGATCAGTCTAATACGCGCGCTGATTTCAAACTGACATACAGAGAGAATTATGGGAAGTTATGGAAAACATTTTTTTTTTGTGGGGGGGGGGGGGGGGTAATAGGTTAATAGCCAGTCAGAAACTCATCAAACTCTATCTACTGTGGCCAACCCGTTACCGATTAAACAAATAAAAAGTAACCTCGAAAAAAAAAAATAAAAAATAGGATCCACTACGAGACTCAGTCAGAGGGCATATAAGAGAGATTTCTGTAGCCACGTTTTTGCAAATCCAGACAGATATATATATTCGTTTTTTGAGTAGAACGTATTTCGTGGAGCGCTCGACTCAATTGATTGAGGAGCATCAGCTATAACTTCACAGAAGTTCAGGTTTCACGAGTAATCATCGTTTTATTGCTACAGAACTGTTTCGTATGGTGCAAGGACCACACTCATCAGGCAATTTTGACGACTGAACTGTTGGAATTGGAAGGCTGGCAGTTAAATGCGAAAATTTAAATGGTTGCTATGGTAGATGCGTTACATTCAGGTTATATGAAACTGTTGAAGGGTTGCTAGGTAACAAAAACATTATATAAGAGGGATTATCTGTCGTTATAAAAATGTGATATAAGCGGGTTTTAAGCTACGTTACTCTAAAGTTTTCTGTGGGGGCATGAACTTGCTAATTCGTTTCTTCTGTTGAGGCTACACAGTTCTTTTTTACAGATGATTATGAACTTTTCATTCAGGCAAAGACTACATTTTTTGCTAACGTTGCTGTAGGGTTTACATTTTTTAAGAATTTTCCATTTAATCTGAAACGGTTCCTTTTCGTTTTGTAAGTTCCAAACATATTTGGAGAGTTGTGTTTCATTTCTTCTTTTCGAGTGTCGAAAGGATGTTTTGTGGTTCCTGTAACGTTCCTTAAAGTTTGTGGCTAGTCCAACGTAGGTTTCAGTTGCTGTCTCAGTAGTAACTGTGGCTTGATAAATGACGTTAGTTTGAAGGCATTTTCCTTCTAATGGGCAATCAGACTTTTTTCTGCAATTGCAGGTGTCGGGTTGCGGTGTTGGGGTATTTGCATTGGAAAGAACGTGTTTGTTGTGTGACGATATGATGGATTTCATATTTGGCATACATGAGTAGCTTAGCTTGAGAGTGTGTCTGTTGAAAGTCTTGTAGAGTGGATGCTTTTTCTGGAAGCATTTATCGACGATGCGGAGAAACGTTCTACCAAGGTATTGCTCCTGTTCTGCAGTTGAGCGCTTTGAAGAATGAATGTCCAAGTGAAGGACTTCGAGTATTCTACAAAAAACATCCCGCTGGCATCCAAAAATGCGTACCTTCAGGTACTAATCGCGAAAACAGAATCCCTAATTCAACGTATGCGCTGGAAAGCTTTCTTTTTTCTGAACAAGAACTGCAACGACACATCCAAAGAATCTTACGGATTTAAATCGAAACGGTCACTACCTCATGTAGCGGAACTGAATGAGTTTGAGGACTGTATGCTTGAAATGATACAGCGAGTTGAATTCAAGACCAATACCTACTCTAATGACCTTCAGAAAAAGCTCAATAAAGACGTAAAAGAAATACAGGAAGAACGCAACATTTTTGTGAAAGCAGACAAAACGACAAACTATTACAAGACTGCACCCGAAGACTATATGACACTTGTAAACAAAAACGTTACGAAGACCTACAAGAAGACTAACCCGAACGTGCCGGACATAATAACTCTAGAGGACAAGAAGATAGCCAAAAAAATCGAACTAGCGGACCGAATTGAAGTCTCGTCATCAAGGGACTCCTTCATTACACTGAAAGACCATAAACCAGATTTCATTAACAACCCGACCTGTAGACTCATTAATCCAAGCAAATCTGAAATTGGTGTCATCAGCAAAAACATCCTTGACCGCATAAACAAAGAAGTCATCCAAGCAACCAAGGTGAACCTGTGGAAAAGCACTAACAACACCATAGAATGGTTCAAGGCAATCCCAGAAAAGGAAAAACACGCATTTATCACCTTTGACGTGTGCGACTTCTATCCATCCATTTCTGAAGACCTGCTCCTGAATGCATTAGATTATTCTTCCAAATTCACCACTATCACTCCACAAGACCGCCACATCATCAACCACGCAAAAAAATCACTCCTTTACCATCAAAACTGTCCCTGGACCAAGAAAAACACAAATGACATGTTTGATGTTACAATGGGGTCATACGACGGAGCAGAAATGTGCGAATTGATAGGAATTTACATGCTCTCATTGATCGCATCCAAATTCAAAGATGAAGTTGGACTGTACCGCGACGATGGTCTTGCGGTTTGCAAAGCCACTCCGAAAGAAATTGAAAAAACCAAGAAAGAAGTATGGCGTTCCGTTACGGACAAAATTATCAAACTGTGCACATATACAACGAAATTCAACATATAGACATCGAACCGCATATATATACATTGAAATTAAAAATATATATATCGAACCGCATTCATACAAATCGAAATTACACAAATGAACATCGCACCGCATGCATGCACATCGAACCGCGTACATATACATTGAAGTTGCACATTTATACATCGAACCAAATACATATACATCGAAATTACACATATATACATCGAACCAAATACACATATGCCGAAATTACACATATATAAATGGTACCGTTCAAATAAACCGAAATGCATTCGTACACATCGAAATAATCCGTTTTTACTTCGAACTGTTTGCTTGTGCACGTCGAGCTATTTTATATGAAGTATTGAACCGTGAAAACTTTTACATAAATCGAAACTTTGGGCAACCGGTCAGCGGTTACTAAATGGCTCGAGGTAGGGGCCTGAGGACTAGGTGGGCACGTCCTCACACGCAAACCCAAATAGACCTCTTTCATAATGGCGGCCTATTAATATGTTCTCTTATATGTATGATAATTAGCCTTTCTAACCTCGTTAGCATGTCCGAAATACAAAGGAATTCTTACTTTCAAACGAGGTCAGAAAGGCTAATTATCATACATATAAAAGAATATATTAATAGGCCGCCATTATGAAAGAGGTCTATAAGATAAGTCCTCGCAAAGCTGCCTCTGTTGACTAGTAGTTGAACCTCGGTCGGGAAGGAAACCCGTAACCTTGAAGACAAAACGTTTAGTGTTCTTTCGAAACCATCAAGTCTTCGGGAGAGAAATTCCGCAGAGTCGAATGACAAGTTCGCCTCAAGTGAAAGGATTAACAAGTCTCGCAAAGAACGGAAGAATTGCTCCAGTTCGTAGTCAGTTAGCTAGTTTCTTGCCGACATCTTTCTCATCGACTTTCTCATCCTGTTTGGGGTCCCTGCTTGCGTAACCGCTGACCGGTTGCTCAAAGTTTCGATTTATATGAAAGTTTTCACGGTTCAATACTTCATATAAGAAAGCCCGACATACACAAGTAAACAGTTCAAAGTATAACGAATTATTTCGATGTGTACGAATGCATTTCGATTTCTTTGCACGGTACCATTATATAGGTGTGATTTCGACGTATGTGTATTTGGTTCGATGTATATATGTGTAATTTCGATGTATATGTATTTGGTTCGATGTATAAATGTGCAACTTCAATGTATATGTACGCGGTTCGATGTACATGCATGCGGTACGATGTTCATTTGTGTAATTTCGATTTGTATGAATGCGGTTCGATATATATATTTTTAATTTCAATGTATATATATGCGGTTCGATGTCTATATGTTGAATTTCGTTGTATATGTGCACAGTTTGATAATTTTGTCCGTAACGGAACGCCATACTTCTTTCTTGGTTTTTTCAATTTCTTTCGGAGTGGCTTTGCAAACCGCAAGACCATCGTCGCGGTACAGTCCAACTTCATCTTTGAATTTGGATGCGATCAATGAGAGCATGTAAATTCCTATCAATTCGCACATTTCTGCTCCGTCGTATGACCCCATTGTAACATCAAACATGTCATTTGTGTTTTTCTTGGTCCAGGGACAGTTTTGATGGTAAAGGAGTGATTTTTTTGCGTGGTTGATGATGTGGCGGTCTTGTGGAGTGATAGTGGTGAATTTGGAAGAATAATCTAATGCATTCAGGAGCAGGTCTTCAGAAATGGATGGATAGAAGTCGCACACGTCAAAGGTGATAAATGCGTGTTTTTCCTTTTCTGGGATTGCCTTGAACCATTCTATGGTGTTGTTAGTGCTTTTCCACAGGTTCACCTTGGTTGCTTGGATGACTTCTTTGTTTATGCGGTCAAGGATGTTTTTGCTGATGACACCAATTTCAGATTTGCTTGGATTAATGAGTCTACAGGTCGGGTTGTTAATGAAATCTGGTTTATGGTCTTTCAGTGTAATGAAGGAGTCCCTTGATGACGAGACTTCAATTCGGTCCGCTAGTTCGATTTTTTTGGCTATCTTCTTGTCCTCTAGAGTTATTATGTCCGGCACGTTCGGGTTAGTCTTCTTGTAGGTCTTCGTAACGTTTTTGTTTACAAGTGTCATATAGTCTTCGGGTGCAGTCTTGTAATAGTTTGTCGTTTTGTCTGCTTTCACAAAAATGTTGCGTTCTTCCTGTATTTCTTTTACGTCTTTATTGAGCTTTTTCTGAAGGTCATTAGAGTAGGTATTGGTCTTGAATTCAACTCGCTGTATCATTTCAAGCATACAGTCCTCAAACTCATTCAGTTCCGCTACATGAGGTAGTGACCGTTTCGATTTAAATCCGTAAGATTCTTTGGATGTGTCGTTGCAGTTCTTGTTCAGAAAAAAGAAAGCTTTCCAGCGCATACGTTGAATTAGGGATTCTGTTTTCGCGATTAGTACCTGAAGGTACGCATTTTTGGATGCCAGCGGGATGTTTTTTGTAGAATACTCGAAGTCCTTCACTTGGACATTCATTCTTCAAAGCGCTCAACTGCAGAACAGGAGCAATACCTTGGTAGAACGTTTCTCCGCATCGTCGATAAATGCTTCCAGAAAAAGCATCCACTCTACAAGACTTTCAACAGACACACTCTCAAGCTAAGCTACTCATGTATGCCAAATATGAAATCCATCATATCGTCACACAACAAACACGTTCTTTCCAATGCAAATACCCCAACACCGCAACCCGACACCTGCAATTGCAGAAAAAAGTCTGATTGCCCATTAGAAGGAAAATGCCTTCAAACTAACGTCATTTATCAAGCCACAGTTACTACTGAGACAGCAACTGAAACCTACGTTGGACTAGCCACAAACTTTAAGGAACGTTACAGGAACCACAAAACATCCTTTCGACACTCGAAAAGAAGAAATGAAACACAACTCTCCAAATATGTTTGGAACTTACAAAACGAAAAGGAACCGTTTCAGATTAAATGGAAAATTCTTAAAAAATGTAAACCCTACAGCAACGTTAGCAAAAAATGTAGTCTTTGCCTGAATGAAAAGTTCATAATCATCTGTAAAAAAGAACTGTGTAGCCTCAACAGAAGAAACGAATTAGCAAGTTCATGCCCCCACAGAAAACTTTAGAGTAACGTAGCTTAAAACCCGCTTATATCACATTTTTATAACGACAGATAATCCCTCTTATATAATGTTTTTGTTACCTAGCAACCCTTCAACAGTTTCATATAACCTGAATGTAACGCATCTACCATAGCAACCATTTAAATTTTCGCATTTAACTGCCAGCCTTCCAATTCCAACAGTTCAGTCGTCAAAATTGCCTGATGAGTGTGGTCCTTGCACCATACGAAACAGTTCTGTAGCAATAAAACGATGATTACTCGTGAAACCTGAACTTCTGTGAAGTTATATATATATATATATATATATATATATACTACGGTTAAGTCCCTTGGAATGCTCTTATTGAAAGTTTGGGTAGTGGTTATGCCTCTGAGGCCTTCAAGCACTGACTCTATTTAAGACAAAAGCCAGTCATTTCATTACCCTGTTTTGTGAAACAAACCACCATTTTCGATTACCCTTCTAGTCCATTTTTATTTTTCATAGAATTAAGTAAATGAAAAATGAAAACAAGATTCACTGATTAGGTTTTTTAAAAGTTTGTTGGTAGCGCATGCAGACGTAGACGGCGCACTGCCAACGTCTACCCCCTGTTCAAAGCCTTTCGTCTACTAAAAAAACCATGTTCAGGACGCTTGGAATCAAGGCCTCCAAAACCTTACCTTTGTCTTTGACACAAAACCGAATTAGACTGAGAGCCTTAGTCTGCTTTACGTAAGTACCGTGTAGATCTCCGGAAGAATTGTTTGCAGCCAGCGCTCAAAACCCCAAGAGACTTCGCCTGCCGCTGGTCAATATATAGGAAGGCAATTCCAAAGAACTGCTCCAGAAAAAACTATTTTTCTTAACATTTGTCTGGGGTAGAGGAAAAGCTAGTTTTCTGTTGGTGTCTCTTAAAAAGTAATTAGAGATATCGCAACGATCTGCCATCGCTACGACCTACTATGCACTTAACAAGGCCTCTCAAGTTACTTTCTAGCGGCAGATAGCGATGAGAGGAAGCTGTATCGCAGGCTTATAGATACAAGGCTTTTCTACTATTTACATAGGTAAACCGGTCGCTTCACTGTTTGGGCAAATGGTGAACAGAATTCAGGACTGATGAATTTTGATTCCGTTCGGTAATCGCGTTTACCATTTGCTTAAATGAGTTTCGTTTAACGAAAAACGGCCGCGAAAGCATGACACTAATATTCAAAAAAGGTTTGAAGACATGAAATCCAAATTTCCGCCTAGATTTTCCAACCAGGAAAATAGCCGAATGCCTTTTCAGACGTTCCGTTTGTTTCAAGAATTCTCCAATTAAACGTTGAAAACAACCCGAAATTGAGTTAATGGTAAGTTTGGCAAAGCACAAAGTGTTCTCCTAGTTTGTTTTAATGGGTCATATATAGAGTCATGCAGTAGCTTCATGATTCATACACGCTGTCATACAAGTATATAGTCTCCTCTTTGGCACCCACGTAGCTTTATTTCAGTTTTGAGAGCCTGCAGGGGTAAAAACTTCAAAAAGAACTATTGCACCAATACCAAGAGAGAATGATCTATTTTCTCTCTTGCCAATACTTAGTCGAAAATATTTAATTTCTTCAAGTAAATTAGTTTTATAAACCAAATGGCATTGTTCGGCCATGATTTAATTCGTAAATATCCCGCAATGCAAAAATTCATTCAGTAAACATTTATTAGTTTTGAGATTTTTTTTCTGTTTATATATCATTTTTTGAGGAAAATCGCCAGTCTGAAACGGAACAGAAAGTGTCTGACGCTATCCCGGGGACGCTATTTGTTGTATTTGCATGAAGAAAATGCTGCAGTCAATGAGAATAATAGGTTTACTGAAAGATTTAATTTCGAACTGGCTTTTAATCTGCCTTTAAGTAAATTGTTTAAAGCGTATCTTTCGTAACACTGGCGTGACGGGTCGTGTAACGCTATTTTTAACCACTGGAATGTCGCGATTTTTCGCAAAATTAGGGTTGAACTCGAGGTCTTGCGGGCTGCTTAAAATCATTTGCCCAGAGATTTGTTTGGATTTTCTGATAGATTGGAGCCGTAGAAAGTCAATTTGCGAAATTCTAAATTTTGAACAGTAGAAATTGTCAATAGGGCCTATTTTTAACAATACCTTTTTGGCCACAAAATTTTTACAGCTTTCACAAATTTATCGTCTTATAAGAAACAAAGGGTCATGAAAACTATTCGTGTTCTTCAAAGGCTGCCAAATCGTTGTGGTTTGACGTACGAGTCAATGAAATTTGTGTAAAATTTCGCTGTACCGGAAGTGGATTTTGAGCTCCGAACAGGCAAAATGAGTTTTCTCGAATTTTAACAAAAGAACACGTTATTTGGTAAAACTAACTACAGCATGTTTCATTACTCATTAAGGGTTATCAATGAGGCAAAAATGAGAGAAATCAAATTTTAAACTTGTGCCGACCCTGGGTCGATATTTACGGAAAGCCGCTCTTAAAGCGTTCGAGTACATACAGATGTCCCTTTTATTGAGAGTCCGAGGCTTTTTTTGTTGAACAAACAACAAAAAAACTGTCACAAGATTGCTTGGATTGCTGAGATCGCAGCTTCACAAACAGTTGCGTACCGCAAAGGAAACGCTTTCATCGTGGAAAAAAAATCGTAAAAATTTGTTATGCTTTTTACTATTATCATTGTTATTTAAGCATTTTGGCATTACTAAGCATGGAAATAATTGACTCATTGGGCAGCTTGTCGTGTAGATAGTATTAATTTTCTTAAGGTTCAATTTCACGATCTGCCATAGCTGCCATTCATAGCTGCCATTTGGCTGTTTACAAACTAAAGATGGAAGATAAAATAAAGTATTTCCATTCTAAGACTTTCTTAGGTTTAACAGACACTGTTAAGTCTAAAATCAACATTTAGGAACGAAAAATAATGAATGATCATGACACAGAGTGCTACAGTAAAAAAAATCAAAACGAAATATATAAAATGATCCTTATAGCCCAGTTTATTTATGAGGGTACATAAACGCATTCGGTACAACTACTTTCGCAGTATTCAGCTTTTTTAAAAGAGAGCTCATGTATGGAACTTGAGTCTATGCAAATCATATGACACTTGTGGCAAAGCCCGAAAGAGGTAGCGCATTAAAAAGCACAGATATAAGCTCATAGAATGTACGCAAGTTTAACAACATGTTCGATCGAGGTATCCAGTAAAATGATAAAAAAACGATAGAAAGTTTACAACCCATATTACATCTTCAGTTCAAAAAATCTTGAGGACATGTACAGGTAAGCAAACGATTAAAGGAGTACCTGTCTAAGGAGAGTCCTTGTCGACTATTTTCCACTACAGTACAGTAGTTTGTTTACAGCACTAGCCATACTACTCTATGTGCGCTGGAAGTAATCTTTAATACTTTGGAGATTGCTCTTCTCCAAAAATTTTTGTTCAATTTTTGAGACGGAGAAGCTCCAGTTGAATGAAATAGTGTACTTTGTTTTCCTTAGAGTCCACGAAATGTCCTGCTTCACCTTCTGTTTTGCTCTCCTCCGTCGATTGTTGTTCTCTCTGACTGTTATCCATTGTGGATATCCCAAAGTACTCCGCGTGGAGTGAAGCAATAGTGAAACTGACCGGGGAGGGGATGGGAAAAATTGTAAATAACCCCCAAAGCGATTAAGTTAAGGTCAAAACCAACCAATTTAACTTCTAGAAACGCGTGGTAACCTCTACTTTTTATCTCACCAAATGAAAGTAATAAGCCTACTCAGCAAACGATCAATTTTTGGTTCGGGGAAAATGTCGTTTACACTATTTTTAAGGCAAACGCGTGGAGAGGGGTACTTGCTGATAACTTCCCAGTTGTGCTGATATTTCAAAAAAAGACGTATAAAGAGCGGTTGTTATGTTATCGTTTGTTGCTTATGTTGAAACCTTGTTACAATTATCATTGCATTTGTGCCAGTTCACGTGTACACTCTGAAATTTGGGGAAAAAATAACTTTTTATCATTTTTCTAAAAAATGCCTATTCAGCGTTTTTCTCCATATTGAAGCGCAGTTATCTCTGAAAAATGCCTGGCTACCCCCAGTTTTCTTTTTGGATTTCAATAGCCCCTGATATGAGCTACTTGTCTCACATGGTCATTATCTGGGAAAAAATACTTCCCATTAGTGGGCATCGTCCTTAATAAATTTAAATGCAGTTTAAAGACGAGTGTGAACTGTAAGTGGAGTCATAAAGGTGACGTCATCATAGTCACCTCTTTTATACGGACACCGCAATCTCTCTCTCTTCGGTGTCCGTATTTGAGAGGTTCGACACTAACTTCAAGATTTTGGCTTTCCAAAATCCTGAGTTCAAGATTTTAGCATTCCAAGAGCCTGAATTCAAGATTTTGGCTGAGCTGAAAATTTTAGCTTTCCAAGATCCTGAATTCAAGATTTTAGCTTTCAAAAGATTTTGGAAGACTTCAAGATTTCAGCTTTCCAAGAGTCGGAATTTAAGATTTTCCCTGACTTTCAGATTTTAGCTTTAATTTCAAAATCCTAAATTCAAGATTTTGCCTGCCTTCAAGATTTTAGCTTTCCCAGATCCTGAACTCAAGATTTTGCCTGACATCAATATTCTAGCTTTAGGAAAATCCTGAATTCAAGATTTTGGCTGAATTCAAGAATTTAGCTTTCCAAGATTATGAATTCAAGATTTTGGCTGACTTAAAAATTTACCTTTCCAAAATCCTAACCACTAGATTTTCCCTGACTTTAAGATCTTAGCTCTTCAAAATCCTGAATTCAAAGATTTTGCCTGACTACAAGATTTTAGTTTTAGGAAAATCCTGAATTCAAGATTTTGGCTGCGTTCAAAATTTTAGCTTTCCAAAACTATGAATTCAAGATTTCGCCAGACTGCAAGATTTGAGCTTTAGAAAAATCCTGAATTCAAGATTTTGGCAGACTTCAAGATTTTAGCATTCAAAGATCCTGAATTCCAAGTTTTTGGCTGACTTTAAGATTTTAGCTTTCCAAAATCCTGAATTAAAGATTTTGGCTGACATCAAGATTTTAGCTTTAGGAAAATCCTGAATTAAAGATTTTGGCTGACTTAAAGATTTTAGCATTCCAAAATCGTGCATCCAAGATTTTGGCTGACTTTAAGATTTTAGCTTTGGAAAATCCTGAATTCAAGACTATGGCTGCTTTCCAGATTTTACCATTCCAAAACCCTGAATACAAGATTTTGCCTTACTTCAGGATTTTAGCTTTCAAAATCCTGAATTCAAGATTTTGGCTGACTTCAAAGTTTAGGTTTCCACAATCCTAAATTGAAGTTGTTGGCTGCCTTCAAAATGTTAGCTTTAAAAGATCCTGAATTCAAGAAATTGTCCGACTCCAAGATTTTAGCTTTCCAAGATCCTTAATTCAAGATTTTGCATGAGTGCAAGATTTTAGGTTTACAAAATCCTGAATTCAAGATTTTGGCTGACTTGAAAATTTTTGCTTTCAGAATCCTGAATTCATGATTTTGGCTCAGTTCAAGATTTTGGCTTTCCAAAATCCTGAGTTCAAGATTTAGGCTGACATCAAGATTTTAGCTTTCCCGAGATTTGAGTTCAAGATCTTGCCTGACTTTAAGATTTTATATTTCCAAGATCCTCAATTCAAGATTTTGGCTGACTTCAAGATTTTAGCTTTTCAAAATCCTGAATTTAATATTTTGACTGAGGTCAAGATTTTTGCTTTCCAAAATCCTGAGATCAAAATTCTAAATGACTTGAAAATTTTAGCTTTCCAAAATCCTAAATTCAACATTGTCGCTAACTTCAGAATTTTCGCTTTCCAAAATCCTGAATCCAAAATTTTGGCTGACTTCAAGCTTTTAGCTTTTCAAAATCCCAAATTCAATAATTTGGCAGACTTCTAGATCTTAGCTTTCCACACTTCTGAGTTCAGGGTTTTGGCTGACTTTAAGATTTTAGCTTTCCAAGATCCTGAATCAAGATTTTGGCTTATTTCCAGATTTTAGCTTAACAAGATCCTGAATTTAAGATTCTGGCTGACTTTAAAATTTAAGCTTTCCAAAATCTTGGAAATCTTGTGGCTGACCTCGAAATTTTAGCTTTCCAAGACCTTAAATGCAAGCATTTTTCCTGACTTCAAAATTTTAGCTTCAAAAGATCCTGAATTCAAGATTTTGTCAGACTTCAAGATCTTAGCTTTCCAAAATCCAAAATACACGATTGTGGCTGACTTAGAAATTTTAGCGTTTCACAATCCTGTATTCAAGATTGTGGGTGACTTCAAGATTTTAGCTCTTGAAGATACTGATTTCAAGATTTTGGCTGATGTCAAGATTTTAGCTTTCCAAGGTACTTACTTCTAGATTTTGGCTGACATAAAAATTTTAGCGGTCCAAAATCCTGAATTCAAGATTGTGGAAAGCTAAAATCTTAAAGGCAGTCAAAATCCTCAATTCAGCATCTTGGAAAGCTAAAATCTTGAAGTCACCCAAAATCTTGAATGCAGGATATTGGAAAGCTAAATTCCTGAAGTCAGCCACAATCTTGAATTCAGGATTTTGGAAAGCTAAAATCCTCCAGTGTGGCAAAATCTTGACTTCAGGATCTTAGAAAGCTAAAATCTTTAATTAGCTTAGCCAAAATCTCAAATTCAGGATTTTTAAAAGCTAAAATCTTCAAGTCAGCCAAACTTTTGAATTGAGGATTTTCGAACGCTAAAGTCATAAAGTCAGCCAAATTCTTGAATTCAGATTCTTGGAAAGCTAAAATCTTATACTCAGGCAAATATTGAATTCAGGATTTTGGAGACCTAGAACCTAGAGGTCAGCCAAAAGATTGAATTCAGCATTTTGGAAAGCTAAATTCTCAAAGGCAGCCTAAAAAAAGCTATAATCTTAATGTTGGCCAAAATCTTAAATTCAGGATCTTGGAACGCTAAAATCTTCAAGTGATCCAATATCTTAAATTTAGGATCTTAAAAAGCTCAAACCTTGAAGTCAGCCAAAAACTTAAATTCAGAATCGTGGAAAGCTTAAATATTGAAGTCCGCGAAAAACGTGAATTCAGGATTTTAGAAAGCTAAGATCTTGAAGTAAGCCAGAATCTTGAACTCAGGATTTTGGAAAGCTAAAATCTTGAAGTCAGACAAAATGTTGATCTCAGGATTATAAACAGCTGAGATATTTGTGATAGCTTTGTGAGAGAAGAAACACACCGAGAACTCAGGAACACAACAACATTTGTATTTTAAGATGGCGGACTCCCTACAAGCACATAATTAGGTGCACACGTGACGAAAGCGTCACTTCCGGTATATACTACATCCCCCCTTCACTTAATACTGAACTTCCTATCATGCAAACGGTTAGTGTCCAAGTAGGCAATGTTCAATGTCCTTAAACCATAAACAAATTAATCTCAGATAAAGTCAACAATATAATATGTGAGGAATGTTTCTAACAGGCACAAAGGAACACAAAGTCTTTCATCCAGGCTGGAGGCTGTCTAGCACGAACAGGCCGCGAAGGAGGAGCACTTGGACTGGATTCAGAAGGTAAGGGAAGATGTTCATCAACGTGGCTCGGTGGACTGAACACAGCTGCTTCTGACTGTGTTGTGATAGAAGTCTCTTTTCTCTCCCGTGTTCCATGGGTTTCAGTGGAAGGGTCTGGGTGGATAAACTTTTTCATGTGGCTTGCATTTCGCATCTTGGTGTTTCCTTCTTGATCTTGTATAAGGACAGCATTACCCTTCTTCTCGACAACTTTATATGGCAGTGGTTCAAAGCTGGGTGATAATTTGTTATCGCGACTCTTGTTGACCAGGATGCGATCTCCTTCCCCGATAATAATAATAATAATAGTTTATTGACACTTCTGGCAGATAATATAACTGAATAAACAGTGAAATTTACAAAAATTTACAAGATAATACTAAAACCATTTACAAGCCCAATGATCAATAATACAGTAATTGTATAATTGTATAATTTATCCAAATCTAAATGTAAAAAAGTCATTCGCTCTCTTAGTCTTTTTCATTGTTCTTGTTGGTATTGTATTCCCTGATCTTAATTTATATGGTAATGTTCTTATTGTCTCTTGCGGAGCCAGGAAGGATATTGGGTGGCTCACATCCCTCATAGCAGCCATTAGCTTTTGACTTAAAAGTTCCCTACGACTAGCTAAAGATGTAAGCTTAGCCTGATACAGCGCTTGCTGGTAGCTAGAGTTAGGAAATATTATTCCCAAGGCTCTTCTTTGTATTGATTCAATAGCGTCAGACAGGTATGCAGGGATATCCTGCCACACCTGCACAGCGTATTCTAATACTACCTAACATTACATAGATATACTTTTAGTATGTCTTTTGGCATTACTCCTGCACGCTTCAGTAATCTATGTGCATACAATCTCTTAGCTGCTTTGGCAATTACGTATTCAGCATGCGCATTCCATTTAAGGTCATCACTAACTATAACTCCTAAAAGCTTATATGTTCGTACACGTTCTACTTCTTTGTTTCCAATAGATATAGGTCGTAAAGTTGTGATTGAATTTTTCATGAAATCTACATACATCTCTTTACATTTCTTTGGATTTAGCTTCATCTTATGTTCAATACAATAATCATGAATTTCTCGGACAACTATATCTAGTACACTAATGGAGTTCCTTGGGATAATCTCGAATGCAGTAGTGTCATCAACATACTTAGTACGCATATGCCAGTTCATGAGCAACTTGTTTATCATGACAGCAAAGAGTGTTAATCCTAGTTTTGTCCCTTGTGGCACACCTCCGTTGACCTGTTTCCATGGTGACAGGGACGAACCAACACGCACAGCTTGAATTCGATTGGTTAAAAAGGACCGTACCCAGAAAAACAGAGTTTGATCGATATTAAAGGATTTGAGCTCATCTAATAATACTGAATGGTCTATGAGGTCAAAACCTTTAGTAAAGTCTGCAAAAAAAAATTCGGACTGAGCAGTTTCCCGAATCGATAGCTTCATGTATTGCATACATTAAGTAGATGAGTGCGTGCACAGTTGAGTGTCCATGGCGTGCGTATTGGCGTGGGTCAATAGTGTCTGACACCTGTGCCAAAAGCCTTTTGTTAGTAAAACCTTCTAATACCTTTGCCAGGCAACTTGTGAGTGCAATTGGTCTCAAATCTGACTTAATGTCTTGAGGGGGGCAAACTTTAGGAACTAGTGTAATAATTGACTGTTTCAGAGTGTCAGGCACAAAACCCTCTCTTAGTGATTGATTGTAGATATCTTGAATTAGTGGTGCTAGTTCAGGTGCGAATTCCTTTAATAACTTATTTGATATTCCATCTGGTCCCACTGCTTTCTGTGTTGACAACTTCTGTAAATCTGATGAGACTTCTTCTAAGGGGACAAACAAGTCCGATGAGATCACATTTGGCGGGGTTTGGACTGGTTTCAATGGTTCAAACTCCTGTGTTATGCTAGTGAAGAACTCATTAATTTGGGTGGCGAGCAACTCAGGACTATTTATGGGGTCAATAAGGAATTGATGGTGCCATTCCTGTTTCTTTGAAGTGTCCTGCCCAGTAAGAGACTTAATGCCTTTCCACCATTTTTTACGGTTGGTTTCCACTAGACCCTCTACTTTGTTGTTGTAATAAGAGCACTTTGCTGTTTTAATAGTGCTTTGCACTTTATTCCGCCAGATTTTGTACACTAGTGAATCTTTCCCATATTTGATAAATGCTGCTTGTCGCTTCACAATCATGGATTTTATTTTTACTGTAATCCAAGGTTTATCATATACATGGGTTTTCACTGCTTTCCATGGAAAGAAGGTTTCAATGGCAGTGCTCAGTTCCTGAGAGAATAAATTAAACTTAGAAACACATGAAGCAGCTTGATAAATTTCAGACCAGTCCTTAGTTGTAATCCAGGATCCAAATTCTCTCCAATTGCTTGCGCGGCACTGTCTTCTATAAACCTTTCTTACTGTATCTGATCGAGGCAGATGTTTAACGGTTGAGCATGCTAGGATGGTATAATGGTCCGATGCACCAAGCTTGGGTAATTGGTGAAGATTGAAAGTGTGAGGTCTATTGGTAAAAAACCAGTCAAGTATGCCAGAGTCTCGAGTTTTGAATTTTACAAGCTGCTTCAGATGGTTAGGTCTAGAAATGGAATCAGAGCGCAAGCCAGTTGAAGTCGGATTAAAGTCGCCCGTTAGAATAACCATTGCGTTTGGATGTTTTAAGAAATACGCATCTAAGTTCTTTTGTATATGGTCACGAAGCGTCACGTTTTCCGCTTCACCATTGGCGGTTGAGTGGTAAACAACTCCCACAATAATTATGGATATATTTCTCGGGAGTGAATGCGGTCTTAGTTGGACCCAGATAGATTCAACTTCGTCTTGTTCCATTTCAACTAGTCGTTTACACGGAGTATTCTGCTTGATGTATACACAGACACCGCCTCCGGCCTTGTTTTTTCTGTCGTTCCTCAATAATAGGAATCCAGGAAGCGAGAGAGCCGAGTCTGGAACTAGATGAGAAAGCCACGTCTCTGTAACACAAATAACATCGGTTTTGTTATGAGTGGCAACTTGATGTAGTTCGTCTAGCTTGTTGGTTAAATTGCGAGCATTTGTAGACAGAATAGAAGGGACTTCGTAGGATTTTGCATACGGGACTCTCCTAATATTAGACTGATTTCTGCAACGCGAAGCTGTTGCAGGAAAGTCCCGGTTTGTGATTCGTACTCTAATCTCATGATCTTTCTTTTCGTGGACTTGTCTCGCTCGGTTTTTCGATTGCTTTCCTGCCCTAACTCCCCTAAATCGAAGAATATCCATATCTTTTGATGTGAAAAGCAGGTCTTGAGGCAGATTGGATGACGTATATCGCCGCATCGAGAGAAGGGTTTCACGTGAATATTGAAGACATGCCGTAGAGTGCGAAGGTGGCGACTGAAAGGTTAACGAGAATGAATTCTCGACTTCTGGAGGGCCAGGGTTCGTTTCTACGTCCATAAAGACCGCGAGATCAAAGTCTGGGTCTGTTCCAGGGATTTTGAGGCAGGTGAGACCATGTTTGGTGGATTTTAGCTTTGGTAGAGGAAAGCAGGTGAAACCAATGTGGCGTGACGAGGCTCTTCTAAATGTGATCTTATAAAATAGATGTCACTGTATTCTGCCGACCGCTTGCTATCCGCATACTCTTTTTGTCTGAGCTTTGCACGTGCATCCCTTTCGCAAAGGAGCTGCTGCCAGTGGGCCTCGGTGACCCTGTCAGTTGGGATGGCTACTCTTGGAAGCTTGTCGTTAAGTCGTCGACCCATCAGTAGTTCGGCTGGTGACAATCCAGTCACTGTGTGAGGTGTTGTCCGGTATTGGAAGAGAAAATCTGGTAATGCTTTCTTCCAGTCTTTTCCTTCTAAATTGGCAATTCTTATTAACTTCAGCAGGGTTTCATTACAGCGCTCAACCTCACCATTACTCTGAGGCCAGTACGGGATCCCTTTTTTGTGCACTATTCCCAGGTAGTCGAGGAAGCCCTCGAACTGTGTGGAGGAGAATGGTGGTCCATTGTCACTGCGAACACTGAGGGGTAGGCCGTGTGTTTGGAATATGCCCTCCATGGCTCTTGTAACATGCGCTGTATCCGTCTTCCTCAACAGGATAACCTCAGGCGAGCGTGAGTAGTTGTCTACTGCTATGAGAAGGTGGTTTCCTCCGGGAATCTCCAACAAGTCGACGGCTATGTCACTCCATGGGCCTTCTGGTAGCGTTGTGGATCTAACGGGTTCTGCCTTACTTCTTGGGCCAACTAGCTGGCAAGGATGACAGGCTTTTATAGACTGCTCGACTTGCTTGTCCATGTTGGGCCACCATACCTTTTCCCTGAGACGGGCCTTTGTGCGTGTCATTCCCTGATGGCCCTCGTGTGCGAGTGCGATCGTATGAACCCAGAGGCTCTCCGGCATGATAATACGATTACCTCTGAGGACAAGCTGGCCTAGGACCCAAAGCTCTTCTGCCAAGGCTTTGTACATAGTGCCCGATAAGCGACTCCAATCTCCTGAAGTAACAGCTTGACGCACCAACTGCAAGGTGGGGTCCTTCTCCGATGCTCGTTCGACTTCTTGGGGTGTAAGTGCTGCTGGTATTGCTTCACTAGCGACGCTGCAGGCTTATTCTCTGGTTTCACTCGCATCCTAATCCTCAGCTGGACCCACTGGGAGGCGGCTTAGGGCATCCGCAGCGTTCTCTTTACTGGGAATGTGCGTGACTACATACCGAAATTGCTGGAGGTACAATAACCATCGTTCAATGCGTGCTGACGGGGGTGTACTCTTGGCGCCCAAGACAGTTAGCAATGGCTTGTGATCTGTACGGAGCTCAAAGTCAATTCCATACAAGTACAGGTAGAATTTCTGACAGGCCCACCGCACTGCTAACGCCTCTCTTTCGAACTGAGAGTACCTCTTCTCTACACTATTCAACTTGCGGCTGGCGTAGTAGACTGGCCTGTACAAACCATCCTCAGGGGATGCATCTGTTACGAGGCGGGTCTTTGCATCCTTGGTGAAATAGGCCATGACTGGGGCGTTCGTTAATAAGTTCTTAATTTGTTCAAAGGCTCCTTCTTCCTTGGCGCCCCATTTCCAGGACTTGCCCGTGCATGTGAGGTCCCATAAGGGGCTTGATATGGTTGAAAAGCCTGGGATGAACTTTGCACAGAATTGGGCAGATCCCAGAAAACTTCTCACTTCGGATTGATTTTGTGGTCTCGGAGCGCCAACAATTGCTTCTACTCTCTTTTTGGAGACCTGCAATCCCTCTCCAGTGAGCACTTCGCCCATATACACCATACTCTTGGCTCCAATAACACACTTTTCGTAGTTGAGGGTCAATCCATTCTCTTCAAATTTATGCATTACTCCGTCAAGGTTTTCATCATGTTCTTTATGATCACGCCCAACTACTCTCACATCATCATGCAGGTTGTAGGCACCGGGACAATCCTTTAGTATTTGCCATATCAACTGCTGAAACTTCTCTGTTGCCATATTGACGCCAAAGAATAGCCTCTTGTATCGATACAGGCCATCTGGGGCCGCGAAGGTGGTCACGTCACGGGAGTCAGGGTGGAGCTCTATTTGATGGAATGCCATGTTTAGGTCAAGCTTACTGAAGACTTTTGCCTCCGAGATCTCCTGTAAGGTTTCTTCCACTGTGGGAACTGGGTGTTTTTCCCTAAGGATTGCACGATTTGCCTGCCTCATATCCAAACAGTTTCGGATATCACCGTTGGGCTTCTCCACAGCCACAAGTGGGTTGATCCAGCTGGTGGGGCCATTGACTTTTTCAATGACATCCAGCTTCTCTAACTGCTTCAGCTTTTCTGTCACTTTCTGTCTCCTACTGAATGGAATTCGGCGCAGGGATTGTGCCACAGGTGGGATACTATCGTCCTGGTGTAATTTCAGCTGGTAACCCTTTAGTTTGCCAAGGCCCTCGAAAACTTTTGGGAATCTAGCTCTAAGAGAAGCTTTTTTGTCTACAGGTTGGGCATTTTCATGAATTGTGCTACAGTTGTTTACATTAATTCCGATCTTAAGGATTGCAAGCATCTCAGACGTTTTACGACCTAGCAGGGTTGTGGCATGGCCTGGGACTACGTAAAATTCCACAATTGCTGACATATTGGTTTGTGGTACAGTGACTTTTAACATACAGCTTCCCTTTAGCTCTAGGGATTGTGAGTGTGCATATGTATATACACTTCTATCCCACTCCGCTAAGGTTGTTTCCCCCCTAGTAATAAATTTAAATACATCTTCAGACATGAGATTACAGCTGGCACCTGAATCGACAATAACATTAACAAACTTATTGTTTATACGCAGTTCAAGTGACTCAAGGCCTTCAGCAGT
>JBBMOI010000012.1:11840000-11862500 GCA_038088405.1 Porites divaricata | reverse complement strand
TGCAGTCAAGCGCTCTACCGACAGAGCTAATCAGAAACCTTGAATTCAGGTTTCCTTGCAATACTCATGATCTTCAATGAAGGAAGGAAGGCAACTACTTATACATGCGAAAATCTTATTCGGTTTTCAATCGACCAATTATCAACATATTGAGTGTTTTAGGAAAGGCCAACCATAAACAAACAGCGCGATGGCGGAAGTGGAAGCAATTGCAAATAGTGTAAAGCGCGATTGTTTTCCTAACCAATCCCTATAAACAACGGTTGCTAATGCGTTGCTAGAGAGAAAATTTGGCAGGAGAGATTGGAACATTCTCGTACTTTTCCAAACCAAAATTGGGGACAAGTTTCTCAAACTATGAGAGTAATTATTTTTAGCAAAAACGCAGTTCCTATGTATTTCAAGGAACCTTTATGGTATTACAGATCTCTCATAAATCGATTTGAAACTCCCGCCTCAGAAGTTCCTTGTGTGATTCATGCAACGTTGGAAGCGTTTCCTTTGGAATCTGAATATACTTCGATGAGATATACGGGAACCTGGGCTTGAGACATTTCTGCAGATTTGGGTGGTAAAATCGTTTTCCCTCTTGCCTTGTCGGACATTTGTTATTCCAATCTCCATCTTTTGGAAAATACCACCTTTCTTTGTGTTCCAGAATCAAGTCGAATGGTATTTGCCTTTGCCGGTGACAGACGTCCACTTTGCAGGTTTTGCATTGCTTTGCCTCTGCGGGAAGAAGGCGAACGACGAAGGGATTATCATAGAGATGCAATTCTGTATAAACGCCATTAGTGCTGGTTTGACAAACTTCAGCTGCTGCGCTCTGTTGCTTTGAGGGACGATATTTGTTTTTATTTCTGCCTCCCTTCTTCCCCGCTTTCTGCTTATCAACATACGCCCCACCAGGGCACTCTTTTGAAACTTTGACTTAGATTTCTATACGACAAAGTTCAAGTGTTCTTCACGGCACTCTTTCAACTGAGCGACTGCAATGGAATGCTTCCAAATGTTACCAAATTTGTAGCTCGGACAGTTGCAAGATACAAAATTTGTGTTAACTGTACATTGTACTCTCCCGTTCTTTGCATGGATTGCAGCGACTTCGAATTTATTACTGGTTGGTTGTAAGGTTGGCTGCTCCTTGATGGCAAATGGGTGGTTAAGTAAAGGAAGCGCACTTTCCGCAACATGTCTTGCTGTGATGGTCTTGTATCTCATATTTTGTTCAAGAAACCGGGCCACATCTACAGACAACTCGGTAAATTCTTTCTCGGGTAACTGCTGTGGCTGTACATCAGGCTCACGGATGCATTTTCCATTCATTGCTTCCTCCGCGGACATTTCATTCATGTCTGAGACATATTTCTCTCGTTCTTTTGTATTCCAGCCAAACCACTCGTCGGTCGAGACGGCCAAGTGAGACACAAACTCGGAAAGGTCATATTATTCGCTTATTCCAGCGATGGCCAAGCGAAGCTCCTCTTGCCTTTTTAGATTAATTTCTTAAAACACCGAGGTTGTAAATTCTAGATTGGTCAGGCCATTTTCCTTACCACCCTTCGCCGAGACAACACGCTTCTTAAAAAATGGACATCACATGGTTCATGGACTCTGATGGGTTGGTGTATGATCTGATTGGTTTTCAGTCAGGACCGTCTTTCTACCCAGCTTGGCGTCGGACTTTGGCAACCATGTTATCTTTGATCATCTCTTTTCGTCGTCCTTGGCAAGCACTGCTCGCTCCTCCCTGTCTAGCTCTTCCTTTGAGGCTTGCAGTCAGTTTTCAGGTCCTTTATCTTCTGCATCTAACATTCCCTCTTCCTTTCCGTAAACTCCAAACACCTTGTTGAGAAACTCCTTCTGATCTTTTGCAGAGCAGATACCTATTTTCCTTAGCTTCTCTTTACAAGTACCCTCAAAGTGTATGAAGCAGCGTAGATGCTTTGCCTTGGGTATTTCTGCACTCCAAGCTTGAATTAACGATTCCTCTCCATCAGTAACGAAACCGTTTGCCTCATACTAGGCCCCAAGAAAATTGGATTTTCGCCTGTCCGTCTGGATTTTAGAGATAAATGCTTGTATACGACAGGCGTAACTTCAAAGGGTCCCATATTGAAGGTTGGATCAATTGACACTGGATAGCTCAAATTTTCGGACGTCGTGAAACGAGAAATATCTGAACACATCACCTCAGTTCCTAAGGTCCAGGTGTCAGTCGAGAAATCAGAATGGTGCAAGATAGGGGAATCGTCTTTATGTCTTCCATAAATTGACAGGTAGTTTACGGAATCGTCTGCACTACTTCTCGCAAATTTTACATAGCTCACTTGCTTCCTACCCCTGGGGAGAACACTGGGATTGGAAGCACGTGATGGACCTCCAGATGCTCCCATAACGCTGCGGTACACCTTGGTAATGCTGCCACTATCTGAAAGGCCCTCATGAATTTTATCCAGGGTGCTTTTGACTGTCGGGTGGAAAGGGCGCGAGTGTCCTTCCTTTCTGTTTCCTTGGGGTTTTACCTAGACCTCGACTGCGTCCTCTCCTGTTGAAATATGGTATTGCAGCAAGCAAGCATCATTTACAAATTTTCCCCTCTTGTTTGTCAGGAGAAATATCGAACGAACAAGTCCCGGGGTTGCTTTGTTCCTCTTGGAATTGATAGTTAAGTGGAACTGGTTGTCGTGGATCAAATTTTGCTTCTTCTTGGCGATAATTTCAAAATATGTGTCATGTTGGCTCGCTTGACAAGACACTGTCCAGACACCACATCGTAAAACACCGTCATAAACTCCATTTCTGTCAGCTTTGATATCTTTCCAATTACTTAACTTGCTAATATCAATAAGGAAAGACATGTTTTGGCGAACCCCCAAGGGTTGTGCACTACACTTATCAACTAGAGAGGCTTGTCTAAACAATATATCCACCGCTTGTTTCGTGGTGTAGCGTTCTTTTCTTCTACATTCAAAAATTGGAATTCCTTTCTGTCGTTGAGGTATTTCACTTGAAGAGATGACCCTGTGTGTAGTCGAGTAAAATGCGGGACTTATCTTTGGTTAAGAGACAGTCTCCCTAAAAGCGGTCCACTCGATTTCGCGACAAAAAATACTTTTCCTTTAATTTTTGTCGGTGAAGAGGCTTTAGTAGGCATATTCTAAAATCGCTATTTTTGTTTTGAAATTCTTATTCTTAGCTCTGCTACAAGCCAAAAACGAATTGAGTCCGTCTCGGCTTCTCAGAGAGTGTTTCAAAGACTAAAATTGATGAGTTTTGAAAAGCGCGTTGCAAACAAACGAATGCCCGCACAAAAAATCTGTTCAATTCAGTTTTTTTAGTTAACCTTCGATAGTTCACAGGCTAAATAAAAATATCTTTGATCAAAACATGTTCAAGTTACAGTGGTTTAAAGAATACCTATTTTGCAGGCTTAATCCAAACCCTGAAAGTAAGGAGGATTTGAGGGAAAATATGTCAAACGTTGCGGCCTAAATCTGGTTTAAAAATCATATCAAAGTAAAGTTTTAAGCTTATTTTTTTGGTTTATAGGCTCGGACTTGTGGGTATCTTCTGGGATTGCGCAACCAACAGTAGATTATAATCTGCCATTTTGGGTATTTGCATAATTACTGGCCGTGTCAGATGTCATGATTGTACAGATTAAAAGTTACATGAAATTGCCTCTTTTGACACTTGAATTCGTCTCCGGCCTTTAAAAGAAAGTAACTAAGCTTCTTTAAGTACTTTTGAATCGAAAGAGATATAGTAACAGGGTTTATCATGCATGTTACTGATTACCACGATCAACTGGCGGGCGGCGTCGTCTTGTAACTACCTGCACTGAACAGTAAACAATGTTTTTAATAGAATTCTCTAGATCAGAAGTTCATCCAAGCTCTCTAAGTAATGAAAATAAATATTACTACCCCGGGATACAAAACATGTACAAGAAAGGCAACGTAGAATTTTAAGCTCTTTCCGCAATTTCAGAGTGAATTTCACCGCGGTGCATAAATTATTGTAATAATCAGGCTGTTTAAAAACGTTTGACGCACAACAAAAACAATTAGTCATTTACCGTTTTACCTGTTCTCGGTAAATAAGACGCTTACCTTTACTTTAGATTCTTGATGGAAGAAGTCTATCCAGCCAGCTAAAGTTATGCAGTTTCGTTCATTTTCAAAATCAAATCATAAGGTGATTTGTCACGTAAAGTTATGGTCACGTCGCTACGTAACCAGTCGGCGGCCAAAATGTTCGTGATACATGTAAACGAAATTTCTGTTTCCCTCCAGAAAAAAAAAAATGCCCTGATTGATTGTGTTTTTCCTCCTTAAATTGCACAAAATGCGTATCACGCCGAGGAATTTGTATTGGTAATGGATCATTTTCTACGGCAGGCGTTTTTTTTTTCTTTTACCGCGCGACCCGACTAGGAGGGGCAGGCAAATCGATCGCACAGCAAAATACGCGTTGCAGGCTATATTAATCCCTTCCTTTAAAACGTTTTCAAAAATCACATAAGCAGCAGGCCAACGAGGTGTAAGGTTGGCTTTAGGTGCATTTTTTGAACCCTCTTTTTTCCGTTCATTTCAAACCAGTTTCTTGTAATGACTATTTTGGCCTCTTATATGGTACATGTCTAAAATTCACGTACAGTTTAAAGGATTAGAGAGGTGACCTACCAACCCTTTTGCCCCAACCTGCCAGGTCGCTAATTGTAATTGTTGCACATGAGAATCCATTTCTCGGGCTTGGCAAAGCATAATTTTAGAGCAAAATTTGATTCCTGTTTTTCAAGTTTGTTGCTTAAAGAAGTGAAATTGCATGTGCAGCAATTGAGATTAGGAACCTGGTGGGGTGGCCTATGATACCTGGTCTCTAATCCCTTATGCTGTCAACTTAGCATGTCCCATATAAGAGGCCAAAATAGTTAGTACCACAAAAACGTTTCCAAAGAACGGATGCAATAGCCTTTAAAAATTCACCGACAGGGAGTCTTGATTTTAATGTGACATCTTGTAACAAACTGCCAGCCCAGTGTTTGAGACGTCAAAGGAGAGAGGTCTGGCCGGGGATTTTAGGTTTTCAGGTATCCGGGCTCAATTTTGTACAGGTTTACGGAATTTTAGTGCCACGATAAGGATATAAATTATCTTTTTTTATAAATTTTTGATTTTAATTAAGATACAGTTTTTTATGTAAATGAACGTACGTTGTCACAGAGATCGAAATATGCTGACCAAAAGTTCGCATGGGCTGGCAAAAGAGGGAATCTGCCGGATTAGACTCGCATGAACGCATTGCAGTCAACCGAATATTATCAGTTTATCCGGGTGTGTCTCATAATCCCGATTTCTTCCAAATTGCACCAATATTGCTTGCCAGTTCAAGTGGCTTTCATTGTGTCAAAATATTAAAGAATATATTCCAGTACTTGTTATAGGATCTGATGGGCCACCTAAGCCCAAGAAAAATTAAGAAGTGCCACTGTCAATTTCATCTGCGTCCCAAACTTTTTCTTGATGAAGCTTAATGCTACAAAGTGTAAAGAGCCACGGGTGTGTTTCGTAAAGCGACCCTCAGCTACCCCCTTTACGAATTGATCAAACAGTACTCAAAACAGTTTCGTTTGCACAAGGTTCTAGGCAGGGGGGGGGGGGGAGGTGTCTCCCAGGAATTCGGTGTACTCAGGACCTTGCGGCTATCTGCGTCGCTCCTTTACGTTCCGTCCTAGAGTACAATGTTGCGTGAGTTGATATAACACCCTTACTGCCCATCTGCCTAGTACAATAGAACGGGTCCAAATGCGAGCTTTAAGGATAATATACCTTTGGAAGCTTTACAATTTGCTAGAGTCGTTAGAGTTGAGGACAGGCGCAGTGGGCTCTGTATGAGCACTATAAACAAAGGCAGGACCTTGTCAACCTGTGATTAAAGGTCATTTACCTATTTATTTTATTTTTAATTTATTTAATATTCACAGTATTCTCAGTCGATTTACCAACATCTTTTACTTAAATTGTTCTCCCAGAACACACAGCCTGCATGCGTAGCAGGCGCTTGGAAGTAGTGGGCGCAAGAAAGAACGGGAGCGCGCGAGGGAGACACCTGTTCTTTCTTGCGCACACTACTTCCAAGCGCCTGCTACGCAGGCTAAGAACATTATAGAAATGGCGTTTCTGGGGGAGCATGCCGCCTTACCCCACCCGTAGCGGCTCGCTCCTTGTCCTTGGACCCTAATACTATTTTTTTTGACAAATAAAAAAGGTTGTAAGGTCTGTCTCAGTCCTGATATACTTTTTTAGGTATATAGTATTCTTTTTCAAGGTAATTTCAGCCATTTGGTATCAAACGTTTTGCAAATCTTTAGCTATATTGGTATCTTATGATGACAAAAGTGGGTATCAGTGGTATCCCACTGTCCCCACCCTCACCCCCTCTATGCGGGCCGGGCCCCAAAACATGGAACGGCGGAGTCCATGCCGTGAAAATAATGATTCACTACCATTACAAATTCCTCGGTGTGATAAGCATTTTGTACAATTTAAGGAGGAAAAACTCATTCAATTGGGGCATTTTTTTTTTCTGGAGAGAAATAGAAAGTTCGTTTATCACAAAGATTTTGGCCGCCGACTGGTTACGTAGCCACGTGACCATAACTTTACGTGACAAATCACGCTATGATTTGATTTTGAAAATGAACGAAACTGCATAACTTCAGCTGGCTGGACAGACTTCTTCCATCAAGAATCTAAAGTAAAGGTAAGCGTCTTATTTACCGATAACAGATAAAACGGTAAATAACTAATTGTTTTTGTTGTGCGTCAAACGTTTTTAAACAGCCTGATTATTACAATAATTTATACACCGCGGTGAAATTCACTCTGGAATTGCGGAAAGAACTTAAAATTCTACGTTGCCTTTCTTGTACATGTTTTGTATCCCGGGGTAGTAATATTTATTTTCATTACTTAGAGAGCTTGGATGAACTTCTGATCTAGAGAATTCTATTAAAAACATTGTTTACTGTTCAGTGCAGGTAGTTACAAGACGACGCCGCCCGCCAGTTGATCGTGGTAATCAGTAACATGCATGATAAACCCTGTTACTATATCTCTTTCGATTCAAAAGTACTTAAAGAAGCTTAGTTACTTTCTTTTAAAGGCCGGAGACGAATTCAAGTGTCAAAAGAGGCAATTTCATGTAACTTTTAATCTGTACAATCATGACATCTGACACGGCCAGTAATTATGCAAATACCCAAAATGGCAGATTATAATCTACTGTTGGTTGCGCAATCCCAGAAGATACCCACAAGTCCGAGCCTATAAACCAAAAAAATAAGCTTAAAACTTTACTTTGATATGATTTTTAAACCAGATTTAGGCCGCAACGTTTGACATATTTTCCCTCAAATCCTCCTTACTTTCAGGGTTTGGATTAAGCCTGCAAAATAGGTATTCTTTAAACCACTGTAACTTGAACATGTTTTGATCAAAGATATTTTTATTTAGCCTGTGAACTATCGAAGGTTAACTAAAAAAACTGAATTGAACAGATTTTTTGTGCGGGCATTCGTTTGTTTGCAACGCGCTTTTCAAAACTCATCAATTTTAGTCTTTGAAACACTCTCTGAGAAGCCGAGACGGACTCAATTCGTTTTTGGCTTGTAGCAGAGCTAAGAATAAGAATTTCAAAACAAAAATAGCGATTTTAGAATATGCCTACTAAAGCCTCTTCACCGACAAAAAATAAAGGAAAAGTATTTTTTGTCGCGAAATCGAGTGGACCGCTTTTAGGGAGACTGCCTCTTAAGCTTCCGTACACAAAGCTCGTACGAGAAAACGTCACGTCAAACACAATTGCATATGAAACAGTTCCTCATGCGATAGGAGAACCTAAGGAGAAAATCCAATTCCTTTTATCTGCGGCAATTTTTTTTTGGTGTCTCTGTGAGGTTTGCGCTGTGGGGTCTGGATATGTGAGGGTAACAATTACCTACTTTGCTGAAAAATCAAAGTTCCATAAAATGTCACCCTTAAATGCGTTTCCTCTCAAATTTCGAGTGTAAGATAACTTTTATGCCCTCCGTCAATTTTTGTCATCAGCAAGATTCCGACTCATTATTTGATGGAAACATTGGTCATGTGACATCTTTGGGCAAGTGGCCTAGTCAGTGACAACTATGAGGCAAAAGTAATTAAGTTGACCAAGTTCTTCCCTGCCACCATCAAAGCCGCCACCAGCTTTCAAGGTAGTCGGTAGTTGTCAAGAGATATCCGAATTTATTCAAATCAACATAACTAGGAGGACCAAGCCAACTGAAATACAAGCACTAATTGACGCACCGACTTACTATTTACTCGGGCTGTTTATAGCAACTACCATTCCTTTTTAGGGCTTGTTCCTTCTATGTATCATTAATTCTAACGTTCATATTACGCTTTCTCGTTTAGGCAAACTATTTGCTACATGCAGCAATCAACGAATGCCCGTCTCCATCCGTCTCTCTAATCATGACAAACAAAAATAGGTACAGTGCATGCCTTCTTTCATTACGAGTGAATTGCTAAGTCGTTCCATTGTCGGCAATCTTACCTCCGATCTCTAAAAAGTTTTTATTCAATTCATCACCACTTGATACTTCGGTAGATAACACCTGCCAAAGAAATTCAACAGTTTGATCCTTTGAGTCATGTCAGAAGCAAGCAAGAGACATTAATTCTTGTTAGCGTTGTAATGAGATGGACTGCTGTTTATACAGTTACATTAAGTGTTTTCAACCGATGGAGCCATGATTTGACAATTTTGCGAGGAAGTAAAGGTTAATGTCTTTGGATAAGGGCCTATTCTTGTACGTTTGTTCAGTCCTTGAAGTAAAATGTTCACCGTTCGATCCGGCGAAAGAAAAATCCGCGGTAAATTATAGAAAACCGTGTAAACTGAATTTTTTATACAGTTTCTCAAATCTTACAAAGCTTGCAGTAACCCATTTCCTCGGCTATTGTACAACAGATAGAAAACATACGTCATTTTTCTCGTGTCCTATAATTGCGTCCGGCCTCGTTTCCTGAGTCTTGCCTTGGTAGCCTGTAGAAGACTGTTGGCTCACCTAATAATTTTAGAAATGAAATGGTTATTTTCAAAGTAAACAAATGTTGCAGAAGTAGCTTGAAATACATTCGAACGGTTAATATGATGCGAGAATGAGTTGAACTTGAAGAAAAACAATACCAACCGGCGCATCTGGAGGGTCTGGGGAACCGCCAGTGTTGCGTTTGACTGCAAGAACTAGCACTTCGCACTGAAATTGTGAGGAAATATCTATTAACACATAACATTCTGACGGGATAATTCCCTTTCACTACCAATTTCTACAGCTTTTATTCAAGTGAACATGCACACATACTTCTTGCTCCCTGCTCGAATCTTGAGTCACGCTTTGGGGAGCTGTCGATGACTGCTGGAGAGTCTGATGTGTGGGGAAACGAGTACTAGTTAGTATGTTGATGGTTTGTGTCTTTGATAAAAAAGAAGGCAATATGATAGAAAAGAAGACGGTTTGGGCTGAGATTCACAAGATTTCTCTGTTAGGGCCGACATCGCATAAAGATGAACATGTGTTGCTCAACAACGGACCAATAGCAGACTTACCTCATGGTGTTTGATTGCATCTTGGCTTGCTTCCTGAGTCACAGCTGGCGAAGACTGCTGAGTCACCTATTTAGCGAGGGAAACGAAGACAACATGAATTATAAGGAAATGGTAAAATGGTTAAGTTGTTCTTCTGCTTCTGCACCCGTTCCACCACCCCCGGCCCCCACATAAACAGTGGAACCTCGATATAACGAACTTCCACATAACGACGTCCTCGGTATAACGAACTTTTTTGCTTAGGCCTGTAAATATAGTGAAAAATATGGAAAAATATGGAAAGGTACCTCGATATAACGAAACCTCGTTACAGCGAACTTATTTTGCCAGTCCCTTTCCCCGTACTCGTTAGTGGTTTAAAAACTAGTTCTTGTGTAGATAGGGTGAAGAACATAAGACAAGGTTATGCTATCCGGTTTATCAAGAGGATCCTAAAGACGCTTCCGTTTCAGACCGGCTACCTGCACTTCGGCCTGAAAGTCACGTTAGAACCAATACTGACAACAAAAAATGAATACATAATGCGTAAGACTGCTATTACAAAGAACCAAAGAAAGTTTAATATTTAGATTAAAAGAACTGATGTATGTACATTGCTGTTTATTTTGCGATCTACTACTCTCACCGAATAGGGAACGAAGCTTAAAAGAAACAAAGAAAGGACGAAAGAAAAAAGGGATAAAGAAAGAAACCTCTTCACGGATGGATTTTAGACGTTTGCTCATCTGAAAGTCATTTCCAGAGATCTCTCTAAATAAGGTATTACTCATGGCCTGCTTCCCCTAAAAGTAGCAATATTATCAGATATCAGAAGGGTGCGTCAGCGCAACCCTGATGATTTTCATAAGTACTTAAATACATAAAGGAAAGAGAAAGTTAGCGTAGCCCTGTGCTGATGCGGACCCACTTTACTTTGTGGTTAACACCTCCGTAAAAAATCCGAAGTGCTAAAGAGACAACTTTGACATATTCAGGTAGAATTCTTTTTATGTGAATACATCATCAACTCATTGGTGAGCGGGGAGACGATCCCGGAACTAGAGGCGAGCGGGAAGCTCAAGGCACTCCTGAAAAACGCCATGAAATAGTGTCTGCTCTGTAGCCAATTTACAAGTGATATTAAACGAGAATATTAAACATACAAACATGAAATATCTATTAAGAAGCTACTGTTACCTCTTCCTTGGTGTCAAAGTGGACAGTGACTGTCCGGATCCTTCCTTTACACCGGCTGTTACAATTCTATCCCAAAGCCAGAGACAAAGAGATTTCCAGGTCCGACTGGCATTGTGTCTACCCACTAACAAAGAGCCAGTGTGAGTGACTACTAGGAAAGCTCTACTACCAGCACATCCGATGACCACAACATATTGCGCACTGGAAAATACTGCTGTAAAGTCTGTCTGTCCAAGACAACAAAGTTTTTCGTGCAATTTCCGTCTGCCGTCAAAGCTACACACACAATCATCAAACGGAAGTTCTTCGTAAAGGTCGTACCCAGAGTCAAGTAATTGTTCGTTAGATAAGATTGTATACGCCTCCATAACGTCGTAAAATCGGGTCATGTCACGTTTTGTGTTGATGTATACAGGCAAAGACCAAATGACTTCCTCGATACATGGAACTAGCGTGGTGATATTTGAGGAGTTGCCATCTAATCCATAGATGATTTTGTCAGCAATCTCGACAGACAGAAACGCACACGCATTGGTGCCGTCGTTGCCGACGACACTGGATTTTTTCTTTGACTCGAATTGATTCTTCTCTGAACATTTTAGTTTAAAAGCAACCCGACGGACGTTAAGCTCAGTGGCTGTGTTCTGGGTAACGTTTAACTTAATCTGGTCACAGTTTTTGGAAACGCTGTATTCTCCACTCAAAATCTTCTCTACCGCCAAAATGGAAAGTCTCTTCGTTGGGTCGAAGTTTGTACACCCAAGATATACTTCCTCAAGGCTAGACCACTCACGTGCTCGATGTTTGTTGTATTTTGCATCTGTCAAAGGACGCTTGTTATCACGCAAAAGATTGCTGATAAACTTAGTTACAGCTTCTTGTGAGCGAAATTGCTCTGACGAGAATCTTATTTCTAAAACTGGTCGTGTTGATAGGGGAACTACGGTGTATATGTCCCCTGAAATTGTTGTTCAAGGTAAAAGCAAATTTAATGCATCTCTTCATGAACTGATGTTATCCGACATGTGGTCCCTTGGAATGACAGTTTTTACAATGATTAAGCCAAGCCTAAAATTCCCGTTTATTTTAGAAATAAGATCCTCGTCAGAGCACATTGACGGAGGGCATAAAAATTATCTTACACTCGAAATTTGAGAGGAAACGCATTTAAGGGGGATATTTTATGGAACTTTGATTTTTCAACAAAGTAGGTAGTTGTAGTATGCAAGACAGGTTGTTACACGAGAAACTAGCGCTTGAAAATGTAATAAGTTTACATTTAACCTTGTGTTAAAATTCGGAATGAAACCTGTTTATATGACATTGGAGCTCGGCCCTGAATGTTTTAGAATTTTAAAACTTCTTTCTAATAAGACAATATTGGGTTTTGATTTCCTTCAATACTGGCTCACTCAATATTGCTGAGGTCCCTTACCAAATCCAACACTGTTTTGAATGTATTTTTAAGCTATTTTTGAAAACTGTTTTTAACCCGTTTTGTGAACTAGGTTTTAAATAGCTTTAAAGGTGTTTTAACCTGTTTAAGACGTTATTAAAAAAGAATTAGCATCTGTAAGCGGCAATGTAATGTTCTATTTACTATTGCCGGATTTCATACCTTGAGGGCCTGGGTACGAGTCCGTGTATTATGGGATTATCAACAAGACCCCTATATTCAGAAAGAGCACACCAAGCTTTACAAAATCCTCATGTTTCGTATTAATTGGGCCAATATTGAACAAGATACAGCCACTCAAAATCTTAAAAAATTACTAAAAAATGTATGGATTGCCGGACACTTGTCTTTTCTTAGTAAATTTGTACGAGTTTGAATGGCTGTATCTTGTTCAATATTGGCCCAATTAACACGAAACTTGAGGATTTTGTATAGCTCGGTATGCTCTTTCTGAATATAGGGGTCTTGTGTTAATAATTCCATAATACATGGACTCGTACCCAGGCCCTCAAGGTATGAAATCCGGCAATAACCCAAGCGCTTCCCTAGTAAATAATTAACGAGTAGACAACTTGGAGATGACTGGAGACAAGACAGCTATTTACAAGTATCATATAAACACTAATGAAATACAAAACCACTTCACTTTCACTGCGAAACCGGGATTTATTATGTAACAATAGCAATGATGATCTTTTCACCTGTGAAGATATCATGTTTTCTCGTGAAAGCTCAATTTCATTGGTGTTTACGTAATTATACTGTGGTATCCACACACGCAAAAGTTGTTTGTTTGGAAATGCTATTACTTGTTTGACCATATAAATAACGATAATGAAGGTTAGTTTTCACTCTTACAAATAAAGGTATCTGCTCGCAATTGAGCCCAGTTACTAACGAACACCCGGGACAAGTCCACCCGGGGATGGGTAATTGTCTCTTTCTGTGCACCCGGGGTTGTGGGAAATTGACCGACAAGTGAGAATAAATGCAAATCCCTTGGAAGTGGGATGCGAGGAGGGATGCAGGTGGGGGGGGGGGGGGGGTTAAAAGGTAGAATAGAATCATGGGTAACCATCATCAATGTTTCAGTGGACACTAGCAACGCCAGCACTGACGATGTGTTAAAATTTTCTTTTCCTAGATGGACGGGTCTGCAGTGCTTTATTCTCCCGAATACTATCTAGTTGAACTTGGACTACAGACGAGGGGCGACCTGTACGCTCTACGTTCATTTTGTGAACGAAAAGAAAAGCAGACAAAAAGCAAAGATGCTGAAGAACGAAAGCAGTCCTTAATTGACAAAATAAGGTCCAAGAAAGTAAAGCACTCAAGTGGCCCTGAGTCGCAGAAGAAAAATACGCTCTCTAGCTCCTTTGGTAAACCGCGAAAATTTGAGTTAGGGTGGCAGCATTTCTCAGAAGTCTAGAAAAGGTTTGTTGCTGTTCGACAGTCCAGAGGAGGGGGACTAGGTCTGTATCAATGTCAGGCTACAGTACTATTTCCGACATTCTAGAGGAAGCTCGGAACCTGTTTTTTCCTCAAGGAAAATCAGTATATGGAAATTGGATGGACATGGATTGCGAGTTGGCAAACTTTAAGGGTGAAGTGAAAAGAAGCCTAACCTCCCATGAAGGTAATGTAATGGACTTCTCTCTTCAATCATACTTCGGACTCCACAAGCTCACCCGTGTCCGCCTGTATCTGAGGACGCGACAAAGAGAAACATCATCCATATCAGTTGAGGAGGGGGAACCGGAAGCCGAGTCGGAGACTCTTGGAGTGCTTAAAGGAAGCTCGCGTGAAAGTTCCAAACTGAGAGAGGAACAAGACGGAGAGTATGCGGAAAGCCTGCGCGCGGATCGCGCGAAAACGGAGCGTAGGGAACAAGCCCTTATGGAAGAATTAAATAAAGCAAGAACAGTCGAAGAAATTCACGCCGCTCGCTTGTCAAGAGTGTTAGACGAACCAACGGTAGATGAACCGCGTGTGGTTGTTCTTGTCTGCCACATCGACTTGGGCTTGGTCAATCGTGCGTTCAAACCCAACCAGAAGATGGCGGCAGTGTACGATTGGATTGGCTCACTGCAGCTTATTCCGCTGTACTTCTCGTTATCCAGCACACCAGGCAATGTGATAGACCCCATGAGGAACCGCATGGAGGTTTTTTTCCCTGCCGCAGGGTGCCTCCGTTGCTGTGGCCGCTTTACAGAAGGAGATTATCACACCATTTCCTACTGTGCAAAGTAATTACTTTTCTCGCCTTCGTCATCCAATCAGAAATACAAAGAAATACGATAAGTGTCATTTCCTTCAACGCTTTACGTGAGCATGCAAAGGAGAGGACGTGTTTTCCGCGCGTTGCGAGACGGCCACCTTGAAGTCTGAGCACTCGCACAAAAATGTAAACAGTTTTTCTTTACCTGTTCTCTAAGTCAGCTCGTTCTTTATATGATATAAATGCAAGCTTTCACAACCTGAGAGGCAAGGAGGCTGAATAGCAACGAACTTCAGTTTTTGTTTATTTTTCAGCAATTGCAATCATTGATCTCCGAGGATGTGTGTGCAGATTCAACGATACGACTGTACTTGACTGCTCACGAATTCTTAACTCTGCACACCTAGCTGACAACAACATTCCCCCAGGAATTAAGTTTTACATAATAGATGTTTGTGTTTTTTTTCCTACTATTATAATTGTTCCGTGTATAAAGGCAGCATGCTCTGTCAGTTCGTGTTACCTTTGTGTGTGTGTTTGCTTTATTTTTTTTTTTTCATTGGTTTATTTTAAGTATTTTCCATGCAAATTTAAAAAATTATATCTCTGCTGTTATTTAAATTTCCATATCAAGCTATACGTCATTGGAAAGGGCAAAAATTAAACTTTCAGAAAAAAATATTTTGGACTCAGGAAACCCACAATATTCCGCCAAAAAAAAATTAATAAGCACATCTCTGCCTAAAAATTTTTTTCAAATTTATAAAGAATGTCATTTTGCCAGGAAATGTGTCTATTTTGTGTAATATGGTAGTAACAAAGTCTTTTTATCAATATCTAAGCAAAACAACCCGAACATCTTTCTTAAATATAGAGCGGCTTGGAATTTTCGAAAAATTTATTTTCAGATGCTATCAGATTATGCTAATTGGATTATCATAATTAGCATAATGAAATTCAATACCTCGGCGTCCCCTCGTGGTCAAGTGTTGACATAACACAAACGCTTTGTTTTCTTCGGTTTCCATCGAAATATTTTCCCAACATTTGAAAAATGGCCGCGTGAAGCTTAAAACAGCCCGGGGGCTGAAACTAGGCCCATATTTGGCTAAGCCTATTAACCTCCTGCACTGGGAGACCATTGGTTGCAGGGTTGCGGTGGCTGCGAGGAGTACAGAGACTTATACCTGCACTGGGAGACCTATGGTTGCAGGGTTGCGGTGATTGCGAGGAGTACAGATACTTATACCTGCACTGGGAGACCTATTTTTGCAGGGTTGCGGTGGTTACAAGGAGTGCAGATACCTTCACTGGGAGACCATTGGTTGCAGGGGTTGCGGTGATTGCGGTGGTTGCGAGGAATACAGAGACGTATACCTGCACTGGGATAACTATGGTTGCAGGGGTTTAGGAGAGACCTATTGTATGGATATGTATAATTTTTATTAACGTCGAACCTCTCCTTACGGACACCCCTCTATTAAGGACAGTTTCCTATGTCCCGACCAAATTCTCAGTCATTTACTTTGAAGAAAAGACTCTATAATACGGACCCTCTCTAATGCGGACAACGGATACTAAATCTCGGCCGGCCCTAGAGGGCAAAGTGACGGAAGTTTTAAAACCTCTTTATTACTGACACTCCGACGATGACGTGATGATAGCTTTATTCGCTTATTATCAATCTTGAAAATTAACATAAAATTCCGTAAGATTTGACCAATGAGTAGAAAAGAAAGTGTTCGCATGAAATTACTGTAGCTGTAGCCGATTCAGTAAAATGTATGTGAAACTTTTTAGGATCTCTTACATTAACAATTACAAATCAAAGGCTTAAATTTCCCTTTTTTTTCGTTTTTTTTAACACTTAAAACTCTCAGTGGAATCTTAAAAGTTACTTCATCTGGTGAAATCAATGATTTGGACACCTCCCTAATACGCGGACTTTTTGCTCTGCCCCTTTGGTGTCCGTAATTATAAGAGTTTCGACTGTATTATAAATCTGGTATTTACCGCCACGTGGGACTGTCTTAGCTCAAGGCGAACTCGTAACCTGCGAGCTGTAAGGCCATAAAATAAAACCTCCAATCGTGAAAATCGTTCCACTTGCGATGTGCATGTTTAAAAATAAGTTCTGAAGGAAAGAATTGAGCATGCATGCATCTTTTTTTCTTGGACAATACAAATTTACATGCATTCGTCTCATTTTTGTTGGACTTTTGTAATGCTTTTCTATATGGCTTACCACATTCGGTTCTTGATAGGCTAAAATATGTACAAAACTGCTCAGATTGACTGGCGACCTGGGCCGGGTTGTTCGAAGGTGGGTTAAGATAACCCAGGGTTATTGCGAAATTTGAACTCAGATATCAAAGCTTAAAAAACAAATTCAGTTTAATTCTCTTTGCCTACAATTTTATGATTGGACAATCTAAAAAAATATAGAAAATCATCCGAGAGAGTTCTTTTGATGGTAAGAAAAAGAAGCCCTGGTTAAAATTTAACCCTGGGTTAGCGCTAACCGGCGTTCGAACAAATGGGCCCAGCAGTCGAAGATCAGAATATATAACATCATTTCTTCGTACGCTACATCGGCAACGAACTACGTTCAAAATACTACTTTTTACACGCTAAGTATTGAATGGCATGGTTCCAAAATAAAAAATAAGTTGATCTCCCTATACTGCTACTGGCAATTAAGATCTTCTTCTTCAAAAAAAATGCTTTTAATACTGAGTTAAATCCCAAGTTTCATGAAAACAGATACTTTTGAGTTGCTGCCCCTAGCTCTGGAACACATTAGTTGATAGCATAAAATCAATCCAGTCCCCTTAATGTTTTTTAAGAACAAGATGAAATCACTGTTTCCTAGAGAAACTTTTTATTAGTTAGTTGACTTTTTACCTTGTATACAAGAGATAAAAATTCTAGAAAGATCTAGAAAGTGTTATTTTTTTCCATTTTAGTAAGTCAAATGTATTCTAAAAATTCTAGAAAGATCTAGAAAGTGTTATTTTTTTTCCATTTTAGTAAGTCAAATGTATTTCATTTTCAAAATTACGACTGACTGCATGGAAATGGCGCTATATAAAGTGTTGTAATCAGTACAGTACTATTATTGAGCTGGTAACAACCCGATTATTTAAAACGCTCTGATTTTTGTCGTAGATAAGAGACACTGCCTTCTTGGCTATGCTTAAACCTCCTTATTTGTTTGCCTCCTTTTTTTAATTCTGTATTTATCACACTGTCCTAAGTTAAACAATTAATTATAATTATCAACAAAAACCAAAAAAGAAAGAGACGAATCGTATCATCCAATAGGGAGCTTTAGCAACGACGACGGTGGCTGCGAGGAGTAGAGAGACTTATACGTGTACTGGGCGGAGACCTATGGTTGCAGGGGTTGCGGTGGTTCTACTTCTTACGTACAAAGTACTGAATGACAAGCTTCCAAAATATAACGTTGATCTCCTTCAGCCCTATACTAATATATGGATTTAGCCAAAGGCTAAAAGCGGAGCGTCCATTTTTGACTTTTAATTACTTAAAACGAATAACGTTCAACTTGTGCAAATCCAGAAATTAATACTTAACTGATTTTAAAACAAAAAGAGAAAACTATGAACCAAATTCAATCACAGTAATAGGGAAAATAATTCTTACCCATACGTGTGCATCACTGACCCCCCTTCACCACACCCTTTCGGAAGCTTATTGGCAATGAAATTTATTGTTTTTTTTCTTTCTGGCTGTCATTCACGAAACTCTTTGGCTGCGTCCAGTTCACAGTTTATGTTTATAGGTTAATCTTTCCGTCTCAAAGGGTTTAAACCCTAAATAAAATGTTAAATTAAGCGAATTTTTGTGTTAGAATTATATTTTTTCTTTGCAAAATCGGACCGACAAATCATAAAGTATAAACTACCCTTTAGATTATGCATCACAATACATGTTTCTGATACCCAGTAACCTTTACTCCAAGTTTAATAAGCTTACACTTTTTGTTTCCAAAAAGACCCAAGAGGGTTGATAAACGTATTTCACATTTCTCCATGAGTAACCAAAATTTTTAGTCTTCACAAACCGCATGCCCTTTGCGCGTCGTGTTTTTTGTTAATGCGGCTAAATGTGCGCCTGACGTACACTACAGTAAAGGGACGAGTCTGTCATTAAAATATTCGACAAACCTCACACGTTTTTTTCTTTTCGGCGAGAATGAACACTAAACACAGGCACAAATCACACGCCATGCATAAACCATTTTCAGATTCATTTACGCTTCATGCAGACACAGTCCGCGAAAGTTAAAAAAAGCTGCATTAAACCTTCCAAAATTATGACTGACAAAAAAAAATGAATGAAACTTCAATGAACGATGTACGACAACAACATTTTTATTCAAGACAGCAAGTATGTAGTGCCTGAAAGCGATTAAGTGAGGTAAAAAACGTTTCCTGCACTCTGCTATAAAATCCAGCATGTTCAACTTTCACTTTCGTTAATCCCGTTGCGAAGCTTTCCTCAAACCAAACCAAATAAACAAAACAGTTTCGAATAACAGAGGAATCTCTCTTGGTAGCAGCTGTATTTAATTTTGTGACGGCCGGTGGAAGAACACGAAGACTAAAACTTTGAAATGTTAAAAAGATTTTCTCAAGTCCGCCGTAAAATCCCGCATGAACTATCACAAAGGCAGCCATCTGTAAATCCCTTTGCGACACTTTCCTCGATGAAAACCCAACTATTAAACAATTCAGTCTTGAAAAACAGTTAAAAAGATGAAAAGCAGTTGTATTCCGTTTTGTGGCGACAGGACAAGAACACGATAATATTAAAAGTTAACTGAAATGGCAAGTCGGTAAGTCTTGTCGGCAAACAAATTTCTAAATCAAATCAAATCAAATCACTGGTTTATAGTCCCTTTTGCAGTCTCGGGGGTAGAAGCGGAATCATTTGAATCTTGATATTCATGATTCCTGCCGTTTTTGCCTCGATGATTCATGATTCCTACAAGAATTTTCTTCCAGATTCATTATTCACGAAGACTATTGATCACTTATTGACTTAATGACTTTCTCGTGCAGTGGCAACTTAGTCTCGTTTTCTAGTTTCTTCGGTGTTCAAACTGCAACTTCATCCAGACTCGGTATCATCATTTGCTTGCCGTAGGTATGGAGGTTGTTTTTGTAACTGAAAGTTAAGCACCAGGTTACTGGAAAAACAAACAGACTATCAACCCCGAATCACGAATTATATAGGGTGGTCCGGGGGCATGCTCCCCCGGAAAATTTTGGAAAATTGGACTCTCGGAAACGCCATATCCTGCATTCCCTGGATCGAACACAACTAATTTATACATGTATTTTGGTGAGCTTTTCTCTGAGTCTCGTTATTCATGATTCCCGAGCCGAAGTGCAATTAAGATTCATGATTCTTACTTGTTTTGTAAGTATGATTCATGATTCATGATTCCGCTTCCACCCCCGATGCAGTCGGAAGACTGAATTGTAGGATACTTTACAAGCTGTGATGTATGTATACTAATACGCTTCATTTATTGACAAGATTAATATTTAACACTAACAAAATTTGAGAAACGTTCAGTCCTTGTGGCCATGGGCCTGCTAGAACTCCCTGATTTTAGACACACACTTGTAGATACAGATACAACCCTGTTGTGTAGTAGTGGGTATAATGGGTTACCTGGCCGAACCTTACCTATAAATTTAATACACGAGACTGCCCAACGGTCAGAAAGAGTGGATAATGCAGCTTTGTCAAGTACTGTTTCATACGAAATACCAGGCCAAATGTTGGAAAGGGCCCTTTTTTGCACGTTCTCAAGATAGCAAGCAAGATACTTAGGCAAGTCAGCAAAGACAGCGGAGGCGTACTCTAGAATAGAGCGAATTAGCGCACAGTAGATATGAACAATGTCAATCGACGGAACTTTAACTTGCACTTCTTGAGTTGTCTCAGAGCATAAAGCCGTCTGTTGGCCTTCTTTACTATGTAGTCGCAGTGTACTGCCAAGTGAGGTCCTTCTAGATGTTGCATAAGTTTTCATTCATGAATCAGCCTGTCAAAATCTTGACCAAGCAGGGAGGGGGTAGACAAAGTTGTTCCTGGAGTGTTACTAAAAGCGTGACCAAGCACAAAGCATTAAAGAGCTTTAGAAATTTATTTGCGAAAATGTTGTCGTAAGTAGGACACAAGAAACTTCAATCTGCATTTTTAATCGTGCAAATCCGTTGATTGCCCCTAAAGATTAATTTTGAGCCAAAACGAAACACAACGTACGTGTCTGGGACTCCCTTCCCTACCCTACTGAGTTTTTTACCCCTACTCTCAGAGTCCGTACGGACAGTCGTTCGGTCGTACGCTGACGTCATAACCAAATTTTCCATTTTCTATCCCTTCCCATGATATCTATGGGGTCCGCTCCGCTACTGAGTCAAATGTGAGGTTTTATGAAAACAGATCTCTTGATGTTTCTGCTCCAGGCTCCAGAACACATTAGCTGATAACATAAAATCAATCCAGTAACTTGACGTTTTTTAAGAACTTCGATAAAATCACTGCTTCTTAGAAAGCTTTTATTAGCTTGTTGACTTTTTACTTTGTACCCAAGAGATAAAAAATTCTAGCAAGATCTAGAAAGTGAATATATCTTTTCCTTGGTTAATTTTAGTAAGTCAAATGTATTTTATTTTTGAAATTATGACTGAGTGCATGGAAATGGCACTACATAAATTCTTGTAATACGGTACTATTATTGAGCCGGCAACAGCCTTATTATTCAAAACACACTGATTTTTGTCTTGGATATCAGATATTGCCTTCTTGCTTGAACCAACTTATTTGCCTGCATCTGAATTTTTTTATTCTAATTCTTTATATATCACACTGTCATAAGTTAAACAATTTTTTATATCAACGAAAACAAAAAAAGGAAGAGACGAACCGGTTTATACAATATTTATACAACATCATATTTGATCATAATGGTTCACTAATACAATTAATTAATGAAGGTGTCTTTTTAACTGGCATTTAATTGCTATATGGTCGGCGAAGTAGTCTACAAGCGGGGATGATTGTTTTATTATGGAGCTTACAGAAAAATATATCTAGCTGGATTTTTAAAAATTTAACTATCGAAAATTGCAGCCATTTGACTGAAAGAAGGCCAAAAAGCATGTTTCTTGAGTCCGTATTTCCGAAAATCACAATGCAATAAAAAGAAGAAGAAAAAGAGAAAAATCGAGAGAACGAGGACAAAGGAAGGAGGAGAAAGAGAAAAAAGCAACGGTTGCACTCTTAGGAGGGGAGAAGTACAGGAGGGTAAATCTCCCTCCTCCCTCCTTTTTCTGCCAATTTCTCTCTCCTCCCTACTTTTCGGGCTTTTTCTCCCTCCTCCCTATTCTGTACCTCCCACCTCTCTTAGTTTTTATATTGGCTACTTTGGAGATAGTTTTTAAGGCATAATAAAGCTTAGAAATATATTATCTTTTGAACACTGACCTTTCTTAGGATGAAACAACCTTGTATTGTGGTGTGGCTTTTTTAATGATATGGAATACTGTATTTCACCTCTGAAATAAACATAAGCACTGTTCCCAAAGAAAAATAGAGGCTGATCATAAAAAAAAATCAGTAACATCCGGGGTTTTGTTTACCCTGAGGTAAGTGGATAAGGGCTTGAAAACATATGATTGTCTGGTCACATTATCATGTTGTTGAAAACAAAATTCATTCCCCAAACAAGTACATGTATATGTTTTATTAAATTTGATTTAGAATTAACATCTTCGTAAGGTTTATTTTCTACAGGTACACTGTTGCTTTGGATCTCTAAACAAACTGAATACAATAATATTGCTAATCAAGTCCATCTTTGGTTTGAAAAGCAATGTGATTCAGATATAGACTGCTTCAGAGAAGAACACTAAGCAAATCTGAAACACATGACTCCACAGTAGCTAAT
>JBBMOI010000012.1:11675000-11835000 GCA_038088405.1 Porites divaricata | reverse complement strand
ACGTCGAAAATTAAAACAACACGCAGGCGCAAACCCTCATTTCGACCTGGTTTGCGCTACATTTTCGCCTCGCGTCTGTTTGGGTTTCGTCACGCAGGTCACGCGCCTGACAAAAACTGACCAATGGAATAGTTGCAACCTTTGCAACGGAGGTAAACGTATCAACCAATCAGAAGTGGCGTTCCGAGAGCTGCGTGCCAACAGGAATTTTATGACCTCATAGGTCCTGAAGCTCCTATTTTCCCGACAAATGATGACAATGAGTTTAAACTTTTTGGCATGAGTTTGCTAAACCGCAGCTTCGCAGTGAATGGAATTTGGAAAACAATTGCAGCTTTCGCAGTGAATCCCGTGTCAATTAATCTCTCTGATAGATTATTGTACATTCAACACAATATAGTTAAAAATTTAACCAAAACAATGGAAATAATAATTGACTTTTTCTTTATATAGAAGTAGTGTGACATTATTATTTGACCTCTGATCGAAAAAAGCCAGCATTGGCTTCTTGAGCTGGCCGTAATAGACGGAGTGCGCTTCTGGGTAGTTTAGAAGACATAACGAGAAGAACACGGTCCTCCTGTGCCTTCAGAATGGTCCTAAACCTAACGAAATTACGATAAACATGCAAGTGGTAATATTCATCGGCATTCTGGTAGGCATTTTGTTGTTCGAAACGTTCTAATCCGACTGCATTTGTTTGGTGACTATTATGCCATGATGTACTGTCAACGATGTAAAGTGTGTCGACGTCCAAACGGGTTACATAGAAAATTTCCGATATTTAATGACAGGTTTGCGGAAATAGTATTGTAGTCACTCGGCCTAAATTCCGGGAGATGTCATAGAAGCAGAAAACACAAAGACCAAGCGATCAAATGGATTCGGTCGAATACTGAAATCGCCATCCCGCCAAAACATGTCCAAAGCCCGCCAAAAATTACCAAATCTCGCCGCTACCGCTATTTAACTCTTTATCTAGTCAAGAAACAGCGCTATGTATTGCAGGATTTTAGAAAATGAGGTGTGGGAATGGAAATCATTGTTAAGGGAGGCTTTTGATCAATAGCTGCTTGTGGGTTTCACTTTTGCCATTAGTATTCGTAAGATTCATGCGAGAGGACTGTATAAAAGAACGAGGAATGGAACGCCTCCGAGAAAAGCCTGAAGAGAAACCACTAAAAAGCACCTTAACATTTTTCGAGGTCAACTAAGTTAAAAAACAATGACTTTGCTGTTATTAAGTGCGGCGAATTTTATTGTAATGCCATGGTGTTCTAGAACTCGTAAGTGCGAGTTTGTAATGCAACAGAAACACTAGGTGGCACGCCCGTGATTCTGTGAGTTAGACACCACGGCATTATGAAATCACTTAGGCACCAAATGAAAATTTAAGGGTTGATATGTTTTAGCCCGACTGAGTGAGTTTTATTGTAATGTCATGGTGTTCTAAACTCCAAAGGGCGAGTTTTATAATGCAACAGAAACACTAGGTGGCGTGCCCGTGATTCTGTGAGTTAGACACCACAGCATTATAAAAGCACTTGCGCACAAAGAGGAAAATTAAGGGTTTTAGCCTGATTAGGCGAGTTTTATTGTAATGCCATGGTGTTCTAGAACTCCAAAGTGCGAGTTTTATAATGCAACAGAAACACTAGGTGGCACGCCCGTGATTCTGTGAGTTAGACACCACGGTATTATAAAATCACTTGCGCAATAACTGAAAAATTAAAGGATATACAAGCTATACAAGCTATACAAGCTATATGTTTGTCTTAGAGCGTTTTTTAATAAGTGATTTTCTTGTAAGAGACACCCCAGCCAGTTATACTTTTTTCGGCATTTATTAGTAAAAGATTTGTTTTCTCGTTACAAATAAGATGCGCGTAGTAAAATTCCCATTTCCGGAACTTTTAGTAACGTCCTGGAAAGCATAGTACGTAACCGGTTATTCGGAAGAAGGCTTTTCTTTTTCCTTTTTGATATTCATCTAGAACAATCTTGTTGCGATCCATTCGCGGAGAATCTCAGCTAATGTTGTTACATCTCGAAAACAATATTTTTGTGGTCTCGCGTTCTCCTCGCGCGCGGCTTTTTGCTTTTAATCACCTGGGGCTTTGGTATGGTTTTGGTTTGGCCCGACTGATTTTACGCGATTTTAGTATTTTCATTTTATCGAAAAGGGTGACTTATTGAGACTTAAATCTTCAATAATAAGTAAAACGAACCCGTTACAGTCGCAGTAATCTCTAACAAAATAAAATAGCGCTTGTTAATAAATGTGACAGCCGACAACCCGTGATTTGCTTGTTTCAGGCATTTTTTGAGATCCCCGAAGGGCGGTCTCGCTGGTTCTGTCAACGACTCCATTGTTTTGGATTGTGCAACCGGTCATTTCAGATGACCGCAGAAGCCGTACCTAAGGGCTTGCGGTTCCTCATGGAGTCTGTGTCTATAGACTACTCAGCTGACAAAGTGTTATTTATGGAGCAGAGGGATGATCCAATACCATTGTCAGCAGATGACGATGAAGTTTCCTTTAAAGGGTTTGGCGAAATTGGAGAGATTGGAATGACTCCACCAAGTCGTATTATGGCATGGGATATTGATACCGATGAAGAAGGATGTCCATAAGTTTGGGATATTGTAAAATAAACTCCAACAAGTTAAGGATATGATAGAGCATGCTGGAACATTAACCATTTTATTCACCAACCAAATACAATTAAAAAACTCCGGACTTTGGGAACAAGATTGACTTCAGTGTAGGTCAGAATGATTCATGCACCATTGTAAGTAAAGTGAAAAAGGTTGGCAAATTTACATGCTGATGGGTATATACTGACTTTTAAGCAGTGTAAGAAAACCCTTTAATTTGTTTCACTTACCAATATCTCAAACTTTACCATTCATGTTATAATAATAATAATAATAATAATAAATAATATCACTCCCATTTGGTGACTGCGAACCTTTCCATTTACCCTAATTTGCAGCAGTGACATTTTGCCGTGGTATGTTTGTGACAAAGATGACGACAAAAAGGTCAGTGCAGTTTAGATTGCTGTTATATTTCATTGTTGAAGCTTCGTTATCGGTTTACACCTCTACTCCTGCATGTTTAGTCAACCAAAATTTATTGAAAGTCTCTTAATTAAGAACATTCTATAGTAGTTTAGAGGCAAGAGTTTTTGTTGAACTACAATCATGGACAAAAGTCTTGGGACACTTTTGCGTTTCTGGGGTGTTTTTCAATTCACACAGGTCCAACCCCTCCCCTCACCCCACAAACAATGTTGGACGCGTGTTTCCCGAATTTTTTCAGATTCAATTTTGTATAGGGTGGGGGGAGGGAGAACTGCACGAAAATTTCAAAAATGATGCAGTTTTAAGAGGGAGCCGAGAAATGACGGAAAAATATGCATACTGCAGTACTGTCCCAAGGACTTTTGTCCAGGATTGTAGCTTGTACTACGATGCTGTCACACAACAGTTCTTGGTGGGATGACGCTTAGGATACTTATGCATGCAATCTACCCAATTTGCAGGAGCAGAGCGCTACTTGCACAAGGAGAAGCAGAAAGAGGACATGGAAGACCGAGCGCGAAATTTTCGTCAGTACCACCTCCCAAAGTATTTAGAAGAAAAGGTCAGGGGAATTTAACTTTTGACTTTCTTTATTCTTTGCACTATTTACAACATTTACATCCTAACTATATGACGTTGACAGAAAATATAGTACATTAAAATTGGGCCAGGGAACAACTGAAAAATAAACTTCCGCAGTATGATAAAATAATAGAAGAGTATCCTTCACAGAAACCGGTTTCAACTAGAAAAATTAAACAAGTAGCTTCTCTTTGCTTTTGACCTTTGCAAGTCTTTTTACTTAACACAAAACGCTCAATGTATATACAAAATCAAATCACGTCCCATAGAAGATTACCCCAAGGCTAGAATATAGCAAATATGTATAGCAATAAAACGATGATTACTCGTCATTCAATTGAGTCGAGCGCTCTACGAAATACGTTCTACTCAAAAAACGAATTTATATATATATATATATAGCCAAGTTTAAGATTCACCGGTGATCCAATAAAGTGCTCTACAGTGTAGGAGCGGTATAATCCATAAAGTAAAATCACTCAACTCTGATGACCATAAGTTTAATACAAACTTGTTTCGTAGGTGTTACCACCCACTCCTCAGTTAAACTTACAAGTTTAACTGAGGAGTGGGTGGTAACACCTACGAAACAAGTTTGTATTAAACTTATGGTCATCAGAGTTGAGTGATTTTACTTTATGGATTATATATATATATGTATATATATATTCTATATCCTTGCGGTGAATGGATTTCAAAAAGCGCTCAACTCTTACAGGAGCAGAGTATATTCATTAAATGTAGTTCAGGACTTCAGGAGTGATTCATCGTTTTATTGCTACAGGCTTGTTTCGTATGGTCAACCAGTGACCACACTCATCAGGCAACATCGTTGATGTTTAAGAAAATGACATATTACTTTTTTCTTTTTAGACCGACATTGGAGATCCAGGTGATGAGGAGTTGGCGGACAACAATGATCCCCTTACCTGCATGGGAATTACCAACAATCAGGGCTCCACTGATAACGTGGTGATCATTGAAGATGACTCCTCTAGGCCTGCGGTTGCGGACGTTATACCCCCCAGTAATGATTCAAGTGTGGAAACGGAAGTAAGCCACAGCTTAGAATCACAGCAAACAACTCGCAGGTAAGGTGCTATCTTGCGCTTGATTGTAAATTCATTTAACTAATCAACTGTGAGCCAACTAATTCATGCTGTAAGAGTATTATTAATAGCCTGTACAACAGGCGTTATTGGGCAGGGGCGCTCAGGTGTGTTTTCCGGCGCCCGCGCGATGCGCGAGACACGCAAGGGGAGGGGAAGGAAGAAGTTATGGTGATTGTTTTCCTTTTCCCTTCCCTCGCGTGTCTCGCGCTTCACGCGCTGCCCCAAAACCCACCTGAGTGCTGCCTGTTGTGCAGGCTATATTATTTAGAGTTGAACAATAGCGGTCACTGCTAGTTATCTGATATCTTAGTACAACCGAACCATTGACAGCATATAACCTTATTACAATGTCATAAATTAGGTTACGGTAATGAAATAACCCTGAATGTCTCTCTTTTTGTTTTGGTTTTATTGCAGGGTTGTAAAGATAAGAAGAGTTCAAGTTATGGCGGATATGATTAGCCTCTTTAAAGATGAAACTGTAATGGATATCCCACTCAACGTGGTCATGATTAATGCTTTTGGGAAAGAAGAGGACGGCCTGGATAACAATGGTGTTTTCCTTGACGCTCTTTCCTCATTTTGTGCCGCCTTCTATGAATCTTGTACAAATGGAGAAGAGGAGAGAGCTCCCGCCATAAGACACGACTTCCAAGTTTCAGAGTGGGAGTCAATAGGAAGAATAATTGTCAAAGGTTACGAGCAAGTGAAATTTTTAACTGTCAGATGAAACAGAGTCTTTATGGCAGCCAGTCTCTTCGGTGAAAGCGCCATAACCAATGAACTGTTGATAGACTCATTCCTGGCCTATCTCAGTAAAGATGAAAGAGAATTGGTCAAGCTCGCTCTGAATAAGGGATTGGATAAGGAACACGAGGAGGAATGGCTGGAACTGTTGGATCGGTTTGGGTGCAAGACCATTCCCAATGCAGAGCAAGTCAGAGATATCGTCTTGGAGATAGCGCATAAGGAGTTGGTCCAAACGCCAAGATACATCATCGACAGCTGGAGTACACCGTTACTTGTGCTTCAGCAAGAATTTCAGTCACCAGATCTGCTTCAGCAGTTCTTTGAAAGAGGAAAACCAACCGCTAAGAAGGTGATAGCACTTTTAGATGCAAATGCTGAAACCAATGGTCAAAGGGAGACTATGTCCTACCTGAAGCAATATGTACGTGGACTGGAGAGTGAGAAATTAACGAAGTTCCTCTGATTTTGTACCGGTTCCAATATGATGTGCGTTGAGAAAATCGCCATCTCATTCAACACTTTGGAGGGTGCTGTTAGACCACCTGTGGCACACACTTGCAGAGCAGTGCTGGATCTCCCTACTACATATATGGATATGTAGTAGGGAGATCCAGCACTGCTCTGAATGGAACAGTGTCCTCTCGTCTGAGTACTGGTCTTAGATTTCCTTTAGAACAGTACAGTCAACTGCACCGCCTGTTTCTTTAATAGTGTGCACACTGACTAATACCACTCGTGTTATTTTAAAGTAATTATTCTTGTACGTTTTGTTGTAACATTCAGGAGGAGCGAACAATGCTCTAAATGTTTCAAAAGGTTTCGTTGTTGAGATAAATTTCACCACCTATAGAGCACATATTGTATCAGTCTCACGTCGAAATTTCTCATGTAAATGCCGGGAATTCGAAGGTTCTGAAAACTGAAGACAACTAGCAGTCATTTTATCCACGACCGAGCTTCTGAGTGTCACGGGTCTATTCTTGTGGTTTAGCGTCCCAAACTTCTTTTCAGTTCTGATTTCAGAGAATTTTTGCTTTGCAAAACAGTTTGTGGCGTCAAATTAGGAATAGACGATGTCTCTCACAACTCGGTCTTAGTCAAATGAGTGCAAGTTTTCCTAACCTTAAATAACTTGTGGGATATTTAAGTTTGGAAAAGGTGAAGGGATTAGTCTCAACAACGAAAAACATTTAAGTTTAGGTGCACTTTCATAGTTGATGTTTGCTTGTAGTTTGAATCAGTTACTTTGGTTAATGGTCATAATCCCCTTTTACTGTTTTGTCAGTGACAAGACTCAGTTCACGATAACAAGGAATGACTGCGTGAACTATTTGTTCCTATTCTACCGGAAATGTCACATGGATTGTACTACATGTAGGTTTGAATTCCGCGTGTATACTCGTTTCCTTACACAAAGTTAGCGATATATATAATAAAATTAAACAGAGTTAAAAAAGTTTTTCCATGATACTTAACGTCTTCTCTCAAATCAGTTAATTAACCATTGAAAAACTGCCGAATCACTCCCCTTCTGACCTCGATTTTTGGCTATTTCCCCTGGTCCTCGGTCTTTTAGCGAGAGTCTACTTAATCAAGTATTTTCAATATGGTAAACAAGATCCACAAAAAGGTCACGTGCTTCTCGAGCATTTGTAGGAATTTGTAAATGTTGCTCTTCCATTATTATGTCCACTAATTCTCTACACTAGTCTGAGCAAAGAGTTGGGCTTGTTCTGTCACAGTATACATCTTCAATTATGTCAATATCATCAAGATCGACCTCTGTCATGTAATCCCTTGTATCTGTCCATGATGGCACGAAATAGAGTATATCTCGTCGGCCAGAAGACGATTCTGCATTGTGGGAAGGTCTAATATTGTGCAGGTTCCATTGTTTTGCTACTGTATGAAGCTCCTGTTGTATTAGGGGCATAAAACAAAATCTCAAGCTATCAACGTGAATTGGGTCATCATCGCAGAACACACCTTCGTCTCTCATGTCCTTAAAAAAATCGATCCACCAGCTAGCGTTACTTTTCTTCCAAAATGACCACCAAGCCTCTATTCTCTGATTGCTTACCGACCTTCTGTACAGGAAACTTTTTTCTCCAGAGAATGCATCTTCATTTCCTGACCGCAAAAATCGTTGTATACCTGCCATATGCATTTGACACCGCTCATTCCATTGACAATAAGGCGACTTTATTGTACATGGATATCTGAAAAAATGCATACAAAGAAGACATTGACGAACCAAAACGTAAGAGGATGATCACAATTTTTGCCCGAGGACTTCACTTAATTTCTTGGGGTTTGCCGCTGACCAGCCGAATTTTAGAATCAATTTGCATGGCAGGATTGTCTTTGGGCTTGTTTGTTTGTACAAGGCAGTGAGCGATACATTCAGACAGTATGGTTTTTTTCTCAAGGGTATCCGATGCGTGTTCTGGTAAACCCCTCACTCTCCCCTACACATACACACACACACACGCACACACACAGAGGACGAGTCTCCCGCTTTAGAATTAAACAAAATCCATACCATTTGGGTACAGAAACAAGCTTTATTTTTAATTCAATTATCCTACTCTGTTAACCGTGACAGTTACACCAAGATCGAACTCCTACCATGCATGTTTTAAAGCGTTTCTTTGTCCACTTCTTCAAGTCATTATCATCCGATTCTCATCAGATTACAAAAAACTAACACAACTATTTCAAAGTGTTTCAATGTTCCGTCACGTCATTCTAATCCTCAATTTGGGACACAGTCATTCCTCCATTCTGCCAAGGCCTTCAAGGAGTCACAACCTTTTCTGTTCTCGCACTCGACGCGCTATAAAGAAGTGGAAATCTGTTCAAACATGTCCTGGGTACACTCTTTACCGCATTTTTTCAGTTTCTAAAGCACCTCGTCAAACCATTTTAAGAATTCTGCGGTGATCGTGTCATCGTGACAGGAAGCGATTTTAGCACCCTCTCCATCGAACAGGTACGATAGGGCGAGGTCTTCCTCTCCCTTCTCACTGTGAAGGCATCAATTCTCTCTGTACTCATTTAGGCGGCGGCTCGTACAGACCGCAAGGTCCAGCACCTGGCATATACGCTCGAGCCCTGCGTGATCCAAATGGTTGGTCTTAAAGTATTCTGCTATAGCTTTAAAATGAGAATGGTAGTCAAATCCCCAAAGAGGAATTTTCTCGCACAGGCCAATGTACAACGAAATGCAACAGACATAATTTTCCATCAGCACCATGTTCTCTCGTCTCTGGCGGCAAATCTCTTTACGTGGCTCCGACGTTTCCTCCCCCGTCAATGCCTTTTCCATTTTTGCAACACTTGGCGACACACTGGCCAATATGGAGGCCGAGACACTGGTCGACACGCAGGCTGACCCGCTAGCACAGGTGAAGGCCGAAACACTTGGCGACGCAGTGGCCGATATGGAGGCCAAAAGACTGGTGGACACGCTGGCTGAATCGCTAACACAGCTGGAGGCCGAGACACTTGGCGACACACTAGCCGATGTGGAGTCCGAGGCACTGGTCGTCACGCTGGCTGACACGCTAGCAGAGGTGGAGCCCGAGAGACTTGGCGACAACCTGGCCGATGGGGAGGCCATGGAAATGGTCGACACGTAGGCTGACACGCTACACAAGAGGGGGAGGCCGACAGACTTAGCGACAGACTGGCCGATGTGGAGGCCGAACCACTGGTCGACACGCATGCTGCCTAATAGCAGAGGTGGAGGCAGAGCCACTTGGCGACACACTGGGTGATGCGCAGACCGAGGCACTTGTCGACAGCTGGCAGACACGCAGGCAAAGGTGGACGCCGAGACAATTGGCGACACACGGGGCGATGCGGAGAACGAGGCATTGGTCGACACGCTGGCTGACACGCTACCAGAGGTGGAGGAAGAGACCCTGGGCGAAACACGGAGCGATACGCAGGCACTGGTCGACATTCTGCCTAACACACTAGCAGAGGTGGAGGCGGTGACACTAGGCGACAGACGGGGCGATGCGCACGCAATTGTCGACATTCTGGCTCACACGCTAGAAGAGGTGGAGACGGCGCCACTTGGCGAAACACGGGGCAATGGAAAGGCACTGGTCGACACTCTAACGGACACGCTTAAAGAGGTGGAGGCGGTGACACTAGGCGACACATGGGGCGATGCGCAGCCACTGTTCGACACTGTGCCTTACACGCTAGCAGAGGTGGAAGCGTTGACACTAGGCGAAACATGGGGCAATGAGCACGCACTGGTCGATACTCTGGCTGACACGCTAGCAGAGGTGGAGGCGGTGACACTAGGCGAAAGACGGGGCAATGCGAAAGGACTGGTCAACAAGTGCCTGCGCATCGGCCTGTGAGTTGCCTAGTGTCTCGGCCTCCACCTCTGCTAGCGTGTCAGCCTGAGTGTCGAACAGTGCCTTCGCATCACCCCGTCTTTCGCCTAGTGTCACCACCTCCACCTCTCCAAGCGTGTCAGCCAGAGTGTCGGCCAGTACGTGCGCATCGCCCCATGTGTCGCCTAGTGTCCTTGCCTCCACCTCTACTAGCGTGTCTTGCCGAGTGTCGACCAGTGCCTGCGCATCGGCCCGTGTGTAGCCTAGTGTCTAGGCCTCAACCTCTGAAGGCGTGTCAGCCAGAGTGTCGACCAGTGCGTGAGCATCAACCCCTGTGTCGCCTAGTGTCACCGCCTCCACCTCTGCAAACGTGTCAGCCAGAGTGTCGACCATTGCTTGCGCATTGGCCCGTGTGTCGCATAGTGTATCGGCCTCCACCTCTGCAGGCGTGTCAGCCAGAGTAACGACCAGTGCGTGCACATCGCCCCGTGCGTCGCCTAGTGTCACCACCTCCACCTCTGCTAAAGTGTCAGGCAGAGTGTCGACCAGTAAGTGCGCATCGCCCCGTGTGTTGCCTAGTGTCACCGCCTCCACCTCTGCTAGCGTGTCAGCCAGAGTGTTGACCAGAGCGTCCGCATCGCCTTGCGTTTCGAGAAGTGTCAACGCCTCCACCTCTGCAAGCGTGTCAGCCAGAGTGTCCACCAGTGCGTCCGCATCGCACCTTTTGTCGCCTAGTGTCACCGCCTCTACCTCTGCAAGCATGTCAGACAGATTGTCGACCACTGCCTGCGCATCGCCCCTTGGGTCGCCTAGTGTCACTTCCTCCACCTCTGGAAGCGTGTCACCCAGATTGTCGACCAGTGCGTGCGCAAGGCCCGTTTTTCGCCTAGTGCCACCGCCTCTACCTCTGCAAGCGTGTCAGGCAGTGTGTCGACCATTGCCTGCCCATTGGCCCGTGTGTCGCATAGTGTCTCGGCCTCCACCTCTGCAGGCGTGTCAGCCAGGGCAACAACCACTGCGTGCGCATCGCCCAGTGCGTCGCCCAGTGTCACCGCCTCCACCTCTGCTAAAGTGTCAGGCAGAGTGTCGACCAGTAGCTGCGCATCGCCCCGTGTGGCCTAGTGTCACCGCCTCTACCTCTGCAAGCGTGTCAGGCAGAGTGTCGACCAGTGCCTACGCATCGCACCATGTGTCGCTTAGTGTCTCGGACTCCACCTCTGCAGGCGTGTCAGCCAGAGTGTGGACCAGCTCGTGCGCATTGCCCCGTGTGTCAACTAGTGTCACCGCTTCAACTTCTGCAGGCGTGTCAGCCGTAATGTCGACCAGTGCCTGCGCATCGCCCTGTGTGTCGGCTAGTGTCACCGAATCCACCTCTGCAAGCGTGTCCGCCAGAGTGTCGATCCGTGCCTGCGCATCGCCCCGTCTGTCGCCTAGTGCCTCCGCCTCATCCACTGCTTGCGTTTCAGCCAGGGTGTCGACAAGTGACTGCGCATCGCCAGGTGTGTCGCCTAGTGTCTCGGTCTCCACCTCTTCTAGCGTGTCAGCCAGAGTGTCGACTAGTGGCTACGCATCGTCCCGTGTGTCGCCTAGTGTCACCGCCTCCATCTCTGCTGGCGTGTTAGGCAGAGTGTTGAACAGTGCGTGCGCATCACCCCGTGTGTCGCCTAGTGTCACCGCCTCCACCTCTGCAAGCGTGTCACCCAGTATGTCGACCAGTGCGTGCACATCGTCCCGTGGGTCGCCTACTGTCAAGGCCTCAACCTCTGCTAGAGTGTCAGCAAGAGTGTTGACCAGTGCGAGCGCATCGCCCCGTGTTTTTCCTAGTGTCAGCGCCTCCATCATTGGTAACGTGTCAGGCGGTATCGATCAGTGCCTGCACATCCCTTCAACTGTTGCCTAGTGTCTCTGCCTCTACCTCTGCTAGCGTGTCAGCGGGGCGATGCGTACCCACTGGTCGACACTGCCTGACACGCTAGCAGAGGTGGAGGCCGAGACACTAGGCGACAAACGGGGCGGTGCGCAGGCACTGGTGGAAACTTTGGAAGACACGCTTCCAGCGGTGGAGATGGTGACACTAGGCGAAAGACGGGCGGATGCGCAGGCACTGGTCGACAATCTACCTGACACGCTAGCAGAGGTGGAGGCGGTGACACTAGGCGACACATCGGGCGATGCGCACGCACTGGTCGACACTCTGGCTGACACGCTAGCAGTGGTGGAGGCGGTGACACTGGGCGAAAGACGGGGCGATGCACAGGCACTGGTCCACACTCTGGCTGACACGCTAGCAGAGGTGAAGGCGAAGAAACTTGGCGACACACGGGGCGATGCCCATGCACTGGTCGACATTCTGGAAGACACGTTAGCAGAGGTGGAGGCGGTGACTCTAGGCGACTGACGGGGTGATGCACACGCAATTGTCGACATTATGGCTGACACGCTTGCAGAGGTAATGGCGGTGACACTAGGCAACACGCGGGGCGATCCGCACGCACTGGTCGACAATCTGGCTGAGACGCTTCAGAGGTGGAGGTGGTGACACTAGGTGACACAAGTTGCGATGCGCACGCGCTGCTCGACACTCTGGCTGACACGCCTGCAAAGGGGAAGGCCGAGACACTAGGCGACACACGGGGCGATGCGCAAGCACTGGTCAACACTCTGCCTAATACTCTAGAAGAGGTGGAGGCGATGACACTTGGCGACACACGGGGCGAACCGCAGGCACTGGTCGACACTCTCCCTGACAAGCTTGCAGAGGTGGAGGCGGTGCACTAGGCGACAGACGGGGCGATGCGCAAGCAATTCTCGACATTCTGGCTCACACGGTAGAAGAGGTATATGCGGCGCCACTTGGTGAAACACGGGGCAATGCGCAAGCACTGGTCGAAACTCTGGTTGACACGCATGCAGAGGTGGAGGCGGTGACACTAGACGACAGACGGGGCGATGCGCACGCAATTGTCGACATGCTGGCTGACACGCTAGCAGAGGTGGAGGCGGTGATACTAGGCGACACACGGTGCGATCCGCAAGCACTGGTCAACACTCTGCCTAATACGCTAGCAGAGGTGGAGGCGATGACACTTGACGACACACGAAGCGATCCGCAGGCACTGGTCGACACTCTGCCTGACACACTTGCAGGGGTGGAGGCGGTGCACTAGGCGACAGACGAGGCGATGCGCAAGCAATTCTTGACATTCTGGCTCAAACGGTAGAAGAGGTATAGGCGGCGCCACTTGGCGAAACACGGGGCAATGCGCAGGCACTGGTCGACACTCTGGCTGACACGATTGCAGAATTGGAGGCGGTGACACTAGGCGACACACGGGGCGATGCGCACGCACTGGTCGACACTCTGCCTGACACTATAGCAGAGGTGGAGGCGGTGACACTAGGCGAAAGACGGGACGATGCGCAGGCATTGGTCGACACTCTGGCTGACACCCTAGCAGAGGTGGAGGCAGAGAAACTTGGCAACACACGGGGCGATGCACACGCACTGGTCGACATTCTGGCTGAAACTCTAGCAGACGTGGAGGCGGTGACACTAGGCGACAGACAGAGCGATGCGCAGGCACTGGAAGACAATCTTTCTCACACGCTAGCAACGGTGAAGGCGGACACACTCGGCGACACACGAGGCGATGCGCACGCAGTGGTCGACAATCTGGTTGACACGATAGCAGAGGTGGAGTCGGTGACACTTGGCGTAACACGAGACAATGCGCAGGCACTGGTCGACACTCTGGCTGACTGCTTGCAGAGGTGGAGGCGGTGTCACTAGGCGACACACGGAGCGATGCCCAGGCACTTTTCGACACTCTCGTTGACACGCTACCAGAGGTGGAGGCGGTGACACTTGGCGACACACGGGAAGATACGTAGGCTCTGGTCGAAAATCAGGCTGACTCTCCAGCAGATGTGGAGGCGGTGACAGTAGCCCAAACAAGGGGCGATGCGAACGCACTGGTGGACACTCTGGCTGAGACGCTTTAAAGGTTCAGGCGGTGACAGTGGGCGACACACGGAGGGAGGCGCACGCGCTGGTCGACACTCTGGCTGACACGTCTGCAGTGGTGGAGACCGAGACACTAGGCAAAACACGGGGCGATGCGCACGCACTGGTCGACATTCTGGCTGACACGCTAGCAGTGGTGGACGCGGTGACACTAGGGCACAGACGGAGCGATGCGAACGCAATATTCGACATTCTAGCTGACACGCTAGCAGAGGTGGGGCCAGTAGGCGACAGACGCGGCGATGCGCACGCGCTGGTCGAAACTGGTTGACACCCTAAAAGAGGTGGTGACACTAGGCGACGCACGGGGCGATGCGCACGCACTGTTCGACACTCTGGCTGACACGCTAGCAGAGGTGGAGGCAGTAGCCGAAAAAGGAAGCGATACGCACGAGCTGGTCGAAACTCCGGCTGACACGCTAGCAGAGGTGGAGGCGGTGACACTAGGCGACGCACGGGGCGATGCGCACAAACTGGTCGACACTCTGGCCGACAGGCTAGCAGAGGTGGAAGCCGTAGGCGACACACGGGGCGAAGCGCACGCGCTGGTCGACACTGGCTGACACGCTAGCAGAGGTGGAGGCAGTAGGCGACACACTTGGCGATGAGCGTGCACTGGTCGACACTCTGGCTGATACGCTAGCACTGGTGGAGGCAAAGACACTAGGTGACACTCGGGGCGATGAGCACGCACTGGACGACACTCTCACTGACACGGTAGCAGAGGTGGAGGCGGTGACACTACCCGATGCACGGGGCGATGAGCACGAACTGCTCCACACTCTGGCTGACACGCAAGCAGAGGTTGATGCAGTTGGCGACACACGGGGCGATGCGCGTGCACTGGTCAACACTCTGGCTGACACGCTAGCAGAGGTAGAGGCGGTGACACTAGGCGACGCACGGGACGATACGCACGCACTGGTCGACTCTCTGGCTGAAACGCATGGAGAAGTTTAGGCAGTAGGCGACACACGGGGCGATGCGCACGCTCTGGTCGACACTGCCTGAAACGCTAGCAGAGGTGGAGTCAGTAGGCGAAACACGGGGCGATACGCACGCACTGGTCGACACTCTGGCTGACACGCTTGCAGTGGTGGAGGCAGTAGGCGACACACCGGGCGATACGCACGCACTGGTCAAAATTCTGACTGACACCCTTGCAGAGAATGAGACAAAGACACTAGGCGACACACGGAGCGATGCGCACCCGCTGGTCGACACTGGCTGACACGCTAGAAGATGTGAAGGCGGTGACACTAGGCGACGCACGGATAGATGCGCACGCAGTGGTCGAACTCTTTCTGAGACGCTAGCACTGATGGAGGCCGCCTCAACCTCTGCTAGCGTGTCAGCCAGAGTGTCAACCAGTGCGCGCGTATCACCCCGTGTGTCGCCTACTGCCTCCACCCCTACTAGCGTGTCAGCCAGTGTAAGCCAGCGCGTGCGCATTTCCCCATGTATCGCCTATTGACTCCTTTTCTTCAAGCATGTCAGCCAGAGTGTCGACCAGTGCGTGCGAATCGCCTGGTGTCTCGCCTACTGCTTCCACCTCTGCTAGCGTGTCAGGGAGAGTGTCGACCAGTGCTGCGCATCGCTCCGTGTGTCGCCTACTGACACCTACTCTTCTAGCGTGTCAGCCAGAGTTTCGACCAGCGCGTGCGCATCGCTTCATGTGTCGCCTACTGCCTCCACCTCTGCTAGCCAGAGTGTCGACCAGTTTGTGCGCATCGCCCTGTGCGTCACCTAGTGTCACCGCCTCCAACTCTGCTACCGTGTCAGCCCGAGTGTCGACCAGTGCATGCATATCGCCTTGTGTGTTCCCTACTGCCTCCACCTCTGCTAGCGTATCAGCCAGAGTGTTGACTAGTGCGTGCGCATCGCCACGTGTCTCGCCTAGTGTAACCGACTCTACCTCTGCTAGCGGGTCAGCAAGAGATTCGACCAGTGCCTGCGCATCGCTTCGTGTGCCGCATAGTGTCACAGCCTTCACCTATGCTAGCGTGTTAGCCAGAGTGTCGACCAGTGCGTGCCGTTCGCCCCATGTGTCGCTTACTGCCTCGACCACTTTTAAGCGTGTCAGCCAGAGTGTCTACCAGCGCGTGCGCATCGCCCCGGGTGTCGCCTACTGCATCCACCTCTGCTCGCGTAACAGTCAGAGTGTTGACTAGTGCGAACGCATCGCCTGGAGTGTCGCGTAGTGTCTTTGCCTCCATCTCTGCAAGGGTGTCAGCCAGAATTTCGAACCGTGCGTCCGCATCGCCCCATTTTTCGCCTAGTGTCACCGCCTCCACCTCTGCAAGCGTGTCACCTGGAGTGGCGACTAGTGAGTGAGCATCGCTATCTGCGTCGCCTAGTGTGAACACCTCCACCTCTGCTAGCGTGTCAGCCAGTGTCGACCAGCGTGTGCGCATCGACCAGTGTGTCACCTAATGCCTCCACCACTGCGAGCTTATCAGCCAGAGTTCGACCAGTGCGTGCGCATTGCCCCGTGCGGCGCCTACAGTCACCGCCTCCACCGCTGCTACCGTGTAAGCCGGAGTGTCGACCAGTGCGCGCTCTCGACCCCGTGTTTCTCCTACGGCCTCGACCTCTGCTAGCGTATTAGCCAGAGTGTCGACCAGTGCACGTTCATCGCCAAGTGTGTCAGTTACTGCCTCCACCTCTGCAAGCGTGTCAGCCAGATCGTTGACCAGAGCGTGCGCATAGCCCCGTGTGTTGCCTAGTGTCTCCACCTCTGCTATCGTGTCAGCCAGTGTCGACCAGCGCGTGCGCATCAACCCGTTTGTTGCGTACTGCCTAAACCTCTGAAAGCGTGTCAGCCAGAGTGTCGAGCAGTTCCTGCACATCGCCCCGTGTGTCGCCTACTGCCTCCACTTCTGCTACGGTGTCAGCCAGATTTCCACCAGTGCGTGCGAATTGCTTTGTGCCTCACCTAGTTTCACCGACACAACCTCTGCTACCGTGTCAGCCAGAGTGTCGAACAGTGCGTGCGCATCGCCCCGTGTGTCACCTACTCCCTCCACCTCTGCTAGCTTGTTAGCAAGAGTTCCACCAGTTCGAGCGAATTGCTGTGAGCCTCACCTAGTTTCACCAACTCAACCTCTGCTACCGTGTCAGCCAGAGTGTTGACCAATGCGTGCGCATCGCCCCGTGTGTCGCCTACTGCCTCCACCTCCGCAAGCGTGTCAGCCAGAGTTCCACTAGCGCGTGCGCATTGCTGTGTGCCTCACCTAGTTTCATCGACTCAACCTCAGCTACCGTGTGAGCCAGAGTGTTGACCAATGCGTGCGCATCGCCCCGTGTGTCACCTACTGCCTCCGCCTCCACCTCTGCTACTGTGTTAGTCAGTGTCGAGCAGTGCGTGCGCATCGCCCCGTGCGTCGCCTAGTGTCACGCCTCTACCTCTGCTAGCGTGTCAGCCAGAACGTTGACCAGCGTGTGCGCATCGCCCCGTGTATCGCCTAGTGTCACCGCCTCCTCCTCTAGTAGTGTGTCAGTCAGAGTGTCGACCAGGGCATGCGCATCGCCCATTGTGTCACCTACTGACTCCACCTCTGCTAGCGTGTCAGCCAGTGTCGACCAGCGCGTGCGCATCAACCCGTGTGTTGCGTACTGCCTAAACCTCTGAAAGCGTGTCAGCCAGAGTGTCGACCAGTTCGTGCACATCGCCCCGTGTGTCGCCTACTGCCTCCACCTCTGCTAGCGTGTCAGCCAGAGTTCCACCAGTGCGTACGCATTGCTGTGTGCCTAACCTAGTTTCACCGACTCTCAACCTCTGCTACCGTGTCAGCCAGATTGTCAACCAGTGCGCGCGTATCGCCCCGTGTGTCGCCTACTACCTCCACCTTTGCTAGCGTGTCATCCAGTGTCGACCAGGTCGGCCGCCTCGCCCCATGTGTCGACTACTGCTTCCACCTCTGCTAGCGTATCAGAGAGGGTGTCGACCAGTGCTGCGCATCGCTCCGTGTGTCGCCTACTGACTCCTCCTCTTCTAGCGTGTCAGCGAGAGTTTCGTCCAGCGCGTGCGCATCGCCCCTTGTGTCGCCTACTGCATCCACCTCTGTTAGCCACAGTGTCGACTAGTGCGTGCGCATAACCCCGTGTGTTGCATACAGGCTCCATCTCTACTAGCGTGTCAGCCAGTGACGACCAGCGCGTGCACATCGCCCAGTGTGTCGCCTACTGCCTCCACCACTACTAGCGTGTCAGCCAGAGTGTCGACCAGTGCGCGCTCATCGCCCCGTGTGTCGCCTACTGAAGCTACCTCCGCAAGCGTGTCAGCTAGTGTCGACCAGCGCATGCGAATCGCGTCGTGTGTCGCCTACTGCCTGAGCCTCTGCAAGCGTGTCAGCCAGAGTATGGACCAGTGCGTGCGCATCGACACGTGTGTCACCTATTGTCTCCACCTCTACTAGCGTGGCAGCGAGAGTGTCGACAAGTGCGTGCGCATCGCCCCGTGCGTCGCCTAGTGTCACCGCCACCACCTCTGCTAGCGTGTTAGTCAGAGTGTCGACCAGTGCGTGGCCATCGTTCCGTGTGTCACCTGCTACCTCCGCCTCTGCTAGCCTGACAGCCAGAGTTTCGAACAGTTCGTGCGCATCACCCCGTTATTCGCCTACTGCCTCCACCTCTGCAAGCGTGTCAGCGAGAGTGTCAACCAGTGTGTGCATATCGCCCCGTGCGTTGCCTAGTGGCACCGCCTCCTCTTCTGCAAGCGTTTCAGCCAGAGTGTCAGCCATTGCGTGAACATCGCCCGGTGTGTCGCCTACTGCCTGCACCACTGCAAGCGTGTCAGCCAGCGTGTCTACCAGCGCCTGCGCATCGCCCCGGGTGTCGCCTACTGCATCCACCTCTGCTAGCGTAACAGTCAGAGTGTTGACCAGTGCGGACGTATCGCCCCGATTTTCGCCTAGTGTCTTTGCCTCCATCTCTGCAAGGGTTTCAGCCAGAGTTTCGAGCAGTGCGTGCGCATCGCCTGGTGTGTCGCCTACTGCTTCCACCACTGCAAGCGTGTCAGCCAGAGTGTCGACCAGTGCGTGCGCATTGCGCTATGTGTCGCCTAGTTTCACCAGTAGGCGACACACATGGCGATGCGCACGCACTAATGGAAACGCTGGCTGAAACCCTTGCAGAGATGAAGGCAAAGACACTAGGCGAAAATCAGGGCGATGCGTCCGCACTGGTCAACACTGTGACTGAAACGCTAGCAGAGGTGGAGGCAATAGACGACACACGGAGCGATGCGTACGCGATGGTCGAGACTCAGGCTGACACGCTGGCAGAGGTGGAGGTGCTGACACTAGTCGACGCACGGGGCGATACGCACGCATCGGTCGACACTCTTGCTGACTCGCTAGCAGAGGTGAAGGCGGAGGCAGTAGGTGACACACGGAGCAATGCGCACGCATTGGTCAACACTCTGGCTCACACGCTAATAGAGGTGGAGGCAGTAGGCGAGACACGGGGTGATGCGCACGCGCTGGTCGAGACTGGCTGACACGCTAGCAGAGGTGGAGGCAGTAGGCGACACACGTGGCGATGAGCGCGCACTCGTTGACACTCTGGCTGACACGCTAGCAGAAGTGGAGGCCGTAGGCGACACACGGGGCGATGAACGCGCACTGGTCCACACTCTGGCTTACACGCTTGCAGAGGTGTAGGCGGTGACACTTGGCGACGCACGGGGCGCTGCGCACGCATTGGTCGACACTCTGGCTTAAAGGCTTTTAGAGGTTTAGGCAGTAGGCGACACACGGGGCGCTGCACACGCGCTAGTCGACACTGGCTGTCATGCTAGCAGAAGTGGAGGCAATAGGCGAAACACCGGGCGATGAGCGCGCACTGGTTGACACTCTGGCTGACACGCTAACATTGGTACAGGCGGTGACTCTAGGCGACGCACGGGTAATGCGCACCCACTGGTCGAACTCTGGCTGACACGCTAGCAGAGGTAAAGGCAGTAGGCGACACACTGGGCGATGCGCACGCGCTGGTAGACACTGGCTGACACGCTACTAGAGGTGGAGGAAGTAGGCAACACACGGGGCGATGCGTACGCACTGGTCGACACTCTGGCTGACACGCTAGCAGAGGTGGGTTGGTGAAACTAGGCGACACACGGGGCTATGCGCACGCACTAGTCGACAGTCTAGCTAGCAGAGGTGGAGGCAGTAGGCGACACATGAAGCGATGCGCACGCGCTGGTCGAAACTCTGGCTGACAGGCTAGAAGAGGAGGAGTCAGTAGGCAACACACGGGGCGATGCGCACGCACTGGTTGACAATCTGGCTGACACGCTAACAGAGGTTGAGGCTGTGACACTAGACGACACATGGGGCTATAAGCACGCACTGGTCGACACTCTGGCTGACACACTAACAGAGGTGGAGACTGTGACACAAGGTGACGCCCGGGGAAATGCGCACGCAGTGGTCGAATTCTTTCTGACACGCTAGCACTGGTGGAGGCCGCCTCAACCTCTGCTAGCGTGTCAGCCAGAGTTCGACCAGTGGGTGAACATTGCCCCATGCGTCGGCTACAGTCACCGCCGCCACCTCTGCTAGCGTGTGAGCCAGTGTCGACTAGCGGGTGCGCTTCGCCCCGTGTGTCGCCTTATGTCTTTTCCTCATTCTCTCCAAGAGTGTCAGCCAGAGTTTCGACCAGTGCGTGTGCATCGCCCGGTGTGTCGCCTACTGCCTCCACCACTGGAAGCTTGTCAGCCGGAGTGTCGACCAGCGCGTGCGCATCGCCCCGTGTGTCGCCTAGTGTAACCGAATCTACCTCTGCTAGCGGGTCAGCAAGAGATTCGACCAGTGCCTGCGCATCGCTTCGTGTGCCACCTAGTGTCACCGCCTTCACCTATGCTAGCGTGTTAGCCAGACTGTCGACCGGTCCGTGCGCATAAAACCTGTGTGTCACCTACTGACTCCACCGTTGCTAGCGTGCAAGCCAGTGTCAACCAGCGTGTGCGCATCACCCAGTGTGTCGCCTACTAACTGTACCTCTGCTACCGTGTCAGCCAGTGTCGACCACCGCGTGCGAATGGCCCAGTGTGTCGCCTACTGCGTCCACCTCCGCGAGCGTGTCAGCCAGAGTTCACCCAGTGCGTGCGCTTTGCCCCATGCGTCGGTTAGAGTCACCGCCTCCACCAGTGCTAGCGTGTCAGCCAGAGTTCGACCAGTGCGTGCGCATCGCCCCGGGCGTCGCGTAGTGTCACCGTGTCCACAACTGCTAGCATGTCAACCAGTGTCGACCAGTGCGTGCGCATCGCCCGGTGTGTCGACTATTGCCTCTACCACTGCTAGCGTGTCAGCCAGAGTGTCGACCAGTGCGTGGGCATCGCCTTGTGCGTCGCCTAGTGTCATCGCCTCCACCTCTGCTAGCGTTTCAGTCAGATTGTTGACCAGTGCGGACGCATCGCCCCGATTTACGCCTACTGTCTTTGCTTCCATCTCTCCAAGGCTTTCAGCCAGAGTTTCGATTAGTGCGTGCGCATCGCCCCGTGTGTCGCCTACTGGTGAAACTAGGCGACACATAGGGCTATACGCACGCACTGGTCGACACTGGCTGACATGCTAGCAGTTGTGGACACGATGACACTCCGCGACGCCCGGGGCGATGCGCACGCACTGCTCGAAACTCTGGCTGAAACCTTTTCAGAGATGGAGGCAAAGACACTCAATCTGACAACAATCTGACTTAAACGCTAGCAGAGGTGGAGGCAGTAGGCGACACACGACGCGATTCGCATGCGGTGGTCGACAGTAGCTGACACGCTGGCAGAGGTGGAGGCAGTAGGCGACAGAGGGGGCGATGCGCACGCGCTGGACTACACTGGCTGACACGCTAGCAGAGGTGGAGGCAGTGACACTAGGCGAAGCACGGGGCTAAACACACGCACTGGTCAACACTCTGGCTTCAATGGTAGCAGAGGTGGAGGCAGTAGGCGACACACTGTGCGATGCGTACTCACTGGTCGACACTCTGGCCGACACGCTAGCAGTGGTGGAGGCAATAGGTGACACACTGGGCGATTCGCACGCAGTGGGCGAAACTCTGGATGACACACTAGAAGAGGTAAGGGCATTAGGGGACACACGGGGCGATGACCGCGCACTGGTTGACACTCTGGCTGACACGCTAGCAGAGGTGGAGGTAGTAGGCGACAAACGAGGCGATACGCGCGCCGGTTGACAATCTGGCTGAAACGCTAAAAGAAGTTGAGGCGTTGACAAAAGGGGAGACATGGGGCTATGCGCGCGCACTGGTTAACAATCTGGCTGACACGTTAGCAGGGGTGGAGGCGGTGACACTAGGCGACGTACGGGGAGATGCGTACGCAGTGGTCGAACTCTTTCTGAGACCCTAGCACTGGTGGAGGCCGCCTCAACCTCTGCTACCGTGTCAGCCAGAGTGTCAACCAGTGCGCGTGTATTACCCCGTGTGTCGCCTAATGCCTCCACCCCTACTAGCGTGTCAGCCAGTGTAAACCAGCGAGTGCGCATTGCTCCATGTGTCGCCTACTGACTCCTCCTCTTCAAGCATGTCAGCCAGAGTGTCGACCAGTGCGTGCGAATCGCCTGGTGTCTCGCCTACTGCCTCCACCACTGCAAGCGTGTCAGCCAGAGTTTCGACAAGCGCGTGTGCATCGCCCCGTGCGTCGCCTAGAGGCACCGCCTCAACTTCTGCTAGCGTTTCACCCAGAGTGTCAGCCATTGCGTAAGCATCGCCCCGTGTGTCGCCTACTGCATCCACCTCTGCTAGCGTAACAGTCAGCGTGCTGACTAGTGCGAACGGATAGAATGGAGTGTCGCCTAATGTCTTTGTCTCCATCTCTGAGAGGGTGTCAGCCAGAATTTCGAACCGTGCGTGTCCATTGCCCCGTGCGTCGCCTAGAGTCACCGCCTCCACAACTGCTAGCGTGAAAGCCAGAGTGTCGAAAACAGCGTGCGCATGGCCCCGTGTGTCACCTACTGCCTCCACCTCTGCTAGCGTGTCAGCCAGACTGTCGACCAGTGCGAACGTATCGCCCCGAGTGCCGCCTAGTGTCTTTTCCTCCATCTCTGCAAGGGTGTCATCGAGAGTGTCGACCAGTGCGTGCTTATCGCCCGGTGTGTCGCCTACTTCCTCCAACTCTGCTAATGTGTCAGTCAGAGTGTAGACCAGTGCGAACGCATCGCCCCGAGTGTCGCCTAGTGTCTTTTCCTCCATCTCTGCAAGAGTGTCATCCAGAGTTTCGACCAGTGCGTGCGCATCGCCCCGTGCGTCCCCTAGTGTCACCGCGTTTTAGCAAGAGTGTCAGCCAGTGCGTAAGCATCGCCCCATGTGTCGCCTAGTGACTCCTCTTCTAGCATGTCAGCCAGAGTGTCGACCAGTTCGTGCGCATAACCCCGTGTGGCGCCTAGTGTCTCTGCCTTATTTTTTGCAAGCTTGTTAGCCAGAGTGACGACAAGAGCGATCGCATCGCCCCGTGTGTCTCCTACTGCCTCCACCTCTGCTAGCGTGTCAGCCAGTTTCGACCAGCGCGTGCGCATCGCCCCCTCTGTCGCCTACTGCCTCCACCTTTGCTAGCGTGTCAGCTTGTGTCGACCACTGCATGCGAATCGCGTCGAGTGTCGGCTACTGCCTAAGCCTCTGCTAGCGTGTCTGTCAGAGTTTCGACCAGTGCGTGCGTATCGCCCGGTGTGTCGCCTACTGCCTCCACCACTGCAAGCGTGTCAACCAGAGTGTCAACCAGTGCGCGTGTATCACCCCGTGTGTCGCCTACTGCCTTCACCCCTACTAGCGTGTCAGCCAGTGTAAACCAGCGCGTGCGCATTGCTCCATGTGTCGCCTACTGACTCCTCCTCTTCAAGCATGTCAGCCAGAGTGTCGACCAGTGCGTGCGAATCGCCTGGTGTCTCGCCTACTGCCTCCACCACTGCAAGCGTGTCAGCCAGAGTTTCGACAAGCGCGTGTGCATCGCCCCGTGCGTCGCCTAGAGGCACCGCCTCAACTTCTGCTAGCGTTTCAGCCAGAGTGTCAGCCATTGCGTAAGCATTGCCCCGTGTGTCGCCTACTGCATCCACCTCTGCTAGCGTAACAGTCAGAGTGCTGACTAGTGCGAACGGATCGCCTGGAGTGTCGCCTAATGTCTTTGTCTCCATCTCTGAGAGGGTGTCAGCCAGAATTTCGAACCGTGCGTGCGCATTGCCCCGTGCGTCGCCTAGAGTCACCGCCTCCACACCTGCTAGCGTGTCAGCCAGAGTGTCGACCACAGCGTGCACATGGCCCCGTGTGTCACCTACTGCTTCCACCTCTGCTAGCGTGTCAGCCAGTGTCGACCAGCGCGTGTGCATCTCTTGATGTGTCGCCTACTGCCTCCACCTCTGCTAGCCAGTGTCGACTAGTGCGTGCGCATACCCCACTTTGTTGCCTACAGGCTCCATCTCTACTAGCGTGTCAGCTAGTGTCGACCAGCGCATGCGAATCGCGTCGTGTGTCGCCTACTGCCTGAGCCTCTGCAAGCGTGTCAGTCAGAGTGTCGACCAGTGCGCGCTCATCGCCCCGTGCGTCGCCTAGTGTCACGTCTTCACCTCTGTTATCGTGTCGGCCGGAGTTTCAACTACAGCGTGCGCATCGCCCCGTGCGTAGCTAAGTGTCACCGCCTCCACCTCTGCTAGTGTGTCAGCCAGAGTGTCGACCAGTGCGCGCGTATCGCCCCGTGTGTCGCCTACTGCGTCCACCTCTGCTACCGTGTCATCCAGTCTCGACCAGCGCGTGCGTATCGTCCCTGTGTGTCGCCTACAGTCTACACCTCTATTAGCGTGTCAGCCAGAGTTTCGACTAGTGCGTGCGTATCGCCCCGTGTGTCGCCTACTTCCTCCACCTCTGCCAGCGTGTCAGCCAGTGTCAAGCAGCGCATGCGCAAAGCCCCATTTCTCGGCTACATCCTCCACCTCTGCTAGCGTGTCAGTTGGAGTGTCGACTAGTGCGTGCGAATCGCCCCATGTGTCGCCTACTGACTCCTCCTCTTCAAGCATCTCAGCAAGAGTTCGACCAGTGGGTGCGCATTGCCCCGAGCGTAGGCTAGAGTCACCGCCGCCACCTATGCTTGCGTGTCAGCCAGTGTCGACCAGCGGGTGCGCATCGCCCCGTGTGTCGCCCTTTTTCTTTGCCTCATTCTCTGCAAGGGTGTCAGCCAGAATTTCGAGCAGTGCATGCGCATCGCCCGTGTTTCGCTTACTGCCTCCTTCGCTTCTAGCCTTTCAGTCAGTGTGGACCAGCGCGTGCGCATGGCCCGTGTGTCGCCTACAGCCTCCACCTCTGCTAGCGTGTCAGCCAGAACGTTGACCAGTGCGTGCGCATAGCCCCGTGTGTCGCCTAGTGTCTCCGCCTCTATCTCTGCTAGCGTGTCAGCCACAGTGTTGACCAGCGTGTGTGCATCGCTCCGTGTATCGCCTAGCGTCACCGCCTCCACCTCTGGTAGCGTGTCAGTAAGATTGTCGACCAGGGCGTGTGTATCGCCCCGTGTGTCGCCTACTGACTCCATCTCTGCTAGCGTATCAGCCAGTGTCGACCAGCGCGTGCGCATCGCCCCGTGTCTCGCCTACTACCTCCACCTCTATTAGCGTTTCAGCCAGAGTCTTGACCAGTGCGTGCACAGCGCCCCGTGTGTCGCCTATTGTAACCGACTCTACCACTGCTGGCGGGTCAGCAAGAGATTCGACCAGTGCCTGCGCATCGCTTCGTGTACCGCCTAGTGTCACATCCTTCACCTGTGCTAGCGTGTAAGCCAGAGTGTCGACCAGTGCGTGCCGTTCGCCCCGTGTGTCGCCTACTGCCTCCACCTCTGCTAGTGTGTCAGTCAGAGTGTCGACCAGTGCGAACGCATCGCCCCGAGTCTCGCCTAGTGTCTTTGCCTCCATCTCTGCAAGTGTGTCATCCAGAGTTTCGACCACTGCGTGCGCATCGCCCCGTATGTCGCCTAGTGTCACTGCCTCCACCTCTGCTAGCGTGTCAGACACTGTCGACCAGCGTGTGCGCACTCATGTGTCGTCTACTGCCAAAACCTCTGCTGCGTGTCTTCCAGCGTGTCAAACAGTGCGTGCGCATCGCTATGTGCGTCGCATAGTGTCACCACCTTCTTCTCTGCTACAGTGTCAGCCAATGTGTCGACAAGTGGGCGCTCATCGCCCCGTGTGTCGCTTACTGCCTATACTTCTGCTAGCGTGTCAGCGAGAGTGTAGACCAGTGCGTACGCATCGCCCCGTGTTTCGTCTACAGCCTAAACCTCTGCTAGCGTGTAAGCCAGTGTTCGACCAGTGGGTGCGCATTGCCCCGTCCGTCGCCTAAAGTCACCGCCGCCACCTTTGCTAGCGTGTTAGCCAGTGTCGACCAGCGGTTGCGCATCGCTCCGTGTGTCGCCCTTTTCCTTTGCCTCATTCTCTGCAAGGGTGTCAGCAAGAGTGTCCACCAGTGCGTGCGCATCGCCCGGTGCGTCGCCTACTGCCTCCACCTCTTCTAGCGTGTCAGCCAGAGTGTCGACCAGTGCGTGCGCATCGCCCCGTGTATTACCTACTGCCTCTTCGTCTGATAGCGTGTCAGCGAGTGTTGATTAGTGCGTTCGTATCACTCCATGCGTCACTTACTGCCTTCACCACTGCTAGCGTACGCACTGCTATGCGTACGCACTGGTGAACACTCTGGCTGACACAGCCAGAGTGTTCACCAGTGCGTACGCATAGCCCTATGTGTCGCCTAGTGTCACCAGTAGGCGACACACGGGGCGATGCGCTCGCACTGGTCGAAACTCTAGCTGAAACCCTCGCAGAGATGGAGGCAAAGACACTAGGCGAAAGTAAGGGCAATGCGTCCGCACTAGTCAACACTGTGACTGAAACGCTAGCAGAGGTGGAGGCAGTACGCGACAAACGAAGCGATGCGTACGCGATGCTCTAGACTCTGGCTGACACGCTGGCAGAGGTGGATGTGGTGACAGTAGGCGACGCACGGGGCGATACGCACGCACTGGTCGACACTCTATCTGACACGCTAGCAGAGGTGGAGGCTGTAGGCGACACACGGGCGATGCGCACGCGCTGGTGGAAACTGGCTGAAAGGCTAGCAGAGGTGGATGCAGTAAGCGACACACGGGCGATGCGCATGCACAGGTCGACACTCGGGCTGACACGCTAGCAGAGGTGGAGGCGGTGACACTTAGCGACGCACGGGGCGATGCGCACGCACTGGTCGACACTCTTTTTGACACGTTATTACTTGTGGAGGCAGTAGACGACATACGGGGCGATGCGCACGCACTGGCTGATAATCTGGCTGACACGCTAACAGAGGTTGAGGCGGTGACACTAGGCTACACACGGGGCTATGCGCACGCACTGGTTAACAATCTGGCTGACACGCTAGCAAAGGTGGAGCCAGTAGGCGACACATGAGGCTATCCGCACGCACTTTTCTAAACTGGCTGACAGGCTAGCAGAGGTGGAGGAATTATGCGACACATGGGGTGATGCGCACGCACTGGACGACACTGGCTGACACGCTAGCAGAGGTGGAGGCGGTGACACTAGGCGACTCACATAGCGATGCGCACGCACTGGTCGAACTCTTGCTGACATGCTAGCACTGGTGGAGGCAATAGGCAACACACCGGGCGATGCGCACCCACTGGTCAAAACAGGTTGACACGGTAGCAGAAATGGAGCCAGTAGGCAACACACGGGGCTATACGCACGCGCTGGTCGTCACTTTCTGACACGCTAGTAGAGATGGAGCTAGTAGGGAACACACGGGGCGATGCGCACGTTCTGATCAACACTCTAGCTGACACGCTAGCGGAGGTAAACGCGGTGACTCTAGGCGACGCACGGGGTAATGCGCACGCACTGGTCGAACTCTGGCTGACACGCCAGCAGTGGTGGAGGCGGTGACTCTAGGCGACGCACGGGGCAATTCGCATGCACTGGTCGACACTGTGGCTAGCAGAGGTGGAGGCAGTAGGCGACACCTGAAGCGATGCGGACGCGCTGGTCGACACTCTGGCTGACACGCTTGAAGAGGAGGAGTCAGTAGGCGACAGATGCGGCGATGCGCACGCACTGGTCGACAAAATGCCTGACACACTAGCAGAGGTTGAGGCGGTGACACTAGGCCACGGACGGGGCGATGCGCACGCAGTAGTCGACACTCTAGCTGACACGCTAGCAGAGGTGGAGGCGGTGACACTAGGCGACGGACGGGGCGATGCGCACGCAGTAGTCGACACTCTAGCTGACACGCTAGCAGAGGTGAAGACGGTGACACTAGGCGACGCACGACGCGATGCGTACGCACTGGTCGAACTGTGGCTGACTTGCTAGCACTGGTGGAGAAAGTAGCCGACACACTGGGCGATGCGGACACGGTGGTCAACACTGGCTGACACGGTAGCAGAGGTGGAGGCAGTAGGCGACACACGGGGCCATGTACACGCGCTGGTCGAAACTCCTGCTGACCCGGTAGCAGAGGTGGATGCGGTGACAATAGACGACACACAAGGCGATACGCACGCACTGGTCGACACTCCGGCTTACACCCTTGCAGAGGCAGTGGTGGATTTAATAGGCGATAAACCGGGCGATACGCACGCACTGGTCGAAACTGGCTGTCACGCTAGCAGGGGTGGAGGCAGTAGGCGACACACGGGGCGATGAGCGCGCACTGGTCCACACTCTGGCTAACACGCTTGCAGAGGTGTAGGCGGTGACACTTGGCGACGCACGGGGCGCTGCGCACGCGTTGGTCGACACTCTGGCTTACACGCTTGCAGAGGTTTAGGCAGTAGGCGACACACGGGGCGCTGCACACGCGCTAGTCGACACTGGCTGACATGCTAGCAGAAGTGGAGACAGAAGGCGACACACGGGGCGATAAGCGCGCACTGGTCGACACTTTGTCTCTCACGCTAGCAGTGGTGGAGGCAATAGGTGACACACCGGGCGATGCAGACGCACTGGTCGAAACTGGTTGACCCGCTAGCAAAGGTGGAGGTGGCCATACTAGGCGACGCACAGGGCAATACGCACGCACTGGTCGACACTCTGGCTTATACGGTAGCAGAGGTGAGGGCAGTAGGCGACAAACGGGGCGATGCACACGAGCTGGTGGACACTGGCTGACACGCTAGAAGAGGTGAAGGCAGTAGTCGATAGAGGGGGCGATGCGCACGCGCTGGTTGGTACTGGCTGACAAGGTAGCAGAAGTGGAGGCAGTAGGCGACAAACGGGGCGATAAGCGCGCACTGGTCGACACTTTGGCTGACACGGTAGCAGAGGTTGAGGCGGTGAAACTAGGCGACACACGGGGTTATGCGAACGCACTAGTCAACACTCTGCCTTGCAGAGGTGGTGACACTAGGCGACGCACGGGGCGATACGCACGCACTGGTCGACACTCTGGCTTATACGGTAGCAGAGGTGAGGGCAGTAGGCGACAAACGGGGCGATGCACACGAGCTGGTGGACACTGGCTGACACGCTAGAAGAGGTGAAGGCAGTAGTCGATAGAGGGGGCGATGCGCACGCGCTGGTTGGTACTGGCTGACAAGGTAGCAGAAGTGGAGGCAGTAGGCGACAAACGGGGCGATAAGCGCGCACTGGTCGACACTTTGGCTGACACGGTAGCAGAGGTTGAGGCGGTGAAACTAGGCGACACACGGGGTTATGCGAACGCACTAGTCAACACTCTGCCTTGCAGAGGTGGTGACACTAGGCGACGCACGGGGCGATACGCACGCACTGGTCGACACTCTGGCTGACACACTATCAGAGGTGGAGACTGTCACACAAGGTGACGCCCGGGGAAATGCGGACGCAGTGGTCGAATTCTTTCTGACACGCTAGCACTGGTGGAGGCCGCCTCAACCTCTGCAAGAGTGTCAGCCAGAGTTTCGACCAGTGCGTGCGCATCGCCCCGTGCGTCGCATAGTGTCACCGTGTCCACAACTGCTAGCATGTCAGCCAGTGTCAACCAGTGCGTGCGCATCGCCCGGTGTGTCGACTATTGCCTCTACCACTGCTAGCGTGTCTACAAGAGTGTCGACCAGTGCGTGCGCATCGCCTCGATCGTCGCCTAGTGTCACCCCCTCCACTTCTGCTAGCTTTTCAGCCAGAGTGTTAACCAGTGCGTAAGCATCGCCCCGTGTGTCGCCTTCTGATTCCTTCTCTTTTAGCGTGTCAGCCAGAGTGTTGACCAGATCGTGCGCATCGCCCGATGCGTCACCTACTCTCACCACCTCCACCTCTGTTAGCGTGTCAGCCCGAGTGTCGACCAGTACATGCATATCAACCCGTGTGTTGCCTACTGCCTCCACCTCTGCTGGCGTGTCAGCCAGAGTGTTGACCAGTGCGTGCGCATCGCCCCGTGTGTCGCCTAGTGTAACCGACTCTACCTCTGCTAGCGGGTCAGCAAGAGATTCGACAAGTGCCTTCGCGTCGCTTCGTGTACCACCTAGTGTCACCGCCTTCACCTATGCTAGCGTGTTAGCCAGCGTGTCGAGCAGTGCGTGCCCTTCGCCCGGTGTGTCGCCTACTGCCTCCACCACTGCTAACGTGTCAGCGAGAGTGTCGACCAGTGCGCGCTGGGCGCCCCGTGTTTTGCTTACGGCCTCCACCCCTGCTAGCGTGTCTGCCAGAGTGTCGAACAGTGTGTGCGCATCTAACCGTGCGTCGCCTAGTGTCACGCCTCCACCTCTGCTAGCGTGTCAGCCAGATTTTCAACCAGCGAGTGCGCATCGCCCCGTGCGTCGCCAAGTGTCACCGCCTCCACCTCTACTAGCGTGTCAGCCAGAGTGTCGACCACTGCGCGCGCATCGTCCCGTGTGACACTTACTGACCCCATCTCTGCAAGAGATTCAGCCAGAGTTTCGACCAGTGCGTGCGCATCGCCCCGTGTGTCGCCTAGTGGTGACACTAGGCGAAACATAGGACTATGCGCACGCATTGGTGAACACTCTCGCTGACACTCTAGCAGAGGTGGAGGCAGTAGGTGACGCATGGGCCAATACGTACGCACTGGTCGACACTCTCGCTGACACGCTATCAGACGAAGAGGCAGTAGGTGATACACGGAGCGATGAGCACGCACTGGTCGATACTCTGGCTGACACGCTTGCAGTGTTGGAGGCAGTAGGCGACACACCGGTCGATGCGCACGCACTGGTAGAAACTCTGACTGACACGATAGCAGAGGCTTAGGGAGTAGGCGACACACGACGCGATTCGCCTGCGGTGGTCGACACTAGCTGACACGCTAGCAGAGGTGGAGGCAGTAGGCGACAGAGGGGGCGATGTGCACGCGCTGGTCGACACTGGCTGACACGCTAGCGGAGGTGGAGGCAGTAGGCGACACACTTGGCGATTAGCGTGCGGTGGTCAACACTCTTGCTGATACGCTAGCACTGGTGGAGGCAAAGACACTAGGCGACACTCTGTCGATGCATACGCACTGTTTCACACTCTGGCTAACACGCTAGCAGAGGTGGAGGCAGTAGGCGACACACTTGGCGATGAGCGTGCGCTGGTCAACACTCTGGCTAATACGCTAGCACTGGTGGAGGCAAAGACACTAGGCGACACTCGGGCGATGCATACGCACTGGTCGACACTATGCCTGACACGCAAGCAGAGGTAGAGGCAGTGACACTAGGCGAAGCACGGGGCTAAGCGCACGCACTGGTCAACACTCTGGCTGACTCGGTAGCAGAGGTGGAGGCAGTAGGCGACACACTGTGCGATGCGCACGCACTGGTCGACACTCTGGCTGACACGCTAGCACTGGTGGAGGCAATAGTCGATACACTCGGCGACGCGTACGAAGTGGTCGAAACTGGTTGACACGCTACCAGAGGTGGAGGCAGTAGTCGACACACTGGGCGATGCGCACGCGCTAATCGACACTCTGGCTGACATGCTAGCAGTTGTGGAGACGGTGACACTAGGCGACGCATGGGGCGATGCGCACGCACTGTTCGACACTCTGGCTGAAACTCTTGCAGAGATGGAGGCAAAGACACTAGGAGACACTCGGGGCGATTTGCTCGCACTGGTCGACACTCTGACTGACACGGTAGCAGAGGTGGAGGATGTAGGCGACACACGGAGCAAGGCGCACGCGCTGGTCGGTTTTGGCTGACACGCTAGCGGAAGTGGAGGCAGTAGGCGACACACGGGGCGATGGGCACGCATTGGTCGACACTCTGACTGACACGCTACCAGAGATGGAAGTAGTAGGCAACACACGGGGCGATGCGTACGCGCTGGTCTAAACTCTGGCTGACACGCTAGCAGAGGTGTGGGCGGTGAAACTAGGCGACATTTGGGGCTATGCGCACGCACTAGTCGACACTCTGGCTAGCAAAGGTGGAGGCAGTAGGCGACACATAAAGCAATGCGCACGCGCTGGTCGAAACTCTGGCTGACACGCTAGAAGAGGAGGAGTCAGAAGGCGAAACACGGGGCGATGCACACGCTTTGGTTGACAATCTGGCTGACACGCTAACAGAGGTTGAGGCGGTGACACTAGGCGACACTTGGGGCCATGCGCTCGCACTGGTTAACAATCTGGCTGACACGCTAGCAGAGGTGGAGGCGGTGACACTACGCGACGCACGGGGAGATGCGCACGCAGTGGTCGAACTCTTTCTGAGACGCTGGCACTGGTGGAGGCCGCCTCAACCTCTGCTACCGTGTCAGCCAGAGTGTCAACCAGTGCGCGCGTATCACCCCGTGTGTCGCCTACTGCCTCCACCCCTACTAGCGTGTCAGCCAGTGTAAACCAGCGCCTGCGCATTGCCCTATGTGTCGCCTACTGACTCCTCCTCTTCATGCATGTCAGCCAGAGTGTCGACCAGTGCGTACGAATCGCCTGGTATCTCGCCTACTGCCTCCCCCACTGCAAGCGTGTCAGCCAGAGTTTCGACCAGCGCGTGTGCATCGCCCCGTGCGTCGCCTAGAGGCACCGCCTTAACTTCGGCTAGCGTTTCAGCCAGATTGTCAGCCATTGCGTAAGCATCGCCCCGTGTGTCGCCTACTGACTCCTCCTCTTCTAGCGGTCAGCCAGAGTGTCGACCACCTCGTGCGCATCGCCCTGTGCGTCACCTAACTCCTCCACCTCTGCTAGACTAACAACCAGAGTGTTAACCAGTGCGTGCGCATAGCCCCGTGTGTCGCCTAGTGTCAACGCCTCAACGTCTTTTAGCGTTTCAGCCAGATTGTCAACCGGTGAGCGCGTATCGCCCCGTGTGTCGCCTACTACTTCCACCTTTGCTAGCGTGTCAGCCAGTGTCGACCAGCGTGTCCGCATCGCCCCATGTGTCGTCTACTGCTTCCACCTCTGCTAGAGTGTCAAGAAGAGTGTCGACCAGTGCTGCGCATCGCTCAGTGTGTCGCCTACTGACTCCTTCTCTTCTAGCGTGTCAGCCAGAGTTTCGACCAGCGCGTGCGGATCGCTTCATGTGTCGCCTACTACCTCCACCTCTGCTAGCCAGAGTGTCGACCAGTTTGTGCGCATCGCCCTGTGCGTCACCTAGTGTCACTGCCTCCACCTCTGCTAGCGTGTCAGCCCGAGTGTCGACCAGTGCATGCATATCGCCTTGTGTGTTTCCTACTGCCTCCACCTCTGCTAGCGTGTCAGCCAGAGTGTTGACTAGTGCGTGCGAATCGCCACGTGTGTCGCCTGGTCTAACCGACTCTACCTCTGCTAGCGGGTCAGCAAGAGATTCGACCAGTGCCTGCGGATCGCTTCGTGTGCCGCCTACTGTCACAGCCTTTACCTATGCTAGCGTGTTAGCCAGAGTGTCGACCAGCGCGTGCCGTTCGCCCCGTGTGTCGCCTACTGCCCCCACCACTGCTAGCGTGTCAGCCAGAGTGTCGACCAGTGAGTGTGATTCGCCCTGTGTGTCGCCTAGTGTCACCGCCTCCAACTCTGCTAGCGTGTCAGCCAGAGTGTCGACCTGTGCGTGCGCATCGCCCCGTGCGACGCCTAGTGTCACCATTTAAACCTCTGCTAGCGTGTCAGTCGGAGGTTCGAGCAGCACGTCCGCATCGCTCCGTGTGTCATCTACTGCCTCTACCTCTTCCAGCGTGTCAGTCAGAATTTTGACCAGTGCGCACGCATCGCCCCGTGTGTCGCCTATTCTCTTTGCCTCCATCTCTGCAAGGGTGTCAGTTAGAGTGTTGACTTGTGCGTGCACAGCGCCCCGTGTGTCGCCTAGTGCAACCGACTCTACCACTGCTAGCGGGTCAGCAAGAGATTTGACCAGTGCCTGCGCATCGCTTCGTGTACGCCTTGTGTCACCGCCTTCACCTGTGCTAGCGTGTTACCCAGAGTGTCGACCAGTGCGTGCCGCTCGCCCCTTGTGTCGCCTACTGCCCCCACCACTGCTAGCGTGTCAGCCAGAGTGTCGACCAGTGCGCGCGCATCGACCCGTTTGTCTCCTACTGCCTTTACCTCTGCGAGCGTCTCAGCCAGAGTGTCGACCAGTGCGTGCGTATTGCCCCGTGCCTCGCCTACTGTCACCACCTCCACCTTTGCTAGCGGGTCAACCAGTGTCGACCAGTGCGGACGCATCGCCCCGATTTTCGCCTAGTGTCTTTGCCTCCATCTCTCCAAGGGTTTCAGCCAGAGTTTCGATTAGTGCGTGCGCATCGCCCCATGTGTCGCCTACTGGTGAAACTAGGCGACACATAGGGCTATACGCACGCACTGGTCGACACTCTGGCTGACACGCTTGCAGTGGTGGAAGAAGTAGGCGACACACCAGGCGATGCGCACGCACTGCTCGAAACTCAGGCTGAAACCCTTGCAGAGATGGAGGCAAAAACACTAGCCGAAAGTCGGGGCGATGCGTCCGTACTGGTCAACAATCTGACTTAAACGCTAGCAGAGGTGGAGGCAGTAGGCGACACACGACGCGATTTGCATGCGGTGGTCGACACTAGCTGACACGCTGGCAGAGGTGGAGGCAGTAGGCGACAGAGGGGGCGATGCGCACGCGCTGGACTACACTGGCTGACACGCTAGCAGAGGTGGAGGCAGTGACACTAGGCGAAGCACGGGGCTAAGCGCACGCACTGGTCAACAATCTGGCTGACATGGTTGCAGATGTGGACGCAGTAGGCGACACACTGTGCGATGCGCACTCACTGGTCGACCCTCTGGCTGACACGCTAGCAGTGGTGGAGGCAATAGGTGACACACTGGGCGATACGCACGCACTGCTCGAAACTGGGTGACTCGCTAGCAAAGGTGGAGGTGGTGTCACTATGCGACGCACGGGGCAATACGCACGCACTTGTCGACAACCTGGCTGAGACGCTAACAGAGGTGGAGGTGGTGAAATTAATCGACGCACGGAGCGAAACGCACGCACTGGTCGACACTCTGGCTGGCACACTAGCAGAGGTGGAGACCGTGACACTAGGCGACGCAAGGGGAGATGCGCACGCAGTGGTCAGACTGTTTCTGAAACGCTAGCATTGGTGGAGGCCGCCTCAACCTCTGCTAGCCAGTTTGTCGAATAGTGCGTACGCATAGCACCGTGTGTCGCCTAATTTTACCGCCCACACCTCTGCTAGCGTGTCAGCCAGAGTTTCGACCAGCGCGTGCGCATGGCTTCATTGTGTCGCCTACTGCCTCAACCTCTGCTAGCCAGAGTGTCGACCACCGTGTGCGCATCGCTCGGTGCGTCGCCTAGTGCCACTATCTCCACCTCTGCTAGCGTCTCAGCCACAGTTCGACCAGCGCATCGCTCAGTGCGTCGGCTAGTCTCACCGCCTCCACCTCTGCTGGCGTGTCAGCCAGAGTGTCGACCAGTGCGAACGCATCGCCCCGAGTGTCGCCTAGTTTCTTTGCCTCCATCTCTGCAAGTGTGTCATCCAGAGTTTCGACCACTGCGTGCGCATCTCCCCGTATGTCGCCCAGTGTCAACGCCTCCACCTCTGCTAGCGTGTCAGACAGTGTCGACCAGCGTGTGTGCACCCCTGTGTCGCCTACTGCCAAAACCTCTGCTGCGTGTCTGCCAGCGTGTCAAACAGTGCGTGCGCATCGCTATATTCGTCGCCTAGTGTCACCACCTCCTTCTCTGCTACCGTGTCAGCCAAAGTGTCGACCAGTGCGCGCTCATCGCCCCGTGTGTCGCTTACTGCCTAAACCTCTGCTAGCGTGTCAGCCAGTGTCGACCAGCTGGTGCGCATCGCTCCGTGTGTCGCCTTGTGTCTTTGCCTCATTCTCTGCAAGAGTGTCAGCAAGAGTTTCGACCAGTGCGTGCGCATCGCCCGGTGCGTCGCCTACTGCCTCCACCTCTGCAAGCGTGTCAGCCAGAGTGTTAACCAGTGCGTGCGCATAGCCCCGTGTGTCGCCTAGTGTCACCACCTTAACCTCTGTTAGCGTGTCAGGCAGATTGTCAACCAGTGCGTGCGCATAGCCCCGTGTGTCGCCTAGTGTCACCACCTTAACCTCTGCTAGCGTGTCAGCCAGAGTGTCGACCAGTGCGTGCGAATCGCCTGGTGTCTCGCCTACTGCCTCCACCAATGCAAGCGTGTCAGCCAGAGTTTCGACAAGCGCGTGTGCATCGCCCCGTGCGTCGCCTAGAGGCACCGCCTCAACTTCTGCTAGCGTTTCAGCCAGAGTGTCAACCATTGCGTAAGCATCGCCCCGTGTGTCGCCTACTGCATCCACCTCTGCTAGCGTAACAGTCAGAGTGCTGACTAGTGCGAACGGATCGCCTGGAGTGTCGCCTAGTGTCTTTGCCTCCATCTCCGAGAGGGTGTCAGCCAGAATTTCGAACCGTGCGTGCGCATCGGTTCGTTTTTGGCCTAGTGTCACCGCCTCCACCTCTGCTAGCTTGTCAGCCAGTGTCAACCAGCGTTGGCGCATCGACCAGTGTGTCACCTAATGCCTCCACCACTGCGAGCTTATCAGCCAGAGTTCGACCAGTGCGTGCGCATTGCCGCGTGCGTCGCCTAGAGTCACCGCCTCCACAACTGCTAGCGTGTCAGCCAGAGTGTCGACCAGAGCGTGCGCATGGCCCCGTGTCTCACCTACTGCCTCCACCTCTGCAAGCGTGTCAGCCAGAGTTTTAACCAGTGCGTGCGCATAGCCCCGTGTGTCGCCTAGTGTCACCACCTTAACCTCTGTTAGCGTGTCAGGCAGATTGTCAACCATTGCGTGCGCATCGCCCCGTGTGTCGCCTACAGACACCTCCTCTTCTAGCAAGTCAGCCAGAGTTTCGACCAGTGCGTGCGCATCGCTTCATGAGTCGCCCACTGAATCCTTCTCTTCTAGCGTGTCACTCAGAGTGTTGACCACTGCGAACGCATCGCCCCGAGTTTCGGCTAGTGTCTTTGCCTGCATCTCTGCAAGGGTTTCAGCCAGAGTTTCGACCAGTGCGATAGCATCGCCCCGTGCGTCAAGTAGTGTCACCGCCTCCCCCACTGCTACCGGGTCAGCCAGAGTATCGACCAGTTCGTGCACATCGCCCAGTGTGTCGCCTACTGCCTCCACCTCTGCTACCGTGTCAACCAGTGTTGACCACCGTGTGCGCATCGCCCAGTGTGTCAGCTACTTTCTCCACAAGTGCTAGCAAGTTAGCCACAGTTCGACCAGTGCGTACGCATCGTGTCGTGCGTCGCTTAGTGTCACCGCCTCTCTCACTGCTACCGTGTCAGCCAAACTGTTGACCAGTGCGCGCATATCGCCCCGTGTGTCGCCTACTGCATGCACTTCTGCTAGCGTGTCAGCCAGGTACCGACCAGCGTGTGCGCATTGCCCAGTGTATCGTCTACTAACTCTACCTCTCTTAGCGTGTCAGCCAGTTTCGACCAGCGCGTGCGCATCGCCCCCTCTGTCGCCTACTGCCTCCACCTTTGCTAGCGTGTCAGCTTGTGTCGACCACTGCATGCGAATCGCGTCGAGTGTCGCCTACTGCCTAAGCCTCTGCTAGCGTGTCTGTCAGAGTTTCGACCAGTGCGTACGTATCGCCCGGTGTGTCGCCTACTGCCTCCACCACTGCAAGCGTGTCAGCCAGAGTGTCGACCAGTGCGTGTGCATCGCCCCGTGTATTACCTACTGCCTCTTCGTCTGATAGCGTGTCAGTGAGAGTGTTGATTAGTGCGTACGTATCGCCCCATGCTTCACCTACTGCCTCCACCTCTGCTAGCGTTTCAGCCAGAGTGTTCACCAGTGCGTGCGAATAGCCCTATGTCTCGCGTAGTGTCACCAGTAGGCGACACACGGGGCGATGCGCTCGCACTGGTCGAAACTCTAGCTGAAACCCTTGCAGAGATGGAGGCAAAGAGACTAGGCGAAAATCGGGGCGATGCGTCCGCACCGGTCAACACTGTGACGGAAACGCTTGCAGAGGTGGTGACAGTAGGCGACACACGGGGCGATGCGTACGCGATGGTCGAGACTCTGGTTGACACGCTGGCAGAGGTGGTGGTGGTGACAATAGGCGACGAACGGAACGATACGCACGCACTGGTCGACACTCTAACTGACACGCTAATAGAGGTAAAGGTAGTAGTCGAGACACGGGGCGATGCGCACGCGCTGGTCGACACTGGCTGACACACTAGCAGAGGTGGAGCCAGTAGGCGACACACGGGGCGATGCACACGCCCTGGTCGACAATCTGACTGACACGCTAGCAGAGGTGGAGGCGGTGACGCAAGGCGATACACGGAGCGATGCGCATACGGTGGTCAATACTCTGGCTGACACGCTAGCATAGGTAGAGGCGGAGACAATAGGCAACACACGGGGCTATGCGCACGCACTGGTCAATTTTCTAGCTGACACGCTAGCAGAGGTGGAGGCTGTAGGCGACACACGGGCGATGCGCACGCGCTGGTCGACACTGGGTGAAAGGCTAGCAGAGGTGGAGGCAGTAAGCGACACACGGACGATGCGCATGCACTGGTCGACACACGGGCTGATACGCTAGCAGAGGTGGAGGCGGTGACACTAGGTGACGCACAGGGCCATGCGCACGAACTGATCTACACTCTGGCTGACACGGTAGAAGAGGTGGAGGATGTAGCCGACAAATGGTTCTTTGCGCATGCGCTGGTCGACAGTGGCTGACACGCTGGCAGAGGTGGAGGCAGTAGGCGACACACGGGGCGATACGCGCGCACTGGTTGACAATCTGGCTGACACGCTAGCAGAGGTTGAGACGGCCTCCACCAATGCTAGCGTATCAGAAACAGTTCGACCACTGCGTGCGCATCTCCCCGTGCGTCGCCTAGTGTCACGGTCTCCACCTCTGCTAGTGTGTCAGCCAAAGCGTTGCCCAGTGCGTGCGCAAAGCCCCGTGTGTTGCCTATTGTCTCCAACTCTGCTAGTGTATCAGCCAGAGTTCCAAAAGTGCGTGCGCATTGGTTTGTGCCTCACCTAGTTTCACCGCCTCAACCTCTGCTACCGTGTCAGCCAGAGTGTCGAACAATCCGTGCGCATTGCCTCGTTCGTCACCTACTCCCTCCACCTCTGGTAGCGTGTCAGCCAGTGTCGACCAGTGCGTGCGCATCGCCCCGTGCGTCGCGAACTGTCACGCCTCCATCTCTGCTAGCGTGTCAGCCGGAATTTAAACCAACGCGTGCGCCTTGCCCCGTGGGTCGCCAAATGTCACCGCCTCTACCTCTACTAGCGTGTCAGCCAGAGTGTTGACCAATGCGTGCGCATCGCCCCGTGTGTCACCTGCTGCCTTTGCCTCCACCTCTGGTAGCGAGTCAGCAAGAGTGTCGACCGATGCGTGCGTATCGCCCCGTGCTTCGACTAGTGTCACCACCTCCACCTCTGCCAGCATGTCAGCCAGAGTCTGGACCATTGCGTACGCATCGCTCCGTGTGTCGCCTACTGTCTCCACCTCTGCTAGCGTTTCAGTCAGATTGTTGACCAGTGCGGACAAATCGCCCCGATTTTCGCCTAGTGTCTTTGCCTCCATCTCTCCAAGGGTTTCAGCCAGAGTTTCGATTAGTGCGTGCGATCGCCCGGTGTGTCGCCTACTGGTGAAACTAGGCGACACATAGGGCTATTCGCACGCACTGGTCGACACTCTGGCTGACACACTTGCAGTGTTGGAAGAAGTAGGCGACAAACCAGACAATGCGCACGAACTGCTCGAAACTCTGGCTGAAACCTTTGCAGAGATGGAGGCAAAGACACTAGGCAAAAATCGGGGCGATGCATCCGCACTGGTCAACAATCTCACTGAAACGCTAGCGGAGGTGGAGGCAGTAGGCGACACACGACGCGATTCGCATGCGGTGGTCGACACTAGCTGACACGCTGGCAGAGGTGGAGGCAGTAGGCGACACAGGGGTCGATGCGCACGCGCTGGACTACACTGGCTGACACGCTAGCAGAGGTGGAGGCAGTGACACTAGGCGAAGCACGGGGCTAAGCGCACGCACTGGTCAACACTCTGGGTGACATGGTAGCAGAGGTGGAGGCAGTAGGCGACACACTGTGCGATGCGCACTCACTGGTCGACACTCTGGCTGACACGCTAGCAGTGGTGGAGGCAATAGGTGACACACTGGGCGATACGTACGCACTGGCCGAAACTGCGTGACCCGGTAGCAAACGTGGAGGTGGTGTCACTAGGCGACGCACGGGGCAATACGCACGCACTCGTCGACAACCTGGCAGAGACGCTAGTAGAGGTGGAGGTGGTGAAACTAATCGACGCACGGGGCGAAACGCACGCACTGGTTAACACTCTGGCTGACACGCTAGCAGAGGTAAAGGCAGGAAGTGGCACACGGGGCGATGCTTAAGCCCTGGTAGTCACTCTGGATGACACGCTAGCAGAGGTGGAGGCAGTAGGCGACACACGGTTCGATGCGCACGAGCTGGTGGACACTGGCTGACACGGTAGCAGAGGCTCAGGCAGTAGGCGACACACGACGCGATTGGCATGCGCTCGTCGACACTAACTGACACGCTAGCAGAGGTGGAAGCAGTAGGCGACACACGGGGCGATACGCGCGCACTGGTCGACACTTTGGCAGACACGCTAGCAGAGGTGGAGGAAGTAGGCGACACACGGAGTAATGTGCAGGCGCTGGTCGGTACTGGCTGACACGGTAGCAGAAGTGGAGGCAGTAGGCGACACACGGGGCGATATGCGCGCACTGGTCCACACTCTGGCTTGCACGCTTGCAGAGGTGTAGGCGGAGACACTTGGCGACGCACGGGGCACTGCGCACGCATTGGTCGACACTCTGGCTTACACGCTTGCAGAGGTTTAGGCAGTAGGCGACACACGGGGCGCTGCACACGCGCTAGTCGACACTGGCTGACATGCTAGCAGAAGTGGAGGCAGAAGGCGACACACGGGGCGATAAGCGCGCACTGGTCGACACTTTGTCTCTCACGCTAGCAGTGGTGGAGGCAATAGGTGACACACCGGGCGATGCAGACGCACTGGTCGAAACTGGTTGACCCGCTAGCAAAGGTGGAGGTGGCCATACTAGGCGACGCACAGGGTAATACGGACGCACTGGTCGACACTCTGGCTTATACGGTAGCAGAGGTGAGGGCAGTAGGCGACAAACGGGCGATGCGCACGAGCTGGTGGACACTGGCTGACACGCTAGAAGAGGTGAAGGCAGTAGTCGATAGAGGGGGCGATGCGCACGCGTTGGTTGGTACTGGCTGACACGGTAGCAGAAGTGGAGGCAGTAGGCGACAAACGGGGCGATAAGCGCGCACTGGTCGACACTTTGGCATACAAGGTAGCAGAGGTTGAGGCGGTGAAACTAGGCGACACACGGGGTTATGCGAACGCACTAGTGAACACTCTGCCTTGCAGAGGTGGAGGCAGTAGGCGACACACTTTGCGATGCACACGCACTGGTGGACACTCTGGCTGACACGCTAGTAGAGGTGGAGGCAGTGACACTAGGCGATGGACGGGGCGTTTCGCACGCACTGGTCCACACTTTGAATGACACGCTAGCAGTGGTGGAGGAAGTAGGGGACACACGGAGCAATGCGCACGCACTGGTCGAAACTCTGGCTGAAACGCTAGCAGAGGTGAAGGTGGTGTCACTAGGCGACGCACGGGGCGATACGCACGCGCTAGTCGACACTGGCTGACATGCTAGGAGAAGTGGAGACAGAAGGCGACACACGGGGCGATACGCACGCACTGGTCGAAACTCTGGCTGACACGTTAGCTGAGGTGGAGGGCGTACAAGACAGACGGGGCGATGCACAGGCTTTGGTCGACACTGGCTGACACGCTAGCAGAGGTTGAAACAGTAGGCGACACACGGGGCGATGAGCGCGCACTCGTCAACTCTCTGGTTGATACGCTAGCAGAGGTGGAGGCGGTGACACTTGGGGACGTACGGGGCGATGTACACGCACTTATCGGTACTCCGGCTGACACGGTACCAGAGGTGGAGGCGGTGAAACTAGGCGACCCACGGGGCGATGCGCACGCACTGGTCGACACTGTGGCTGACACGCTAGCAGTGGTGGAGGCAATAGGCGACACACCGGGCGATGAGCGCGCACTGGTTGACAGTCTGGCTGACACGCTAACATTGGTGGAGGCGGTGACTCTAGGCGACGCACGGGTAATGCGAACGCACTGGTCGAACTCTGGCTGACACGGTAGCACAGGTAAAGGCAGTAGGCGACACACTGGGCGATGCGCACGCGCTGGTAGAAACTGGCTGACGCGCTAGTAGAGGTGGAGGAAGTAGGCAACAAACGGGGCAATGCGTACGCGCTGGTCGACACTCTGGTTGACACGCTAGCAGAGGTGGGGGTGGTGAAACTAGGCGACACACGGGGCTATGCGCACGCACTAGTCGACACTCTGGCTAGCAGAGATGGAGGCAGTAGGCGACACATAAAGCGATGCGCACGCGCTGGTCGAAACTCTGGCTGACAGGCTAGAAGAGGAGGAGTCAATAGGTGACACACGGGGCGATGCGCACGCACTGGTTGACAATCTGGCTGACACGCTGACAGAGGTTGAGGCTGTGCCACTAGACGACACATGGGGCTATGCGCACGCACTGGTCGACACTCTGACTGACACGCTAGCACTCTGACTGAATTCTTTCTGACACGCTAGCACTGGTGGAGGCCGCCTCAACCTCTGCTAACGTGTCAGCCAGAGTTCGACCAGTGGGTGCACATTGCCCCATGCGTCGGCTAGAGTCACCGCCACCACCTCTGCTACCGTGTCAGCCAGTGTCGACCAGCGGGTGCGCATCGCCCCGTGTGTCGCCTTATGTCTTTTCCTCATTCTCTGCAAGAGTGTCAGCCAGAGTTTCGACCAGTGCGTGTGCATCGCCCGGTGTGTCGCCTACTGCCTCCACCACTGGAAGCTTGTCAGCCGGAGTGTCAACCAGCGCGTGCGCATCGCCCCGTGTGTCGCCTAGTGTAACCGACTCTACCTCTGCTACCGGCTCAGCAAGAGATTCGACCAGTGCCTGCCCATCGCTTTGTGTGCCGCCTAGTGTCACCGCCTTCACCTATGCTAGCGTGTTAGCCAGACTATCGACCGGTCCGTGCGCATAAAACCTGTGTGTCACCTACTGACTCCACCTTTGCTAGCGTGTCAGCCAGTGTCGACCAGCGTTTGCGCATCACCCAGTGTGTCGCCTACTAACTCTACCTCTGCTACCGTGTCAACCAGTATCGACCACCGCGTACGAATCGCCCAGTGTGTCGCCTACTGCCTCCACCTCCGCAAGCGTGTCACCCAAAGTGTCGACCAGTGCGTGCGTATCGCTCCGTGCGACGGCTAGTGTCACCACCTAAACTTCTGCTAGCGTGTCAGCTGGAGGTTCGACCAGCACGTACGCATCGCCCCGTGTGTCATCTACTGCCTCTACCTTTGCTAGCGTGTCAGTCAGAATTTTGACCAGTGCGAACGCATCGCACCGTGTGTCGCCTACTTCCTCCACCAGTGCTAGCGTGTCAGCGAGAGTTCGACGAGTGCGTGCGCATCGCCTTGTGGGTCGCCTAGTATCACCGCCTGCACCTTTGCTAGCGTGTCAGCCAGAGGGTCGATTAGTGCCTGCGGATCGTCCCGTGTGTAACCTATTGCCTCCACCACTGCCTCTTCAAGGGTGTCAGCCACAGTGTCGACCACTGCGTGCGCATCGCCTTGTGTCTCGCCTACTGTCACCGCATCCACCTCTGCTATCGGGTCAGCCAGAGTGTCGAAAAGCGCCTGTACATCGCCCCGTTTGTCGCCTACTGCCTTCACCTTTGCTAGCGTGTCAGCCAGTGTCGACCAGCGCGTGCGTATCGCCCAGTGTGTCGCCTACTTACTCTACCTCTGCTAGCGTGTCAGCCAGTGTCCACCACCGCGTACACATCGCCTAGTGTGTCGCCTACTGCCTCTACCTCTTCTAGCGTGTCAGGCATAGTGTCGACCAGTGCGTGCGTATCGCCGCGTAAGTCGCCTACTGCCTCCACCTCTGCTAGCGTGTCAGCCAGTGTCGACCAGTGCGTGCGCATTGCCCGGTGTGTCGACTATTGCCTCTACCACTGCTAGCGTGTCAGCCAGAGTGTCGACCAGTGCGTGGGCATCGCCTTGTGCGTCGCCTAGTGTCATCGCCTCCACCTCTGCAAGCGTGTCAGCCAGAGTGTTGACCAGTGCGAACGCATCGCTCCGAGTGTCACCTAGTGTCTTTGCCTACATCTCTGCAAGATTGTCAGCCAGAGTTTCGACCAATGCGTGCGCATCGCCCCGTGTGTCGCCTACTGCCTCCACCAGTGCTAGCGTGTCAGCTAGATTTCGACCAGTGCGTGCGCATCGCCCCGTGCGTCGCGTAGTGTCACCGTGTCCACAACTGCTAGCATGTCAGCCAGAGTTTCGACCAATGCGTGCGCATCGCCCGGTGTGTCGACTACTGTCTCCACCTCTGCTAGTGTGTCAGCCAGAGTGTCGACCACTCCGCGCACATCGCCCCGTGTGTCGCCTACTGTCTCCACCTCTGCTAGCGTGTCAGCCATTTTCGACCAGCGCTTGCGCATCGCTTCGTGTCTCGCCTACTATCTCCCCCTCTAATAGCGTCTCAGCCAGAGTGTTGACCAATGCGTGCGCATCGTCCCGTGTTTCACCTACTGCCTCCATCTCTGCAAAAGATTCAGCCAGAGTTTCGACCAGTGCGTGCGCATCGCCCCGTGTGTCGCCTAGTGGTGACACTAGGCGAAACATAGGACTATGCGCACGCACTGGTGAACACTCTCGCTTACACGCTATCAGACGAAGAGGCAGTAGGTGATACACGGTGCGATGAGCACGCACTGGTCGATACTCTGGCTGACACAATAGCAGAGGCTTAGGGAGTAGACGACACACGAAGCGATTCGCCTGCGGTGGTCGACACTAGCTGACACGCTAGCAGAGGTGGAGGCAGTAGGCGACAGAGGGGGCGATGTGCACGGGCTGATCGAAACTGGCTGACACGCTAGCGGAGGTGGAGGCAGTAGGCGACAAACTTGGCGATTAGCGTGCGCTGGTCAACACTCTGGCTGATACGCTAGCACTGGTGGAGGCAAAGACACTAGGCGACACTCGGGCGATGCATACGCACTGTTTGACACTCTGGCTGACACGCTAGCAGAGGTGGAGGCAGTAGGCGACACACTTGGCGATGAGCGTGCGCTGGTCAACACTCTTGCTGATACGCTAGCACTGGTGGAGGCAAAGACACTAGGCGACACTCGGGGCGATGCATACGCACTGGTCGACACTATACCTGATACGCAAGCAGAGTTAGAGGCAGTGACACTAGGCGAAGCACGGGGCTATGCACACGCACTGGTTAACACTCTGGCTGACACGCTTGCAGAGGTGGGGGCAGTAGGAGACGCACCGAGCGATGCGCACGCACTGGTCAAAACTCTTGCTGACACTCTTGCAGAGAATGAGGCAAAGACACAGGGCGACACACGGAGCGATGCGCACCCGCTGGTCGACACTGGCTGACACGCTAGCAGAGGTTTAGGCTGTAGGCGAAACACGGGGCGATGCGTACGCACTGGTCGACACTCTCGCTGACACGCTAGCAGAAGTATAGGCAGTAAGCGACACACGGGGCGATGAGCGCGCACTGGTCGACACTTTGGCTGACACGGTAGCAGAGAAGGAGGTGGTGACACTAGGCGACGAATATAGCGATGCGCACGCGCTGTTTGACACGCTAGCAGACACGCAGCAGAGGTTTTCGCAGTAGGCAACACATGGGTGCGCACACGCTGGTCGACACTGTGTGACACGCTAGCAGAGGTGGAGGCGGTGACACTAGGCGACATACGGGGAGATGCGCACGCAGTGGTCGAAACTCTGGATGACACACTTGCAGAGATGGAGGCAAAGACACTAGGCGAAACTCGGGGCGATGCGTTCGCACTGGTCGACACTCTGACTGACATACTAGCAGAGGTGGAGGCAGTAGGCGACACACGGGGCGATGACCACGCACTGGTTGACACTCTTGCTGACAGGCTAGCAGAAATGGAGGCGATGACACTAGGTGACGCACCAAGCGATGCGCACTCGGTTGTCGACACTTTGGCTAGCAGAGGTTGAGGCAGTAGGCGACACAATGAAGCCATGCGCACGCGCTGGTCGAAACTCTGGCTGACACGCTAGCAGAGGTGGAAGCAGTAGACGACACATGGGGCGATGCGGACGCGCTGGTCGACACTGGCTGACACGCTAGCAAAGGTGGAGGTAGTAAGCGACACACGAGGCGATACGCGCGCACCGTTTGACAATCTGGCTGAAACGCTAAAAGAAGTTGAGGCGTTGACACTAGGCTACACACGGGGCTATACGCACGCACTGGTTAACACTCTGGTTGTCACGCTTGCAGAGGTGGAGGCAGTAGGTGACACACGGGGCGAAGGGAACGCATTGGTCGAAACTCTGACTGACACGCTAGCAGAGGTGAAGGCAGTAGGCGACACACTGGGCGATGCGCACGCGCTGGTCGACACTGGCTGACACGCTAGTAGAGGTGGATGCAGTAGGCAGCACACGGGGAGATGCGTACGCGCTGGTCGGCACTCTGGCTGACACGCTAGCAGAGGTGTGGGCGGTAAAATTAAGCGAAACACGGGGCTATGCGCATGCACTAGTCGACACTCTGGCCAGCAGAGGTTCAGGCGGCCTCCACCAATGCTAGCGTTTCAGAAACAGTTTGACCACTACGTGCGCATCTCCCCTTGCGTCGCCTAGTGTTACTGTCTCCACCTCTGCTAGTGTGCCAGCCATAGTGTCGACCAGTGCGTGCGTTTCGCTCCGTGCGTCGATTAGTTTCACCACCTCCACCTCTGCTAGCGTCGCAGCCAGGTTGTCGACGAGTGCGTGCGTATTGCCCCGTGCGTCGCCTAGTGACACCACCTCCACCTTTGCTAGCGAGTCACCCAGTTTCGACCAGTGCGTGCGTATCGCCCAGTGTGTCACCTATTGCCTCCACCACTGCTAGCGTGTCAGCCAGAGGGTCGACCAGTGAGTGCGCATCGCACAGTGTGTCGCCTACTGCGTCCACCTCTGCAACCATGTCAGCCAGAGTGTTGACCAGTGCGTGTGCTTAGCCCCGTGCTTCGCCTAGTGTCACCGCCTCCACCTCTGCTAGCGTGTCAACCAGTGTAGTCCAGCGCGTGCGCATCGCCCCCTCTGTCGACTACTGCCTCCACCTCTGCCAGCGTGTCAGCTAGTGTCGACCACCGCATGTGAATCGCGTCGTGTGTCGCCTACTGCCTCCACCTCTGCTAGCGTATAAGTCAGATTGTTGACCAGTGCGGACGTATCGCCCCGATTTTCGCCTAGTATCTTTGCCTCCATCTCTACAAGGGTTTCAGCCAGAGTTTTGAGCAGTGCGGGCGCATCGCCTGGTGTGTCGCCTACTGCTTCCACCACTGCAAGCGTGTCAGCCAGAGTGTCGACCAGTGCGTGCGCATAGCGCTATGTGTCGCCTTGTTTCACCAGTAGGCGACACACGTGGCGATGCGCACGCACTAATGGAAACTCTGGCTGAAACCCTTGCAGAGATGAAGGCAAAGACACTAGGCGAAACTCTGGGCGATGCGTCCGCACTGGTCAAAACTGTGACTGAAACGCTAGCAGAGGTGGAGGCAATAGACGACACACGGAGCGATGCGTACGCGATGGTCGAGACTCAGCCTGACACGCTGGCAGGGGTGGAGATGCTGACACTAGTCGACGCACGGGACGATATGCACGCATCGGTCGACACTCTTGCTGACTCGCTAGCAGAGGTGAAGGCGGAGGCAGTAGGTGACACACGGAGCAATGCGCACGCATTGGTCAACACTCTGGCTCACACGCTAATAGAGGTGGAGGCAGTAGGCGAGACACGGGGTGATGCGCACGCGCTTGTCGAGACTGGCTGACACGCTAGCAGAGGTGGAGGCAGCAGGTGACACACGGGGCGATGCGCGCGCAGTGGTCGACACTTTGGCTGACACGCTAGTAGAAGTGGAGGCGCTAACACTTGGCGACGCACGGGGCGAGGCGCACGCGCTGGTTGAAACTCCGGCTGACACGCTAGCAGAGGTGGAGGCAGTAGGCTACACACGTGGCTATGAGCGCGCACTGGTCGACACTCTGGCTGACACGCTAGCAGAAGTGGAGGCCGTAGGCGACACACGGGGCAAAGAACGCGCACTGGTCCACACTCTGGCTTACACGCTTGCAGAGGTGTAGGCGGTGACACTTGGCGACGAACGGGGCGCTCCGCACGCATTGGTCGACACTCTGGCTTATACGCTTGCAGAGGTTTAGGCAGTAGGCGACACACGGGGCGCTGCACAGGCGCTAGTCAACACTGTCTGTCATGCTAGCAGAAGTGGAGGCAGAAGGCGACACACGGGGCGATAGGCGCGAACTGGTCGACACTGTGGCTGACACGCTAGCAGTGGTGGAGGCAATAGGCGACACACCGGGCGATGAGCGCGCACTGGTTGACACTCTTGCTGACACGCTAACATTGGTGGAGGCGGTGACTCTAGGCGACGCACGGGTAATGCGCACCCACTTGTCAAACTCTGGCTTACACGCTAGCAGACGTAAAGGCAGTAGGCAACACACTGGGCGATGCGCACGCGCTGGTTGACACTGGCTGACACGCTAGTAGAGGTGGAGGAAGTAGGCAACACACGGGGCGAAGCGTACGCGCTGGTCGACACTCTGGCTGACACGCTAGCAGAGGTGGGTTGCCTAAACTAGGCGACACACGGGGCTATACGCACGCACTAGTCGACACTCTGGCTAGCAGAGGCGGAGGCAGTAGGCGACACATGAAGCGATGCGCACGCGCTGGTCGAAACTCTGGCTGACAGGCTAGAAGAGGAGGAGTCAGTAGGAGACACACGGGGCGATGCGCACGCACTGGTTGACAATCTGGCTGACACGCTAACAGAGGTTGAGGCTGTGATACTAGACGACACATGGGGCTATGCGCACGCACTGGTCGACACTCTGGCTGACACACTAACAGAGGTGGAGACTGTAACACAAGGTGACGCCCGGGGAAATGCGCACGCAGTGGTCGAATTCTTTCTGACACGCTAGCACTGGTGGAGGCCGCCTCAATCTCTAATAGCGTGTCAGCCAGGGTTCGACCAGTGGGTACACATTGCCCCATGCCTCGGCTAGAGTCACCGCCGCCACCTCTGCTAGCGTGTGACCAAGTGTCGACCAGCGGGTGCGCATCGCCCCGTGTGTCGCCTACTGCTTCCACCACTGCAGGCTTGTCAGCCAGAGTGTCGACCAGCGCGTGCGCATCGCCCCGTGTGTCGCCTAGTGTAACCGACTCTACCTCTGCTAGCGGGTCAGCAAGAGATTCGACCAGTGCCTGCGCATCGCTTCGTGTGCCGCCTAGTGTCACCGCCTTTACCTATGCTAGCGTGTTAGCCAGACTGTCGACCGGTCCGTGCGCATAAAACCTGTGTGTCACCTACTGACTCCAACTTTGCTAGCGTGCCAGCCAGTGTCGACAAACGTGTGCGCATCACCCATTGTGTCGCCTACTAACTGTACCTCTGCTACCGTGTCAGCCAGTGTCGACCACCGCGTACGCATGACCCAGTGTGTCGCCTACTGCCTCCACCTCCGCAAGCGTGTCAGCCAGAGTTTACCCAGTGCGTGCGCTTTGCCCCATGCGTCGGTAAGAGTCACTGCCTCCACCACTGCTAGCGTGTCACCCAAAGTGTCGACCAGTGCGTGCGTATCGCTCCGTGCGACGCCTAGTGTCACCACCTAAACTTCTGCTAGCGTGTCAGCTGGAGGTTCGACCAGCACGTACGCATCGCCCCGTGTGTCATCTACTGCCTCCACCTTTGCTAGCGTGTTAGTCAGAATTTTGACCAGTGCGAACGCATCGCACCGTGTGTCGCCTACTTCCTCCACCAGTGCTAGCGTGTTTGCCAGAGTTCGACGAGTGCGTGCGCATCGCCTTGTGGGTCGCCTAGTATCACCGCCTGCACCTTTGCTAGCGTGTCAGGCAGAGGGTCGATTAGGGCCTGCGGATCGTTCCGTGTGTAACCTATTGCCTCCACCACTGCCTCTTCAAGGGTGTCAGCCAGAGTGTCGACCACTGCGTGCGCATCGCCTTGTGTCTCGCCTACTGTCACCGCATCCACCTCTGCTATCGGGTCAGCCAGAGTGTCGAAAAGCGCCTGTACATCGCCCCGTTTGTCGCCTACTGCCTTCACCTTTGCTAGCGTGTCAGCCAGTGTCGACCAGCGCGTGCGTATCGCCCAGTGTGTCGCCTACTTACTCTACCTCTGCTAGCGTGTCAGCCAATGTCCACCACCGCGTACACATCGCCTAGTGTGTCGCCTACAGCCTCTACCTCTTCTAGCGTGCCAGGCATAGTGTCGACCAGTGCGTGCGTATCGCCGCGTAAGTCGCCTACTGCCTCCACCGCTGCTAGCGTGTCAGCCAGTGTCGACCAGTGCGTGCGCATTACCCGGTGTGTCGACTAATGCCTCGACCACTGCTAGCGTGTCAGCCAGTGTCGACCAGTGCGAACGCATCGCTCCGAGTGTCACCTAGTGTCTTTCCCTACATCTCTGCAACAGTGTCAGCCAGAGTTTCGACCAACGCGTTGCATCGCCCCGTGTGTCGCCTACTGCCTCCACCAGTGCTAGCGTGTCAGCCAGAGATCGACCAGTGCGTGCGCATCGCCCCGGGCGTCGCGTAGTGTCACCGTGTCCACAACTGCTAGCATGTCAGCCAGTTTCGACCAGTGCGTGCGGATCGCCCGGTGTGTCGACTATTGCCTCTACCACTGCTAGCGTGTCAGCCAGAGTGTCGACCAGTGCGTGGGCATCGCCTTGTGCGTCGCCTAGTGTCCATCGCCTTCACCTCTGCTAGCGTTTCAGTCAGATTGTTGACCAGTGCGGACGCATCGCCCCGATTTACGCCTAGTGTCTTTGCCTCCATCTCTCCAAGGCTTTCAGCCAGAGTTTCGATTAGTGCGTGCGCATCGCCCCGTGTGTCGCCTACTGGTGAAACTAGGCGACACATAGGGCTATACGCACGCACTGGTCGACACTCTGGTTGACACGCTTGCAGAGGTGGAGGAGGTAGACGACACACGACTCGATTCGCAAGCGGTGGTCAGCACTAGCTGACACGCTGGCAGAGGTGGAGGCAGTAGGCGACAGAGGATGCGATGCGCACGCGCTGGACTACACTGGCTGCCACGCTAGCAGAGGTGGAGGCAGTAGGTGACACATTGTGCGATGCGCACTCACTGGTCGAAACTGGGTGACCCGCTGGCAAAGGTGGAGGTGGTGTCACTAGGCGACGCACGGGGCAATACGCACGCACTCGTCGACATCCTGGCTGAGACGCTAACAGAGATGGAGGCCGTGACACTAGGCGACGCAAGGGGAGATGCGCACGCAGTGGTCGAACTCTTTCTGAAACGCTAGCATTGGTGGAGGCCGCCTAAACCTCTGCTAGCCAGAGTGTCGACTAGTGTTTGCGCATAGCCCCGTGTGTCGCCTAATTTTGCCGCCCACACCTCTGCTAGCTTGTCAGCCACAGTGTCGAGCAGTGTGTGCGCATCGCCGCGTCTGTTCCCTACTGACTCCTCCTATTCAAGCCTTTCAGCCAGAGTGTCGACCAGCGCGTGTGCATCCCTTGATGTGTCGCCTACTGCCTCCACTTCTGCTAGCCAGTGTCGACTAGTGCGTTCGCATACCCCACTTTGTTGCCTACAGGCTCCATCTCTACTGCCGTGTCAGCAAGTGTCGACCAGCGCATGCGAATCGCGTCGTGTGTCGCCTACTGCCTGAGCCTCTGCAAGCGTGTCAGTCAGAGTGTCGACCAGTGCGCGCTCATCGCCCCGTGCGTCGCCTAGTCTCACGCCTTCACCTCTGTTATCGTGTCAGCCGGAGTTTCAACTACAGCGTGCACATCGCCCCGTGCGTAGCTAAGTGTCACCGCCTCCACCTCTGCTAGTGTTTCAGCCAGAGTGTTGACCAGTGCGCGCATCGCCCCGTGTGTCGGCTACTGCGTCCACCTCTGCTACCGTATCATCCAGTCTCGACCAGCGCGTGCGTATCGCCCCTGTGTGTCGCCTACAGTCTACACCTCTATTAGCGTGTCAGCCAGAGGTTCGACTAGTGTGTGCGTATCGCCCCGTGTGTCGCCTACTTCCTCCACCTCTGCCAGCGTGTCAGCCAGTGTCAAGCAGCGCATGCGCAAAGCCCCATTTCTCGGCTACATCCTCCACCTCTGCTAGCGTGTCAGTTGGAGTGTCGACTAGTGCGTGCGAATCGCCCCATGTGTCGCCTATTGACTCCTCCTCTTCAAGCATGTCAGCAAGAGTTCGACCAGTGGGTGCGCATTGCCCCGAGCGTCGGCTAGAGTCACCGCCGCAACCTATGCTTGCGTGTCAGCCAGTGTCGACCAGCGGGTGCGCATCGCCCCGTGTGTCGCCTTGTGTCTTTGCCTCATTCTCTGCAAGGGTGTCAGCCAGAATTTCGAGCAGTGCATGCGCATCGCCCGTGTTTCGCTTACTGCCTCCTTCGCTGCTAGCCTTTCAGTCAGTGTGGACCAGCGCGTGCGCATGGCCCGTGTGTCGCCTACAGCCTCCACCTCTGCTAGCGTGTCAGCCAGAAAGTTGACCAGTGCGTGCGCATAGCCCCGTGTGTCGCCTAGTGTCTCCGCCTCTATCTCTGCTAGCGTGTCAGCCACAGTGTTGACCAGCGTGTGTCCATCGCTCCGTGTATCGCCTAGCGTCACCGCCTCCACCTCTGGTAGCGTGTCAGTCAGATTGTCGAACAGGGCGTGTGTATCGCCCCGTCAGTCGGCTACTGACTCCATCTCTGCTGGCGAGTCAGCCAGTGTCGACCAGCGCGTGCGCATCGCCCCGTGTCTCGCCTACTACCTCCACCTCTATTAGCGTTTCAGCCAGAGTCTTGACCAGTGCGTGCACAGCGCCCCGTGTGTCGCCTATTGTAACCGACACTACCACTGCTGGCGGGTCAGCAAGAGATTCGACCAGTGCCTGCGCATCGCTTCGTGTACCGCCTAGTGTCACATCCTTCACCTGTGCTAGCGTGTAAGCCAGAGTGTCGACCAGTGCGTGCCGTTCGCCCCGTGTGTCGCCTACTGCCTCTACCTCTGCTAGTGTGTCAGTCAGGGTGTCGACCAGTGCGAACGCATCGCCCCGTATGTCGCCTAGTGTCACTGCCTCCACCTCTGCTAGCGTGTCAGACAGCGTCGACCAGCGTGTGCGCACTCATGTGTCACCTACTGCCAAAACCTCTGCTGCGTGTCTTCCAGCGTGTCAAACAGTGCGTGCGCATCGCTATGTTCGTCGCATAGTGTCACCACCTTCTTCTCTGCTACAGTGTCAGCCAAAGTGTCGACCAGTGCGTACGCATCGCCCCGTTTTTCGCCTACAGCCTAAACCTCTGCTAGCGTGCCAGCCAGAGTTCGACCAGTGGGTGCGCATTGCCTCGTCCGTCGCCTAAAGTCACCACCGCCACCTCTGCTAGCGTGTCAGCCGGTGTCGACCAGCGTGTGCGCATCGCCCTGTGTGTCACCTACTGCCTCCACATCTGCTAGCGTGTCAGCAAGTGTCGAACAGTACGTGCGCATCACCCCGCGTCTCGCCTACTGCCTCCACCTCTATTAGCGTGTCAGCCAGAGTGTTGACCAATGCGTGCGCATCGCCCCGTGTGTCACCTACTGCCTCCGCCTCCACCTCTCTTGGCGAGTCAGGAAGAGTGTCGACCGATGCGTGCGTATCAACCCGTGCGTCGACTAGTGTCACCACCTCCACCTCTGGCAGCATGTCAGCCAGAGTCTGGACCATTGCGTGCGCATCGCTCCGTGTGTCGCCTACTGCCTCCACCTCTGCTAGCGTTTCAGTCAGATTGATGACCAGTGTGGACGCATCGCCCCGATTTTCGCCTAGTGTCTTTGCCTCCATCTCTGCAAGGGTTTCAGCCAGAGTTTCGATTAGTGCGTGCGCATCGCCCCATGTGTCGCCTACTGGTGAAAGTAGGCGACACATAGGGCTATGCGCACGCACTGGTCGACACTCTTGCTGATACGCTTGCAGTGGGGGAGGCAGTAGGTGACACACGGGTCAATGCACACGCACTGGTCGACACTCTGGCTGACACACTAGCAGAGGTGGAGACCGTGACACTAGGCGACGCAAGGGGAGATTCGCACGCAGTGGCCGAACTGTTTCTGACACGCTAGCATCGGTGGAGGCCGCCTAAACCTCTGCTAGCCAGAGTGTCGACTAGTGGGTGCGCATAGCCCCGTCTGTCGCCTAGTTTCAGCGCCTACACCTCTGCTAGCGTGTCAGCCAGAGTGTCGACCAGCGCGTGCGCATCGTCCAGTGTGTCGCCTACTGCTTCCACCTCTGCTTGCGTGTCAGTCAGAGTGTCGACCAATGTGTGCCCATCGCCCTGTGTGTCACCTACTGCCTCCACCTGCTAGCGTGACAACCAGAGTGTTAACCAGTGCGTGCGCATAGCCCCGTGTGTAGTCTAGTGTCAACGCCTCAACTTCTTTTAGCGTTTCAGCCAGATTGTCAACCGGTGCGCGCGTATCGCCCCGTGTGTCGCCTACTACCTGTACCTTTGCTAGCGTGTCAGCCAGTGTCGACCAGCGCGTCCGCATCGCCCTATGTGTCGTCTACTGGTTCCACCTCTGCTAGCGTGTCAGGGAGAGTGTCGACCAGTGCTGCGCATCGCTCCGTGTGTCGCCTACTGACTCTTTTTCTTCTAGCGCGTCAGCCAGAGTTTCGAAAAGCGCGTGCGTATCGCTTCATGTGTTGCCTACTGCCTCCACCTCTGCTAGTGTGTCAGTTAGAGTGTCGACCAGTGCAAACGCATCGCCCCGAGTGTCGCCTAGTGTCTTTGCCTCCATCTCTGCAAGAGTGTCATCCAGAGTTTCGACCACTGCGTGCGCATCGCCCCGTATGTCGCCTAGTGTCATCGCCTCCACCTCTGCTAGCATGTCAGACAGTCTCGACCAGTGTGTCCGCACCCATATGTCGCCTACTGCCAAAACCTCTGCTGCGTGTCTGGGAGCGTGTCAAACAGTGCGTGCGCATCGCTATGTGCGTCGCCTAGTGCCACCACCTCCTTCTCTGCTTCCGTGTCAGCCAATTTGTCGACAAGTGGGCGCTCATCGCCCCGTGTGTTGCTTACTGCCTATACTTCTGCTAGCGTGTCAGCGAGAGTGTAGACCAGTGCGTACGCATCGCCCCGTGTTTCGTCTACAGCCTAAACCTCTGCTAGCGTGTCAGCCAGAGTTCGACCAGTGGGTGCGCATTGCCCCGTCCGTCGCCTAAAGTCACCGCCGCCACCTTTGCTAGCGTGTTAGCCAGTGTCGATCAGCGGTTACGCATCGCTCCGTGTGTCGCCCTTTGTCTTTGCCTCATTCTCTGCAAGGGTGTCAGCAAGAGTTTCCACCAGTGCGTGCGCATCGCCCGGTGCGTCGCCTACTGCCTCCACCTCTGCTAGCGTGGCAGCGAGAGTGTCAACCAGTGTGTGCGTATCGCCCCGTGCGCCGCCTAGTGGCACCGCCTCCACTTCTGCTAGCTTTTCAGCCAGAGTGTCAGGCATTGCGTGCGCATCGCCCGGTGTGTCGGCTACTGCCTGCACCACTGCAAGCGTGTCAGCCAGCGTGTCTACCATCGCGTGCGCATCGCACCGGGTGTCGCCGACTGCATCCACGTCTGCCAGCGTAACAGTCAGAGTGTTGACTAGTGCGAACGCATCGCCTGGAGTGTCGAATAGTGTCTTTGCCTCCATCTCTGCAAGGGTGTCAGATAGAATTTCGAACCGTGCTTCCCATCGCCCCGTTTGTCGCCTAGTGTCACCGCCTCCACCTCTGCAAGCGTGTCACCTGGAGTGTCGACTAGTGAGTGAGCAACGCTATCTGCGTCGCCTAGTGTCAACGCCTCCACCTCTGCTATCGTGTCAGGCAGTGTCGACCAGCGTGTGCGCAACGACCAGTGTGCAACCTTATGCCTCCACCACTACGAGCTTATCAGCCAGAGCTCGACCAGTGCGTGCGCATTGCCCCGTGGGTCGCCTAGAGTGACCGCCTCCACCACTGCTAGCGTGTCAGCCAGAGTATCGACCAGTGCGTGCGCATCGCCGTGTGCCTCACCTAGTTTTACCGCCTCAACCTCTGCTACGGTGTCAGCCAAAGTGTCGACAGGTGCGCGCTCATCGCTCCGTGTGTCGCCTATTAATTACACTTCTGCTAGCGTGTCAGCGAGTGTCGACCAGTGCGTGCAGACCGCCTCGTGCGTTGCCTAGTGTCACTGCCTCCACCTCTGTTAGCGTGTCAGCCAGACTGTCGCTGACACGCTAGTAGAAGTGGAGGCGCTAACACTTGGCGACGCACGGGGCGAGGCGCACGCGCTGGTTGAAACTCCGGCTGACACGCTAGCAGAGGTGGAGGCAGTAGGCTACACACGTGGCTATGAGCGCGCACTGGTCGACACTCTGGCTGACACGCTAGCAGAAGTGGAGGCCGTAGGCGACACACGGGGCAATGAACGCGCACTGGTCCACACTCTGGCTTACACGCTTGCAGAGGTGTAGGCGGTGACACTTGGCGACGAACGGGGCGCTCCGGACGCATTGGTCGACACTCTGGCTTATACGCTTGCAGAGGTTTAGGCAGTAGGCGACACACGGGGCGCTGCACAGGCGCTAGTCAACACTGTCTGTCATGCTAGCAGAAGTGGAGGCAGAAGGCGACACACGGGGCGATAGGCGCGCACTGGTCGACACTGTGGCTGACATGCTAGCAGTGGTGGAGGCAATAGGCGACACACCGGGCGATGAGGGCGCACTGGTTGACACTCTTGCTGACACGCTAACATTGGTGGAGGCGGTGACTCTAGGCGACGCACGGGTAATGCGCACCCACTTGTCACACTCTGGCTGACACGCTAGCAGAGGTAAAGGCAGTAGGCAACACACTGGGCGATGCGCACGCGCTGGTTGACACTGGCTGACACGCTAGTAGAGGTGGAGGAAGTAGGCAACACACGGGGCAATGCGTACGCGCTGGTCGACACTCTGGCTGACACGCTAGCAGAGGTGGGTTGCTGAAACTAGGCGACACACGGGGCTGTACGCACGCACTAGTCGACACTCTGGCTTGCAGAGGCGGAGGCAGTAGGCGACACATGAAGCGATGCGCACGCGCTGGTCGAAACTCTGGCTGACAGGCTAGAAGAGGAGGAGCCAGTAGGAGACACACGGGGCGATGCGCACGCACTGGTTGACAATCTGGCTGACACGCTAACAGAGGTTGAGGCTGTGATACTAGACGACACATGGGGCTATGCGCACGCACTGGTCGACACTCTGGCTGACACACTAACAGAGGTGGAGACTGTAACACAAGGTGACGCCCGGGGAAATGCGCACGCAGTGGTCGAATTCTTTCTGACACGCTAGCACTGGTGGAGGCCGCCTCAATCTCTAATAGCGTGGCAGCCAGGGTTCGACCAGTGGGTACACATTGCCCCATGCCTCGGCTAGAGTCACCGCCGCCACCTCTGCTAGCGTGTGACCAAGTGTCGACCAGCGGGTGCGCATCGCCCCGTGTGTCGCCTACTGCTTCCACCACTGCAGGCTTGTCAGCCAGAGTGTCGACCAGCGCGTGCGCATCGCCACGTGTGTTGCCTAGTGTAACCGACTCTACCTCTGCTAGCGGGTCAGCAAGAGATTCGACCAGTGCCTGCGCATCGCTTCGTGTGCCGCCTAGTGTCACCGCCTTTACCTATGCTAGCGTGTTAGCCAGACTGTCGACCGGTTCGTGCGCATAAAACCTGTGTGTCACCTACTGACTCCACCTTTGCTAGCGTGCCAGCCAGTGTCGACAAACGTGTGCGCATCACCCATTGTGTCGCCTACTAACTGTACCTCTGCTACCGTGTCAGCCAGTGTCGACCACCGCGTACGCATGACCCAGTGTGTCGCCTACTGCCTCCACCTCCGCAAGCGTGTCAGCCAGAGTTTACCCAGTGCGTGCGCTTTGCCCCATGCGTCGGTAAGAGTCACTGCCTCCACCACTGCTAGCGTGTCACCCAAAGTGTCGACCAGTGCGTGCGTATCGCTCCGTGCGACGCCTAGTGTCACCACCTAAACTTCTGCTAGCGTCTCAGCTGGAGGTTCGACCAGCACGTACGCATCGCCCCGTGTGTCATCTACTGCCTCTACCTTTGCTAGCGTGTCAGTCAGAATTTTGACCAGTGCGAACGCATCGCACCGTGTGTCGCCTACTGCCTCCACCAGTGCTACCGTGTCAGCCAGAGTTCGACGAGTGCGTGCGCATCGCCTTGTGCGTCGGCTAGTATCACTGCCTCCACCTTTGCTAGCGTGTCAGCCAGAGGGTCGATTAGTGCGTGCGGATCGTCCCGTGTGTCACCTACTGCCTCCACCTTTGCTAGCGTGTCAGCCAGAGGGTCGATTAGTGCGTGCGCATCGCCCGGTGTGTCGACTACTGTCTCCACCTCTGCTAATGTGTCAGTCAGAGTGTCGACCAGTGCGAACGCATCGCCCCGAGTGTCGCCTTGTGTCTTTTCCTCTATCTCTGCAAGAGTGTCATCCAGAGTTTTGACCAGTGCGTGCGGATCGCCCCGTGCGTCCTCTAGTGTCACCGCGTTTTAGCCAGAGTGTCAGCCAGTGCGTAACCATCGCCCCATGTGTCGCATACTGACTCCTCCTCTTCTAGCATGTCAGCCAGAGTGTCAACCAGTTCGTGCGCATAACCCCGTGTGTCGCCTAGTATCTTTGCCTTATTTTTTGCAAGCTTGTTAGCCAGAGTGACGACAAAAGCACGCGCATCGCCCCGTGTGACTTCTACTGCCTCCACCTCTTCTATCGTGTCAGCCAGAGTGTCGACCAGTGCGTGCGCATCGCCCCGTGTATTACCTACTGCCTCTTCGTCTGATAGCGTGTCAGCGAGTGTTGATTAGTGCGTTCGTATCACTCCATGCGTCACTTACTGCCTTTACCACTGCTAGCGTGTCAGCCAGAGTGTTCACCAGTGCGTACGCATAGCCCTATGTGTCGCCTAGTGTCACCAGTAGGCGACACACGGGGCGATGCGCACGCACTGGTCGAAACTCTAGCTGAAACCCTCGCAGAGATGGAGGCAAAGACACTAGGCGAAAGTAAGGGCAATGCGTCCGCACTGGTCAACACTGTGACTGAAACGCTAGCAGAGGTGGAGGCAGTACGCGAAAAACGAAGCGATGCGTACGCGATGCTCTAGACTCTGGCTGACACGCTGGCAGAGGTGGAGGTGGTGACAGTAGGCGACGCACGGGGCGATACGCACGCACTGGTCGACACTCTATCTGACACGCTAGCCGAGGTGGAGGCTGTAGGCGACACACGGGCGATGCGCACGCGCTGGTGGAAACTGGCTGAAAGGCTAGCAGAGGTGGATGCAGTAAGCGACACACGGGCGATGCGTATGCACTGGTCGACACTCGGGCTGACACGCTAGCAGAGGTGGCGGCGGTGACACTAGGTGACGCACAGGGCCATGAGCACGAACTGGTCTACACTCTGGCTGACACGCTAGAAGAGGACGAGTCAGTAGGCGACGCACGGGGCGATGCGCACGCACTTTTCGACACTTTCGCTGCCACGCTAGCAGAGGTGGAGGCAATAGGTGACACACGAGTCGATGCGCACGCACTGATCGACACTCTGGCTGACACGCTAGCAGAGGTGGAGACCTTGACACTAGGCGACGCACGGCGAGATGTGCACGCACTGGTCGAACTCTTTCTGACACGCTAGCCTACTTGTGGAGGCAGCAGCCGACACACGGGGCGATGCGCGCGCACTAGTCGACACTCTGGCTGACCCGCTAGCAGAGGTGGAGGCGGTGACACTAGGCTACACACGGGGCTATGCGCACGCACTGGTTAACAATCTGGCTGACACGCTAGCAAAGGTGGAGCCAGTAGGCGACACATGAGGCTATCCGCACGCACTTTTCTAAACTGGCTGACAGGGTAGCAGAGGTGGAGGAATTAGCCGACACATGGGGTGATGCGCACGCACTGGACGACACTGGCTGACACGCTAGCAGAGGTAAAGGCGGTGACACTAGGCGACTCACATAGCGATGCGCACGCACTGGTCGAACTCTTGCTGACATGCTAGCACTGGTGGAGGCAATAGGCAACACACCGGACGATGCGCACCCACTGGTCAAAACAGGTTGACTCGCTAGCAGAAATGGAGCCAGTAGGCAACACACGGGGCTATACGTACGCGCTGGTCGTCACTTTCTGACACGCTAGTAGAGATGGAGCCAGTAAGCAACACACGGGGCGATGCGCACGTTCTGATCAACACTCTGGCTGACACGCTAGCGGAGGTAAACGCGGTGACTCTAGGCGACGCACGGGGTAATGCGCACGCACTGGTCGAACTCTGGCTGACACGCTAGCAGTGGTGGAGGCGGTGACTCTAGGCAACGCACGGGGCAATTAGCATGCACTGGTCGACACTCTGGCTAGCAGAGGTGGAGGCAGTAGGCGACACATGAAGCGATGCGGACGCGCTGGTCGACACTCTGGCTGACACGCTTGAAGAGGAGGAGTCAGTAGGCGACAGATGCGGCGATGCGCACGCACTGGTCGACAAAATCCCTGACACACTAGCAAAGGTTGAGGCGGTGACACTAGGCGACGGACGGGGCGATGCGCACGCAGTAGTCGACACTCTAGCTGACACGCTAGCAGAGGTGGAGGGGGTGACACTAGGCAACGGACGGGGTGATGCGGACGCAGTAGTCGACACTCTAGCTGACACGCTAGCAGAGGTGAAGGCGGTGACACTAGGCGACGCACGACGCCTTGCGTACGCACTGGTCGAACTGTGGCTGACTTGCTAGCACTGGTGGAGAAAGTAGCCGACACACTGGGCGATGCGGACACGGTGGTCAACACTGGCTGACACGGTAGCAGAGGTGGAGGCAGTAGGCGACACACGGGGCCATGTACACGCGCTGGTCGAAACTCCTGCTGACCCGGTAGCAAAGGTGGATGCGGTGACAATAGACGACACACAAGGCGATACGCACGCACTGGTCGACACTCCGGCTTACACCCTTGAAGAGGCAGTGGTGGATTTAATAGGCGATAAACCGGGCGATACGCACGCACTAGTCGAAACTGGCTGTCACGCTAGCAGGGGTGGAGGCAGTAGGCGACACACGGGGCGATGAGCGCGCACTGGTCCACATTCTGGCTTACACGCTTGCAGAGGTGTAGGCGGTGACACTTGGCGACGCACGGGGCGCTGCGCACGCGTTGGTCGACACTCTGGCTTACACGCTTGCAGAGGTTTAGGCAGTAGGCGACACACGGGGCGCTGCACACGCGCTAGTCGACACTGGCTGACATTCTAGCAGAAGTGGAGGCAGAAGGCGACACACGGGGCGATAAGCGCGCACTGGTCGACACTTTGTCTCTCACGCTAGCAGTGGTGGAGGCAATAGGTGACACACCGGGCGATGCAGACGCACTGGTCGAAACTGGTTGACCCGCTAGCAAAGGTGGAGGTGGCCATACTTGGCGACGCACAGGGCAATACGCACGCACTGGTCGACACTCTGGCTTATACGGTAGCAGAGGTGAGGGCAGTAGGCGACAAACGGGGCGATGCGCACGAGCTGGTGGACACTGGCTGACACGCTAGAAGAGGTGAAGGCAGTAGTCGATAGAGGGGGCGATGTGCACGCACTGGCTGGTACTGGCTGACAAGGTAGCAGAAGTGGAGGCAGTAGGCGACAAACGGGGCGATAAGCGCGCACTGGTCGACACTTTGGCTGACACGGTAGCAGAGGTTGAGGCGGTGAAACTAGGCGACACACGGGGTTATACGAACGCACTAGTCAACACTCTGCCTTGCAGAGGTGGTGACACTAGGCGACGCACGGGGCGATACGCACGCAGTGGTCGACACTCTGGCTGACACACTATCAGAGGTGGAGACTGTGACAAAAGGTGACGCCCGGAGAAATGCGGACGCAGTGGTGGAATTCTTTCTCACACCCTAGCACTGGTGGAGGCCGCTTCAACCTCTGCAAGAGTGTCAGCCAGAGTTTCGACTAATGTGTGCGCATCGCCTCGTGTGTCGCCTACTGCCTCCACCAGTGCAAGCGTGTCAGCCAGAGTGCGACCAGTGCGTGCGCATCGCCCCGTTCGTCGCATAGTGTCACCGTGTCCACAACTGCTAGCATGTCAGCCAGTGTCGACCAGTGCGTGCGCATCGACCGGTGTGTCGACTATTGCCTCTACCACTGCTAGCGTGTCTACAAGAGTGTCGACCAGTGCGTGCGGATCGCCTCGATCGTCGCCTAGTGTCACCCCCTCCACTTCTGCTAGCTTTTCAGCCAGAGTGTTATCCAGTGCGTAAGCATCGCCCCGTGTTTCGCCTACTGATTCCTTCTCTTTTAGCGTGTCAGCCAGAGTGTTGACCAGATCGTGCGCATCGCCCGATGCGTCACCTACTGTCACCACCTCCACCTCTGTTAGCGTGTCAGCCCGAGTGTCGACCAGTACATGCATATGAACCCGTGTGTTGCCTACTGCCTCCACGTCTGCTGGCGTGTCAGCCAGAGTGTTGACCAGTGCGTGCGCATCGCCCCGTGTGTCGCCTAGTGTAACCGACTCTACCTCTGCTAGCGGGTCAGCAAGAGATTCGACAAGTGCCTTCGCGTCGCTTCGTGTACCACCTAGTTTCACCGCCTTCACCTATGCTAGCGTGTTAGCCAGCGTGTCGACCAGTGCGTGCCCTTCGCCCGGTGTGTCGCCTACTGCCTCCACCACTGCTAACGTGTCAGCCAGAGTGTAGACCAGTGCGCGCTTGGCGCCCCGTGTTTTGCTTACGGCCTCCACCCCTGCTAGCGTATCTGCCAGAGTGTCGAACAGTGTGTGCGCATCTCCCCGTGCGTCGCCTAGTGTCACGCCTCCACCTCTGCTAGCGTGTCAGCCAGATTTTCAACCACCGCGTGCGCATCGCCCCGTGCGTCGCCAGGTGTCATCGCCTCCACCTCTACTAGCGTGTCAGCCAGAGCGTCGACCACTGCGCGCGCATCGTCCCGTGTGTCACCTACTGCCTCCATCTCTGCAAGAGATTCAGCCAGAGTTTCGACCAGTGCGTGCGCATCGCCCCGTGTGTCGCCTAGTGGTGACACTAGGCGAAACATAGCACAATACGCACGCATTGGTGAACACTCTCGCTGACACTCTAGCAGAGGTGGAGGCAGTAGGTGACGCATGGGGCAAGACGTACGCACTGGTCGACACTCTCGCTGACACGCCATCAGACGAAGAGGCAGTAGGTGATACACGGAGCAATGAGCACGCACTGGTCGATACTCTGGCTGACACGCTTGCAGTGTTGGAGGCAGTAGGTGACACACCGGTCGATGCGCATGCACTGGTCGAAACTCTGACTGACACGATAGCAGAGGCTTAGGGAGTAGGCGACACACGACGCGATTCGCCTGCGGTGGTCGACACTAGCTGACACGCTAGCAGAGGTGGAGGCAGTAGTTGACAGACGGGGCGATGTGCACGCGCTGTTCGACACTGGCTGACACGCTAGCGGAGGTGGAGGCAGTAGGCGACACACTTGGCGATGAGCGTGCGCTGGTCAACACTCTCTCTGATACGCTAGCACTGGTGGAGGCAAAGACACTAGGCGACACTCGGGGCGATGCATACGCACTGGTCGACACTATGCCTGACACGCAAGCAGAGGTAGAGGCAGTGACACTAGGCGAAGCACGGGGCTAAGCGCACGCACTGGTCAACACTCTGGCTGACTCGGTTGCAGAGGTGGAGGCAGTAGGCGACACACTGTGCGATGCGCACGCACTGGTCGACACTCTGGCTGACACGCTAGCACTGGTGGAGGCAATAGTCGATACACTCGGCGACGCGTACGAAGTGGTCGAAACTGGCTGACACGCTACCAGAGGTGGAGGCAGTAGTCGACACACTGGGCGATGCGCACGCGCTAATCGACACTCTGGCTGACATGCTAGCAGTTGTGGAGACGGTGACACTAGGCGACGCATGGGGCGATGCGCACGCACTGTTCGACACTCTGGCTGAAACTCTTGCAAAGATGGAGGCAAAGACACTAGGAGACACTCGGGGCGATTTGCTCGCACTAGTCGACACTCTGACTGACACGGTAGCAGAGGTGGAGGATGTAGGCGACACACGGAGCAAGGCGCACACGGTGGTCGGTTTTGGCTGACACGCTAGCGGAAGTGGAGGCAGTAGGCGACACACGGGGCGATGGGCACGAATTGGTCGACACTCTGACTGACACGCTAGCAGAGATGGAGGTAATAGGCAACACACGGGGCGATGCGTACGCGCTGGTCTAAACTCTGGCTGACACGCTAGCAGAGGTGTGGGCGGTGAAACTAGGCGACACACGGGGCTATGCGCACGTACTAGTCGACACTCTGGCTAGCAGAGGTGGAGGCAGTATGCGACACATAAAGCAATGCGCACGCGCTGGTCGAAACTCTGGCTGACACGCTAGAAGAGGAGGAGTCAGAAGGCGACACACGGGGCGATGCACACGCACTGGTTGACAATCTGGCTGACACGCTAACAGAGGTTGAGGCGGTGACACTACGCGACGCATGGGGAGATGCGCACGCAGTGGTCGAACTCTTTCTGAGACGCTAGCACTGGTGGAGGCCGCCTCAACCTCTGCTACCGTGTCAGCCAGAGTGTCAACCAGTGCGCGCGTATCACCCCGTGTGTCGCCTACTGCCTACACCCCTACTAGCGTGTCAGCCAGTGTAAACCAGCGCCTGCGCATTGCCCTATGTGTCGCCTACTGACTCCTCCTCTTCAAGCATGTCAGCCAGAGTGTCGACCAGTGCGTGCGAATCGCCTGGTATCTCGCCTACTGCCTCCACCACTGCAAGCGTGTCAGCCAGAGTTTCGACCAGCGCGTGTGCATCGCCCCGTGCGTCGCCTAGAGGCACCGCCTTAACTTTGGCTAGCGTTTCAGCCAGATTGTCAGCCATTGCGGAAGCATCGCCCCGTGTGTCGCCTACTGACTCCTCCTCTTCTAGAGTTCAGCCAGAGTGTCGACCACTTCGTGCGCATCGCCCTGTGCGTCACCTACTGCCTCCACCTCTGCTAGACTAACAACCAGAGTGTTAACCAGTGCGTGCGCATAGCCCCGTGTGTCGCCTAGTGTCAACGCCTCAACGTCTTTTAGCGTTTCAGCTAGATTGTCAACCGGTGAGCGCGTATCGCCCCGTGTGTCGCCTACTACCTCCACCTTTGCTAGCGTGTCAGCCAGTGTCGACCAGCGTGTCCGCATCGCTACATGTGTCGTCTACTGCTTCCACCTCTGCTAGAGTGTCAGGAAGAGTGTCGACCAGTGCTGCGCATCGCTCCGTGTGTCGCCTACTGACTCCTCCTCTTCTAGCGTGTCAGCCAGAGTTTCGACCAGCGCGTGCGCATCGCTCAATGTGTCGCCTACTACCTCCACCTCTGCTAGCCAGAGTGTCGACCAGTTACTGCCCATCGCCCTGTGCGTCACCTAGTGTCACTGCCTCCACCTCTGCTAGCGTGTCAGCCCGAGTGTCGACCAGTGCATGCATATCGCCTTGTGTGTTTCCTACTGCCTCCACCTCTGCTAGCGGGTCAGCAAGAGATTCGACCAGTGCCTGCGCAACGCTTCGTGTGCCGCCTACTGTCACAGCCTTTACCTATGCTAGCGTGTTAGCCAGAGTGTCGACCAGCGAGTGCCGTTCGCCCCGTGTGTCGCCTACTGCCCCCACCAATGCTAGCGTGTCAGCCAGAGTGTCGACCAGTGCGTGTGATTCGCCCTGTGTTTCGCCTAGTGTCACCGCCTCCAACTCTGCTAGCGCGTCAGCCAGAGTGTCGACCTGTGCGTGCGCATCGCCCCGTGCGACGCCTAGTGTCACCATTTAAACCTCTGCTAGCGTGTCAGTCGGAGGTTCGAGCAGCACGTCCGCATCGCTCCGTGTGTCATCTACTGCCTCTACCTCTGCCAGCGTGTCTGTCAGAATTTTGACCAGTGCGCACGCATCGCCCCGAGTGTCGCCTATTCTCTTTGCCTCCATCTCTGCAAGGGTGTCAGCCAGAGTGTTGACTTGTGCGTGCACAGCGCCCCGTGTGTCGCCTAGTGTAACCGACTCTACCACTGCTAGCGGGTCAGCAAGAGATTTGACCAGTGCCTGCGTATCGCTTCGTGTACGCCTAGTGTCACCGCCCTCACCTGTGCTAGCGTGTCAGCCAGAGTGTAGACCAGTGCGCGGGCATCGTCCCGATTGTCTCCTACTGCCTTTACCTCTGCGAGCTTCTCAGCCGGAGTGTCGACCAGTGCGTGCGTATTGCCCCGTGCCTTGCCTACTGTCACCACCTCCACCTTTGCTAGCGGGTCAACCAGTGTCGACCAGTGCGGACGCATCGCCCCGATTTTCGCCTAGTGTCTTTGCCTCCATCTCTCCAAGGGTTTCAGCGAGAGTTTCGATTAGTGCGTGCGATCGCCCCGTGTGTCGCCTACTGGTGAAACTAGGCGACACATAGGGCTATACGCACGCGCTGGTCGACACTCTGGCTGAAACCCTAGCAGAGGTGGAGGCAATAGGCGACACACGACGCGATTTGCATGCGGTGGTCGACACCAGCTGACACGCTGGCAGAGGTGGAGGCAGTAGGCGACAGAGGGGGCGATCCGCACGCGCTGGACTACACTGGCTGACACGCTAGCAGAGGTGGAGGCAGTGACACTAGGCGAAGCACGGGGCTAAGCGCACGCACTGGTCAACAATCTGGCCGACATGGTTGCAGAGGTGGACGCAGTAGGCGACACACTGTGCGATGCGCACTCACTGGTCGACACTCTGGCTGACACGCTAGCAGTGGTGGAGGCAATAGGTGACACACTGGGCGATACGCACGCACTGGTGGAAACTGGGTGACTTGCTAGCAAAGGTGGAGGTGGTGTCACTAGGCGACGCACGGGGCAATACGCACGCACTCGTCGACAACCTGGCTGCGACGCTAGCAGAGGTGGAGGTGGTGAAATTAATCGACGCACGGAGCGAAACGCAGGCACTGGTCGACACTCTGGCTGGCACACTAGCAGAGGTGGAGACCGTGACACTAGGCGACGCAAGGGGAGATGCGCACGCAGTGGTCAAACTGTTTCTGAAACGCTAGCATTGGTGGAGGCCGCCTCAACCTCTGCTAGCCAGAGTGTCGACTAGTGCGTACGCATAGCCCCGTGTGTCGCCTAATTTTACCGCCCACACCTCTGCTAGCGTGTCAGCCAGAGTTTCGACCAGCGCGTGCGCATAGCTTCATTGTGTCGCCTACTGCCGCAACCTCTGCCAGCCAGAGTGTCGACCACCGCGTGGGCATCGCTTGGTGCGTCGCCTAGTGCCACTGTCTCCACCTCTGCTAGCATCTCAGCCACAGTGCGACCAGCGCATCGCTCAGTGCGTCGGCTAGTCTCACCGCCTCCACCTCTGCTGGCGTGTCAGCCAGAGTGTCGACCAGTGCGTACGCATCGCCCAGTGTGTCGCCTACTGCCTCGACCTCTTGTAGCGTGTCAGCTAGAAAGTTGACCAGTTCGTGCGCATCGCCCTGTGCGTCACCTAGTGTCACCGCCTCGACCTCTGCTAGCGTGTCAGCCAGAGTGTCAACCAGTGCGTGGTCATCGCCTTGTGTGTCGCCTACTGCCTCCACCTCTGCTAGTGTGTCAGTCAGAGTGTCGACCAGTGCGAACGCATCGCCCCGAGTGTCGCCTAGTGTCTTTGCTTCCACCTCTGCTAGCGTGTCAGACAGTGTCGACCAGCGTGTGCGCATATACTCGTGGTTCGCCTACAGCCTAAACCTCTGCTAGCGTGTCAGCCAGTGTCGACCAGCTGGTGCGCATCGCTCCGTGTGTCGCCCTGTGTCTTTGCCTCATTCGCTGCAAGAGTCTCAGCAAGAGTTTCGACCAGTGCGTGCGCATCGCCCGGTGCGTCGCCTACTGCCTCCACCTCTGCAAGCGTGTCAGGCAGATTGTCAACCAGTGCGTGCGCATCGGCCCGTTTGTCGCCTACCGACACCTCCTCTTTTAGCAAGTCAGCCAGAGTTTCGACCAGTGCGTGCGCATCGCTTCATGAGTCGCCCACTGCCTCCTTCTCTTCTAGCGTGTCACTCACAGTTTTGACCACTGCGAACGCATCGCCCCGAGTTTCGGCTAGTGTCTTTGCCTGCATCTCTGCAAGGGTTTCAGCCAGAGTTTCGACCAGTGCGACAGCATCGCCCCGTGCGTCGGGTAGTGTCACCGCCTCCCCCACTGCTACCGGGTCAGCCAGAGTATCGACCAGTTCGTGCACATCGCCCCGTGTGTCGCCTACTGCCTCCACCTCTGCTACCGTGTCAGGCAATGTCGACCACCGTGTGCGCATCGCCCAGTGTGTCAGCTACCTTCTCTACAAGTGCTAGCAAGTTAGCCACAGTTCGACCAGTGCGTACGCATCGTGTCGTGCGTCGCTTAGTGTCACCGCTTCTCTCACTGATACCGTGTCAGCCAAACTGTTGACCAGTGCGCGCATATCGCCCCGTGTGTCGCCTACTTCCTGCACTTCTGCTAGCGTGTCAGCCAGGTACCGACCAGCGTGTGCGCATTGCCCAGTGTATCGTCTACTAACTCTACCTCTCTTAGCGTGTCAGCCACTGTCGACTTGCGCGTGCGCATCGCCCAGTGTGTGGCCAACTGCCTCCACCTCTGCAAGCGTGTCAGCCAGAGGGTCGACCAGAGCGAACGCATCGCCCCGAGTGTCGCCTAGTGTCTTTCCCTACATTAATGCAAAGAGTGTCAGCCAGAGTTTCGACCAGTGCGTGCGTATCGCCCCTTGTGTCGCCTACTGCCTGCACCAGTGCCAGCGTGTCAGGCATAGTCTCGACCAGTGTTTGCGCATCGCCGCGTCTGTCACCTACTGACTCCTCCTTTTCAAGCCTGTCTGCCAGAGTGTCGACCAGCGCGTGCGCATCGCTTCATGTGTCGCCTACTCCCTCCACCTCTGCTAGCGTGTCAGCCAGAGTGTCGACCAGTGCGTGCGAATCGCCTGGTGTCTCGCCTACTGCCTCCACCACTGCAAGCGTGTCAGCCAGAGTTTCGACAAGCGCGTGTGCATCGCCCCGTGCGTCGCCTAGAGGCACCGCCTCAACTTCTGCTAGCGTTTCAGCCAGAGTGTCAACCATTGCGTAAGCATCGCCCCGTGTGTCGCCTACTGCATCCACCTCTGCTAGCGTAGCAGTCAGAGTGCTGACTAGTGCGAACGGATCGCCTGGAGTGTCGCCTAGTGTCTTTGCCTCCATCTCTGAGAGGGTGTCAGCCAGAATTTCGAACCGTGCGTGCGCATCGCCCCGTTTGTCGCCTAGTGTCACCGCCTCCACCTCTGCTAGCGTGTCAGCCAGTGTTAACCAGCGTGTGCGCATCGACCAGTGTGTCACCTAATGCCTCCACCACTTCGAGCTTATCAGCCAGAGTTCGACCAGTGCGTGCGCATTGCCCCGTGGGTCGCCTAGAGTCACCGCCTCCACAACTGCTAGCGTGTCAGCCAGAGTGTCGACCAGAGCGTGCGCATGGCCCCGTGTGTCACTTACTGCCTCCACCTCTGCTAGGGTGTCAGCCAGACTGTCGCCCAGTGCGAACGCATCGCCCCGAGTGCCGCCTAGTGTCTTTTCCTCCATCTCTGAAAGGGTGTCATCCACAGTGTCGACCAGTGCGTGCGTATCGCCCGGTGTGTCGCCTACTTCCTCCACCTCTGCTAATGTGTCAGTCAGAGTGTAGACCAGTGCGAACGCATCGCCCCGAGTGTCGCCTAGTGTCTTTTCCTCCATCTCTGCAATAGTGTCATCCAGAGTTTCGACCAGTGCGTGCGCATAGCCCCGTGCGTCCCCTAGTGTCACCGCGTTTTAGCAAGAGTGTCAGGCAGTGCGTAAGCATCGCTCCATGTGTCGCCTACTGACTCCTCCTCTTCTAGCATGTCAGCCAGAGTGTCGACCAGTTCGTGCGCATAACCCCGTGTGGCGCCTAGTGTCTTTGCCTTATTTTTTGCAAGCCTCTTAGAAAGAGTGACGACAAGAGCGCGCGCATCGCCCCGTGTGTCTCCTACTGCCTCCACCTCTGCTAGCGTGTCAGCCAGTTTCGACCAGCGCGTGCGCATCCCCCTTTCTGTCGCCTACTGCCTCCACCTTTGCTAGCGTGTCAGCTTGTGTCGACCACTGCATGCGAATCGCGTCGAGTGTCGCCTACTGCCTAAGCCTCTGCTAGCGTGTCTGTCAGAGTTTCGACCAGTGGGTGCGTATCGCCCGGTGTGTCGCCTACTGCCTCCACCACTGCAAGCGTGTCAGCCAGAGTGTCGACCAGTGCGTGTGCATCGCCCCGTGTATTGCCTACTGCCTCTTCGTCTGATAGCGTGTCAGCGAGAGTGTTGATTAGTGCGTACGTATCGCCCCATGCGTCACCTACTGCCTCCACCTCTGCTAGCGTTTCAGCCAGAGTGTTCACCAGTGCGTGCGAATAGCCCTATGTGTCGCCTAGTGTCACCAGTAGGCGACACACGGGGCGACGCGCTCGCACTGGTCGAAACTCTAGCTGAAACCCTTGCAGAGATGGAGGCAAAGAGACTAGGCGAAAATCGGGGCGATGCGTCCGCACCGGTCAACACTGTGACGGAAACGCTAGCAGAGGTGGTGACAGTAGGCGACACACGGGGCGATGCGTACGCGATGGTCGAGACTCTGGCTGACACGCTGGCAGAGGTGGTGGTGGTGACAATAGGCGACGAACGGAACGATACGCACGCACTGGTCGACACTCTAACTGACACGCTAATAGAGGTAAAGGTAGTAGTCGAGACACGGGGCGATGCGCACGCGCTGGTCGACACTGGCTGACACACTAGCAGAGATGGAGTCAGTAGGCGACACACGGGGCGATGCACACGCCCTGGTCGACAATCTGACTGACACGCTAGCAGAGGTGGAGGCGGTGACGCAAGGCGATACACGGAGCGATGCGCACACGGTGGTCAACACTCTGGCTGACACGCTAGCATAGGTAGAGGCGGAGACACTAGGCAACACACGGGGCTATGCGCACGCACTGGTCAATTTTCTAGATGACACGCTAGCAGAGGTGGAGGCTGTAGGCGACACACCAGGCAATGCGCACGCACTGCTCCAAACTCTGGCTGAAACCCTTGCAGAGATGGAGGCAAAGACACTAGGCAAAAATCGGGGCGATGCGTCCGCACTGGACAACAATCTGACTGAAACGATAGCAGAGGTGGAGGCAGTAGGCGACACACGACGCGATTCGCATGCGGTGTTCGACACTAGCTGACACGCTGGCAGAGGTGGAGGCAGTAGGCGACACAGGGGTCGATGCGCACGCGCTGGACTACACTGGCTGACACGCTAGGAGAGGTGGAGGCAGTGACACTAGGCGAAGCACGGGACTAAGCGCACGCACTGGTCAACACTCTGGGTGACATGGTAGCAGAGGTGAAGGCAGTAGGCGACACACTGTGCGATGCGCACTCACTGGTCGACACTCTGGCTGACACGCTAGCAGTGGTGGAGGCAATAGGTGACACACTGGGCGATACGTACGCACTGGTCGAAACTGCGTGACCCGCTAGCAAAGGTGGAGGTGGTGTCACATGGCGACGCACGGGGCAATACGCACGCACTCGTCGATAACCTGGCTGTGACGCTAGTAGAGGTGGAGGTGGTGAAACTAATCGACGCACGGGGCGAAACGCACGCACTGGTTAACACTCTGGCTGACACGCTAGCAGAGGTAAAGGCAGGAAGTGGCACACGGGGCGATGCTTAAGCACTGGTAGTCACTCTGGATGACACGCTAGCAGAGGTGGAGGCAGTGACTCTAGGCGACGCACGAGGCGATGCGTACGCACTGGTCGAACTCTGGCTGATAAGCTTGCAGTGTTGGAGGCATTAGGTGACACACTGGTCTATGCGCACACGCTGGTCGACACTGGCTGACACGCTAGCAGAAGTGTAAGCAATAGGCGACACACGGGGCGATGCGTGCGCACCTGTCGACACTTTGGGTGACACCGTAGCAGAGGTTGAGGCAGTAAAACTAGGTGAGGCACAAGGCGATGCGCACGCACTGGTCGACACTCTGGCTGACACGCTAGCAAAGGTGGAGCCAGTAGGCGACGCATGAGGCTATCCGCACGCACTTTTCTAAACTGGCTGACACGCTAGCAGAGGTGGAGGCAATAGGCGACACATGGGGTGATGCGCACGCACTGGACGACACTGGCTGACACGCTAGCAGAGGTGGAGGCGGTGACACTAGGCGACTCACATAGCGATGCGCACGCACTGGCTGAACTCTTGCTGACATGCTAGCACTGGTGGAGGCAATAGGCAACACACCGGGCGATGCGCACCCACTTGTCAAAACAGGTTGACACGGTAGCAGAGATGGAGCCAGTAGGCAATACACGGGGCTATACGCACGCGCTGGTCGTCACTTTCTGACACGCTAGTAGAGATGTAGCCAGTAGGCAACAAACGGGGCGATGCGCACGTTCTGATCAACACTCTGGCTGACACGCTAGCGGAGGTAAACGCGGTGACTCTAGGCGACGCACGGGGTAATGCGCACGCACTGGTCGAACTCTGGCTGACACGCTAGCAGTGGTGGAGGCGGTGACTCTAGGCGACGCACGGGGCAATTCGCATGCACTGGTCGACACTCCGGCTTACACCCTTGCAGAGGCAGTGGTGGATTTAATAGGCGATAAACCGGGCGATACGCACGCACTGGTCGAAACTGGCTGTCACGCTAGCAGGGGTAGAGGCAGTAGGCGACAGACGGGGCGATGAGCGCGCACTGGTCCAAACTCTGGCTTACACCCTTGCAGAGGTTTAGGCAGTAGGCGACACAAGACGCGATTCGCCTGCGGTGGTCGACACTAGCTGACACGCTAGCAGAGGTGGAGGCAGTAGGCGACAGAGGGGGCGATGTGCACGCGCTGGTCGACACTGGCTGACACGCTAGCGGAGGTGGAGGCAGTAGGCGACACACTTGGCGATTAGCGTGCGCTGGTCAACACTCTGGCTGATACGCTAGCACTGGTGGAGGCAAAGACACTAGGCGACACTCGGGGCGATGCATACGCACTGGTCGACACTATGCCTGACACGCAAGCAGAGGTAGAGGCAGTGACACTAGGCGAAGCACGGGGCTAAGCGCACGCACTGGTCAACACTCTGGCTGACTCGGTAGCAGAGGTGGAGGCAGTAGGCGACACACTGTGCGATGCACACGCACTGGTCGACACTCTGGCTGACACGCTAGCACTGGTGGAGGCAATAGTCGATACACCCGGCGACGCGTACGAAGTGGTCGAAACTGGCTGACACGCTACCAGAGGTGGAGGCAGTAGTCGACACACTGGGCGATGCGCACGCGCTAATCGACACTCTGGCTGACATGCTAGCAGTTGTGGAGACGGTGACACTAGGCGACGCATGGGGCGATGCGCACGCACTGTTCGTCACTCTGGCTGAAACTCTTGCAGAGATGGAGGCAAAGACACTAGGAGACACTCGGGGCGATTTGATCGCACTAGTCGACACTCTGACTGACACGGTAGCAGAGGTGGAGGATGTAGGCGACACACGGAGCAAGGCGCACGCGCTGGTCGGTTTTGGCTGACACGCTAGCGGAAGTGGAGGCAGTAGGCGACACACGGGGCGATGGGCACGCATTGGTCGACACTCTGAATGACACGCTAGCAGAGATGGAGGTAGTAGGCAACACACGCGGCGATGCGTACGCGCTGGTCTAAACTCTGGCTGACACGCTAGCAGAGGTGTGGGCGGTGAAACTAGGCGACACACGGCGCTATGCGCACGTACTAGTCGACACGCTGGCTAGCAGAGGTGGAGGCAGTACGCGACACATAAAGCAATGCGCACGCGCTGGTCGAAACTCTGGCTGACACGCTAGAAGAGGAGGAGTCAGAAGGCGACACACGGGGCGATGCACACGCACTGGTTGACAATCTGGCTGACACGCTAACAGAGGTTGAGGCGGTGACACTAGGCGACACTTGGGGCTATGCCCTCGCACTGGTTAACACTCTGGCTGACACGCTAGCAGAGGTGGAGGCGGTGACACTACGCGACGCACGGGGAGATGCGCACGCAGTGGTCGAACTCTTTCTGAGACGCTAGCACTGGTGGAGGCCGCCTCAACCTCTGCTACCGTGTCAGCCAGAGTGTCAACCAGTGCGCGCGTATCACCCCGTGTGTCGCCTACTGCCTCCACCCCTACTAGCGTGTCAGCCAGTGTAAACCAGCGCCTGCGCATTGCCCTATGTGTCGCCTACTGACTCCTCCTCTTCAAGCATGTCAGCCAGAGTGTCGACCAGTGCGTGCGAATCGCCTGGTATCTCGCCTACTGCCTCCACCACTGCAAGCGTGTCAGCCAGAGTTTCGACCAGCGCGTGTGCATCGCCCCGTGCGTCGCCTAGAGGCACCGCCTTAACTTTGGCTAGCGTTTCAGCCAGATTGTCAGCCATTGCGGAAGCATCGCCCCGTGTGTCGCCTAGTGACTCCTCCTCTTCTAGAGTTCAGCCAGAGTGTCGACCACTTCGTGCCCATCGCCCTGTGCGTCACCTACTGCCTCCACTTCTGCTAGACTAACAACCAGAGTGTTAACCAGTGCGTGCGCATAGCCCCGTGTGTCGCCTAGTGTCAACGCCTCAACGTCTTTTAGCGTTTCAGCCAGATTGTCAACCGGTGAGCGCGTATCGCCCCGTGTGTCGCCTACTACCTCCACCTTTGCTAGCGTCTCAGCCAGTGTCGACCAGCGTGTCCGCATCGCCCCATGTGTCGTCTACTGCTTCCACCTCTGCTAGAGTGTCAGGAAGAGTGTCGACCAGTGCTACGCATCGCTCCGTGTGTCGCCTACTGACTCCTCCTCTTCTAGCGTGTCAGCCAGAGTTTTGACCAGCGCGTGCGCATCGCTTCATGTGTCGCCTACTAACTCCACCTCTGCTAGCCAGAGTGTCGACCAGTTTGTGCGCATCGCCCTGTGCGTCACCTAGTGTCACTGCCTCCACCTCTGCTTTGTGTCAGCCCGAGTGTCCACCAGTGCATGCATATCGCCTTGTGTGTTTCCTACTGCCTCCACCTCTGCTAGCGGGTCAGCAAGAGATTCGACCAGTGCCTGCGCAACGCTTCGTGTGCCGCCTACTGTCACAGCCGTTACCTATGCTAGCTTGTTAGCCAGAGTGTCGACCAGCGCGTGCCGTTCGCCCCGTGTGTCGCCTACTTCCCCCACCACTGCTAGCATGTCAGCCAGAGTGTCGACCAGTGCGTGTGATTCGCCCTGTGTGTCGCCTAGTGTCACCGCCTCCAACTCTGCTAGCGTGTCAGCCAGAGTGTCGACCTGTGCGTGCGCATCGCCCCGTGCGACGCCTAGTGTCACCATTTAAACCTCTGCTAGCGTGTCAGTCGGAGGTTCGAGCAGGACGTCCGCATCGCTCCGTGTGTCATCTACTGCCTCTACCTCTGCCAGCGTGTCAGTCAGAATTTTGACCAGTGCGCACGCATCGCCCCAAGTGTCGCCTATTCTCTTTGCCTCCATCTCTGCAAGGGTGTCAGCCAGAGTGTTGACTTGTGCGTGCACAGCGCCCCGTGTGTCGCCTAGTGTAACCGACTCTACCACTGCAAGCGGGTCAGCAAGAGATTTGACCAGTGCCTGCGCATCGCTTCGTGTACGCCTAGTGTCACCGCCTTCACCTGTGCTAGCGTGTTAGCAAGAGTTTCGACCAGTGCGTGCCGTTCGCCCCTTGTGTCGCCTACTGCCCCCACCACTGCTAGCGTGTCAGCCAGAGTGTCGACCAGTACGCGGGCATCGTCCCGTTTGTCTCCTACTGCCTTTACCTCTGCGAGCGTCTCAGCCGGAGTGTCGACCAGTGCGTGCGTATTGCCCCGTGCCTCGCCTACTGTCACCACCTCCACCTCTGCTAGCGGGTCAACCAGTGTCGACCAGTGCGGACGCATCGCCCCGATTTTCGCCTAGTGTCTTTGCCTCCATCTCTCCAAGGGTTTCAGCGAGAGTTTCGATTAGTTCGTGCGATCGCCCCATGTGTCGCCTACTGGTGAAACTAGGCGAGACATAGGGCTATACGCACGCACTGGTCGAAACTCTGGCTGAAACCCTTGCAGAGATGGAGGCAAAGACACTAGGCGAAAATCGGGGCGATGCGTCCGTACTGGTCAACAATCTGACTTAAACGCTAGCAGAGGTGGAGGCAGTAGGCGACACACGACGCGATTTGCATGCGGTGGTCGACACTAGCTGACACGCTGGCAGAGGTGGAGGCAGTAGGCGACAGAGGGGGCGAAGCGCACGCACTGGTCAACACTCTGGCTGACATGGTTGCAGAGGTGGACGCAGTAGGCGACACACTGTGCGATGCGCACTCACTGGTCGACACTCTGGCTGACACGCTAGCAGTGGTGGAGGCAATAGGTGACACACTGGGCGATACGCACGCACTGGTCGAAACTGGGTGACTCGCTAGCAAAGGTGGATGTGGTGTCACTAGGCGACGCACGGGGCAATACGCACGCACTCGTCGACAACCTGGCTGAGACGCTAGCAGAGGTGGAGGTGGTGAAATTAATCGACGCACGGATCGAAACGCACGCACTGGTCGACACTCTGGCTGGCACACTAGCAGAGGTGGAGACCGTGACACTAGGCGACGCAAGGGGAGATGCGCACACAGTGGTCAAACTGTTTCTGAAACGCTAGCATTGGTGGAGGCCGCCTCAACCTCTGCTAGCCAGAGTGTCGACTAGTGCGTACGCATAGCCCCGTGTGTCGCCTAATTTTACCGCCCACACCTCTGCTAGCGTGTCAGCCAGAGTTTTGACCAGTGCGTCCGCATGGCTTCATTGTGTCGCCTACTGCCTCAACCTCTGCTAGCCAGAGTGTCGACCACCGCGTGCGCATCGCTTGGTGCGTCGCCTAGTGCCACTGTCTCCACCTCTGCTTGCGTCTCAGCCACAGTGCGACCAGCGCATCGCTCAGTGCGTCGGCTAGTCTCACCGCCTCCACCTCTGCTGGCGTGTCAGCCAGAGTGTCGACCAGTGCGTACGCATCGCCCAGTGTGTCGCCCACTGCCTCGACCTCTTGTAGCGTGTCAGCTAGAAAGTTGACCAGTTCGTGCGCATCGCCCTGTGCGTCACCTAGTGTCACCGCCTCCACCTCTGCTAGCGTGTCAGCCAGAGTGTCAACCAGTGCGTGGTCATCGCCCCGTGTGTCGCCTACTGCCTCCACCTCTGCTAGCGTGTCAGCCAGACTGTCGCCCAGTGCGAACGCATCGCTCCGAGTGCCGCTTAGTGTCTTTTCCTCCATCTCCGAAAGGGTGTCATCCAGAGTGTCGACCAGTGCGTGCGTATCGCCTGGTGTGTCGCCTACTTCCTCCACCTCTGCTAATGTGTCAGTCAGAGTGTAGACCAGTGCGAACGCATCGCCCCGAGTGTCGCCTAGTGTCTTTTCCTCCATCTCTGCAAGAGTGTGATCCAGAGTTTCGACCAGTGCGTGCGCATCGCCACGTGCGTCCCCTAGTGTCACCGCGTTTTAGCAAGAGTGTCAGCCAGTGCGTAAGCATCGCCCCATGTGTCGCCTACTGACTCCTCCTCTTCTAGCATGTCAGCCAGAGTGTCGACCAGTTCGTACGCATAACCCCGTGTTGCGCCTAGTGTCTTTGCCTTATTTTTTGCAAGCTTGTTAGAAAGAGTGACGACAAGAGCGCGCGCATCGCCCCGTGTGTCTCCTACTGCCTCCACCTCTGCTAGCGTGTCAGCCAGTTTCGACCAGCGCGTGCGCATCGCCCCTCTGTCGCTTACTGCCTCCACCTTTGATAGCGTGTCAGCTTGTGTCGACCACTGCATGCGAATCGCGTCGAGTGTCGCCTACTGCCTAAGCCTCTTCTAGCGTGTCTGTCAGAGTTTCGACCAGTGCGTGCGTATCGCCCGGTGTGTCGCCTACTGCCTCCACCACTGCAAGCGTGTCAGCCAGAGTGTCGACCAGTGCGTGTGCATAGCCCTATGTGTCGCCTAGTTTCACCAGTAGGCGACACACGGGCGATGCGCACGCGCTGGTCGACACTGGCTGAAAGGCTAGCAGAGGTGGAGGCAGTAAGCGACACACGGACGATGCGCATGCACTGGTCGACACACGGGCTGATACGCTAGCAGAGGTGGAGGAGGTGACACTAGTTGACGCACAGGGCCATGCGCACGAACTGATCTACACTCTGGCTGACACGGTAGAAGAGGTGGAGGATGTAGCCGACAAATGGATCTTTGCGCATGCGCTGGTCGACAGTGGCTGACACGCTGGCAGAGGTGGATTCAGTAGGCGACACACGGGGCGATACGCGCACACTGGTTGACAATCTGGCTGACACGCTATCAGAAACAGTTCGACCACTGCGTGCGCCTCCCCGTGCGTCGCCTAGTGTCATGGTCTCCACCTCTGCTAGTGTGTCAGCCAGAGTGTTGACCAGTGCGTGCGCATCGACCCGTGTGTCGCCGACTGCCTCCACCTCTGCTAGCGTGTCAGCCAGAGAGTCGAACAGTGAGTGCGCATCGCACAGTGTGTCGCCTACTGCCTCCACCTCTTCTACCATGTCAGCCAGAGTGTTGACCAGTGCGTGCGCTTAGTCCCGTGCTTCGCCTAGTGTCACTGCCTCCACCTCTGCTATCGTGTCAGCCACTGTAGTCCAGCGAGTGCGCATCGCCCCCTGTGTCGCCTACTGCCTCCTCCTCTGCCAGCGTGTCAGCTAGTGTCGACCACCGCATGCGAATCGCGTCGTGTGTCGCCTACTGCCTCTACCTCTGCTAGCGTTTCAGACAGATTGTTGACCAGTGCGGACGAATCGCCCCGTTTTCGCCTAGTGTCGTTGCCTCCATCTCTGCAATGGTGTCAGCCACAGTTTCGGCCAGTGCGTGCGAATCGCATCGTGTGTCGTCCACTGCCTTTACCAGTACTAGCGTGTCAGCCAGAGTGTCGATTAGTGCGTGCGCATCGTCCCGTGTTTCACCTACTTCCCTCACCTCTGCTACCGTGTCAGCCCGAGTGTCCACCAGTACATGCATATCAACCCGTGTGTTGCCTACTGTCTTCACCTCTGCTAGCGTGTCAGCCAGAGTGTTGACCAGTGCGTGCACAGCGCCCCGTGTGTCGCCTATTGTAACCGACTCTACCACTGCTAGCGGGTCACCAAGAGATTCGACCAGTGCCTGCGCATCGCTTCGTGTACCGCCTAGTGTCATCGCCTTCACCTGGGCTAGCGTATTAGCCAGAGTGTCGACCAGTGCGTGCCGTTCGCCCCGTGTGTCACCTACTGCCTCCACCACTGCTAGCGTGTCAGCCAGAGTGTCGACCAGTGCGCGCGCATCGCCCCGTTTGTCTCCTACTGCCTTTACCACTGCTAGCGTGTCAGCGAGAGTGTCGACCAGTGATTCGGTATTGCCCCGTGCGTCGCCTAGTGTCACCACCTGCACCTTTGCTAGCGGGTCAGCCAGTTTCGACCAGTGCGTGCGCATCGCCCGGTGTGTCACCTATTACCTCCACCACTGCTAGTTTGTCAGCCAGAATGTAGACCAGTGTATGCGAATCGCCCCGTGCGTCGCATAGTGTCATTGCCTCCACCTCTGCTAGCGTATCAGCCAGAGTGTCGACTAGTGCGCGCTCTGGACCCCGTGTTTCGCCTACGGTCTCCACCTCTGCTAGCCTATTTGCCAGAGTCTCGACCAGTGCACGTTCATCGCCAAGTGTGTCACTTACTGCCTCCACCTCTGCAAGCGTGTCAGCCAGAGCGTTGACCAGTGCGTGCGCATAGCCCCGTGTGTTACCTATTTTCTCCACCTCTGCTAGTGTGTCAGCCAGAGTTCCACCAGTGCGTGCGAATTGCTTTGTGCCTCACCTAGTTTCACCGACTCAACCTCTGCTACCGTGTCAGCCAGAGTGTCGAACAGTCCGTGCGCGTTGCCTCGTGTGTCACTTACTCCCTCCACCTCTGGTAGCGTCTCAGCCAGTGTCGACCAGTGCGGACAAATCGCCCCGATTTTCACCTAGTGTCTTTGCCTCCATCTCTCCAAGGGTTTCAGCCAGAGTTTCGATTAGTGCGTGCGATCGCCCCGTGTGTCGCCTACTAGTGAAACTAGGCGACACATAGGGCTATACGCACGCACTGGTCGACACTCTGGCTGACACGCTTGCAGTGGTGGAAGAAGTAGGCGACACACCAGGCAATGGGCACGCACTGCTCGAAACTCTGGCTGAAACCTTTGCAGAGATGGAGGCAAAGACACTAGGCAAAAATCGGGGCGATGCGTCCGCACTGGTCAACAATCTGACTGAAACGCTAGCAGAGGTGGAGGCAGTAGGCGACACACGACGCGATTCGCATGCGGTGGTCGACACTAGCTGACACGCTGGCGGAGGTGGAGGCAGTAGGCGACACACGGGTCGATGCGGACGCGCTGGACTACACTGGCTGACACGCTAGGAGAGGTGGAGGCAGTGACACTAGGCGAAGCACGGGGCTAAGCGCACGCACTGGTCAACACTCTGGGTGACATGGTAGCAGAGGTGGAGGCAGTAGGCGACACACTGTGCGATGCGCACTCACTGGTCGACACTGGCTGACACGCTAGCAGTGGTGGAGGCAATAGGTGACACACTGGGCGATACGTACGCACTGGTCGAAACTGCGTGACCCGCTAGCAAAGGTGGAGGTGGTGTCACTAGGCGACGCACGGGGCAATACGCACGCACTCGTCGACAACCTGGCTGAGACGCTAGTAGAGGTGGAGGTGGTGAAACTAATCGACGCACGGGGCGAAACGCACGCACTGGTTAACACTCTGGCTGACACGCTAGCAGAGGTAAGGGCAGGAAGTGGCACACGGGGCGATGCTTAAGCGCTGGTAGTCACTCTGGATGACACGCTAGCAGAGGTGGAGGCAGTGACTCTAGGCAACGCACGAGGCGATGCGTACGCACTGGTCGAACTCTGGCTGATAAGCTCGCAGTGGTGGAGGCATTAGGTGACACACTGGTCTATGCGCACACGCTGGTCGACACTGGCTGACACGCTAGCAGAAGTGTAAGCAATAGGCGACACACGGGGCGATGAGTGCGCACCGGTCGACACTTTGGGTGACACCGTAGCAGAGGTTGAGGCAGTAAAACTAGGTGAGGCACAAGGCGATGTGCACGCACTGGTCGACACTCTGGCTGACACGCTAGCAAAGGTGGAGCCAGTAGGCGACACATGAGGCTATCCGCACGCACTTTTCTAAACTGGCTGACAAGCTAGCAGAGGTGGAGGCAATAGGCGACACATGGGGTGATGCGCACGCACTGGACGACACTGGCTGACACGCTAGCAGAGGTAAAGGCGGTGACACTAGGCGACTCACATAGCGATGCGCACGCACTGGTCAAACTCTTGCTGACATGCTAGCACTGGTGGAGGCAATAGGCAACACACCGGGCGATGCGCACCCACTGGTAAAAACAGGTTGACACGGTAGCAGAGATGGAGCCAGTAGGCAACACACGGGGCTATGCGCACGCGCTGGTCGTCACTTTCTGACACGCTAGTAGAGATGTAGCCAGTAGGCAACAAACGGGGCGATGCGCACGTTCTGATCAACACTCTGGCTGACACGCTAGCGGAGGTAAACGCGGTGACTCTAGGCGACGCACGGGGTAATGCGCACGCACTGGTCGACACTCTGGCTAGCAGAGGTGGAGGCAGTAGGCGACACATAAAGCGATGCGCACGCGCTGGTCGAAACTCTGGCTGACAGGCTAGAAGAGGAGGAGTCAGTATGCGACACACGGGGCGATGCGCACGCACTGGTTGACAATCTGGCTGACACGCTAACAGAGGTTGAGGCTGTGACACTAGACGACACATGGGGCTATGCGCACGCACTGGTCGACACTCTGACTGACACACTATCAGAGGTGGAGACTGTGACACAAAGTGACGCCCGGGGAAATGCGGACGCAGTGGTTGAATTCTTTTTGACACGCTAGCACTGGTGGAGGCCGCCTCAACCTCTGCTAGCGTGTCAGCCATAGTTCGACCAGTGGGTGCACATTGCCCCATGCGTTGGCTAGAGTCACCGCCGCCACCTCTGCTAGCGTGTCAGCCAGTGTCGACCAGCGGGTGCGCATCGCCCCGTGTGTCGCCTTATGTCTTTTCCTCATTGTCTGCAAGAGTGTCAGCCAGAGTTTCGACCACTGCGTGTGCATCGGCCGGTGTGTCGCCTACTGCCTCCACCACTGGAAGCTTGTCAGCCGGAGTGTCGACCAGCGCGTGCGCATCACCCCGTGTGTCGCCTAGTGTAACCGACTCTACCTCTGCTAGCGGGTCAGCAAGAGATTCGACCAGTGCCTGCGCATCGCTTTGTGTGCCGCCTAGTGTCACCGCCTTCACCTATGCTAGCGTGTTAGCCAGACTGTCGACCGGTCCGTGCGCATAAAACCTGTGTGTCACCTACTGACTCCACCTTTGCTAGCGTGCCAGCCAGTGTCGACCAGCATGTGCGCATCACCCAGTGTGTCGCCTACTAACTCTACCTCTGCTAGCGTGTCAGCCATAGTTCGACCAGTGGGTGCACATTGCCCCATGCGTTGGCTACAGTCACCGCCTCCACCACTGCTAGCGTGTCACCCAAAGTGTCGACCAGTGCGTGCGTATAGCTCCGTGCGACGCCTAGTGTCACCACCTAAACTTCTCCTAGCGTGTCAGCTGGAGGTTCGACCAGCACGTACGCATCACCCCGTGTGTCATCTACTGCCTCTACCTTTGCAAGCGTGTCAGTCAGAATTTTGACCAGTGCGAACGCATCGCACCGTGTGTCGCCTACTTCCTCCACCAGTGCTAGCGTGTCAGCCAGAGTTCGACGAGTGCGTGCGCATCGCCTTGTGGGTCGCCTAGTATCACCGCCTCCACCTTTGCTAGCGTGTCAGCCAGAGGGTCGATTAGTGCGTGCGGATCGTCCTGTGTGTAACCTTATTGCCTCCACCACTGCCTCTTGAAGTGTGTCAGCCACATTGTCGACCACTGCGTGCGCATCGCCTAGTGTGTCGCTTACTGTCACCGCATCCACCTCTGCTATCGGGTCAGCCAGAGTGTCGAAAAACGCCTGTACATCGCCCCGTTTGTCGCCTACTGCCTTCACCTTTGCTAGCGTGTCAGCCAGTGTCCACCACCGCGTACACATCGCCTAGTGTGTCGCCTACTGCCTCTACCTCTTCTAGCGTGTCAGGCATAGTGTCGACCAGTGCGTGCGTATCGCCGCGTAAGTCGCCTACTGCCTCCACCTCTGCTAGCGTGTCAGCCAGTTTCGACCAGTGCGTGCGCATTGCCCGGTGTGTCGACTAATGCCTCTACCACTGCTAGCGTGTCAGCCAGAGTGTCCACCAGTGCGTGTAAATCGCCTTGTGCGTCGGCTAGTGTCATCGCCTCCACCTCTGCAAGCGTGTCAGCCAGAGTGTTGACCAGTGCGAACGCATCGCTCCGAGTGTCACCTAGTGTCTTTCCCTACATCTCTGCAACAGTGTCAGCCAGAGTTTCGACCAATGCGTGCGTATCGCCCCGTGTGTCGCCTACTGCCTCCACCAGTGCTAGCGTGTCAGCCAGAGTTCGACCAGTGCGTGCGCATCGCCCCGGGCGTCGCGTAGTGTCACCGTGTCCACAACTGCTAGCATGTCAGCAAGTGTCGACCAGTGCGTGCGCATCGCCCGGTGTGTGGCCTACTAACTCTACCTCTGCTACCGTGTCAGGCAGTGTCGACCACCGCGTACGAATCGCCCAGTGTGTCGCCTACTGCCTCCACCTCCGCAAGCGTGTCAGCCAGAGTTCACCCAGTGCGTGCGCTTTGCCCCATGCGTCGGTTAGAGTCACCGCCTCCACCACTGCTAGCGTGTCACCCAAAGTGTCGACCAGTGCGTGCGTATCGCTCCGCGCGACGCCTAGTGTCACCACCTAAACTTCTGCTAGCGTGTCAGCTGGAGGTTCGACCAGCACGTACGCATCGCCCCGTGTGTCATCTACTGCCTCTACCTTTGCTAGCGTGTCAGTCAGAATTTTGACCAGTGCGAACGCATCGCACCGTGTGTCGCCTACTGCCTCCACCAGTGCTACCGTGTCAGCCAGAGTTCGACGAGTGCGTGCGCATCGCCTTGTGCGTCGCCTAGTATCACCGCCTCCACCTTTGCTAGCGTGTCAGCCAGAGGGTCGATTAGTGCGTGCGGATCGTCCCGTGTGTCACCTACTGCCTCCACCTCTGCTAGCGTGTCAGCGAGAGTGTCGACCAATGCGTGCGCATCGCCCGGTGTGTAACCTATTGCCTCCACCACTGCCTCTTCAAGGGTGTCAGCCAGAGTGTCGACCACTGCGTGCGCATCGCCTTGTGTGTCGCCTACTGTCACCGCATCCACCTCTGCTACCGGGTCAGCCAGAGTGTCGAAAAGCGCCTGTACATCGCCCAGTGTGTCGCCTACTGCCTCCACCTTTGCTAGCCTGTCAGCCAGTGTCGACCAGCGCGTGCGTATCGCCCAGTGTGTCGCCTACTTACTCTACCTCTGCTAGCGTGTCAGCCAGTTTCGACCAGTGCGTGCGCATTGCCCGGTGTGTCGACTATTGCCTCTACCACTGCTAGCGTGTCAGCCAGAGTGTCGACCAGTGCGTAGGCATCGCCTTGTGCGTCGCCTAGTGTCATCGCCTCCACCTCTGCAAGCGTGTCAGCCAGAGTGTTGACCAGTGCGAACGCATCGCTCCGAGTGTCACCTAGTGTCTTTGCCTACATCTCTGCAAGAGTGTCAAGCATAGGTTCGACCAATGCGTGCGCATCGCCCCGTGTGTCGCCTACTGCCTCCACCAGTGCTAGCGTGTAAGCTAGAGTTCGACCAGTGCGTGCGCATCGCCCCGTGCGTCGCGTAGTGTCACCGTGTCCACAACTGCTAGCATGTCAGCCAGTGTCGACCAGTGCGTGCGCATCGCCCGGTGTGTCGACTACTGTCTCCACCTCTGCTAGTGTGTCAGCCAGAGTGTCGACCACTCCGCGCGCATCGCCCCGTGTGTCGCCTACTGTCTCCACCTCTGCTAGCGTGTCAGCAATTCTCGACCAGCGCGTGCGCATCGCTTCGTGTCTCGCCTACTATCTCCACCTCTAATGGCGTCTCAGCCAGAGTGTTGACCAGTGCGTGCGCATCGCCCCGTGTGTCGCCTAGTGGTGACACTAGGCGAAACATAGGACTATGCGCACGCACTGGTGAACACTCTCGCTGACACGCTATCAGACGAAGAGGCAGTAGGTGATACACGGTGCGATGAGCACGCACTGGTCGATACTCTGGCTCACACGCTTGCAGTGTTGGAGGCAGTAGGCGACACACCGGTAGATGCGCACGCACTGGTCGAAACTCTGTCTGACACGATAGCAGAGGCTTAGGGAGTAGGCGACACACGACGCGATTCACCTGCGGTGGTCGACACTAGCTGACACGCTAGCAGAGGTGGAGGCAGTAGGCGACAGAGGGGGCGATGTGCACGCGCTGGTCGACACTGGCTGACACGCTAGCGGAGGTGGAGGCAGTAGGCGACACACTTGGCGATTAGCGTGTGCTGGTCAACACTCTTGCTGATACGCTAGCACTGGTGGAGGCAAAGACACTAGGCGACACTCGGGCGATGCATACGCACTGTTTGACACTCTGGCTGACACGCTAGCAGAGGTGGAGGCAGTAGGCGACACACTTGGCGATGAGCGTGCGCTGGTCAACACTCTTGCTGATACGCTAGCACTGGTCGAGGCAAAGACACTAGGCGACACTCGGGGCGATGCATACGCACTGGTCGACACTATACCTGATACCCAAGCAGAGTTAGAGGCAGTGACACAAGGCGAAGCACGGGGCTATGCACACGCACTGGTTAACACTCTGGCTGACACGCTTGCAGAGGTGGAGGTAGTAGGCGACGCACCGGGCGAAGCGCACGCACTGGTCGAAACTCTTGCTGACACTCTTGCAGAGAATAAGGCAAAGACACAGGGCGACACACGGAGCGATGCGCACCAGCTGGTGGACACTCTCGCTGACACGCTAGCAGAAGTATAGGCAGTAAGCGACACACGGGGCGATGAGCGCGCACTGGTCGACACTTTGGCTGACACGGTAGCACAGAAGGAGGTGGTGACACTAGGCGACGAATATAGCGATGCGCACGCACTGTTTGACACGCTGGCAGACACGCAGCAGAGGTTTTGGCAGTAGGCAACACATGGGTGCGCACACGGTGGTCGACACTGTCTGACACGCTAGCAGAGGTGGAGGCGGTGACACTAGGCGACATACGGGGAGATGCGCACGCAGTGGTCGAAACTCTGGATGACACACTTGCAGAGATGGAGGCAAAGACACTAGGCGAAACTCGGGGCGATGCGTTCGCACTGGTCGACACTCTGACTGACACACTAGCAGAGGTGGAGGCAGTAGGCGACACACGGGGCGATGACCACGCACTGGTTGACACTCTTGCTGACACGCTAGCAGAGGTGGAGGCGGTGACACTAGGTGACGCACAGGGCGATGCGCACGAACTGGTAAACTTTCTAGCTGACACGCTACAAGAGGTGAAGGGAGTAGGCGACACACTGGGCGATGCGTACGCACTGGTCGACACTCTGGCTGACACGCCTGCATAGGTGGAGGCGGTGACACTAGCCGACGCACTGAGCGATGCGCTGGTCGCACTGTGGCTGAGACGCTAGCAGAGGTGGAGACAGTGGCACTAGGCGACGCACCAAGCGATGCGCACTCGGTGGTCGACACTCTGGCTAGCAGAGGTTGAGGCAGTAGGCGACACAATGAAGCCATGCGCACGCGCTGGTTGAAACTCTGGCTGACACGCTAGTCAGTAGGCGACACACGAAGCGATGCGCAGCACTGGTCGACATTCTCCCTGACACGCTAGCAGAGGTGGAAGCAGTTGACGACACATGGGGCGATGCGGACGCGCTGGTCGACACTGGCTGACACGCTAGCAAAGGTGGAGGTAGTAAGCGACACACGGGGCGATACGCGGGCACCGTTTGACAATCTGGCTGAAACGCTAAAAGAAGTTGAGGCGTTGACACTAGGCTACACACGGGGCTATACGCACGCACTGGTTAACACTCTGGTTGTCACGCTTGCAGAGGTGGAGGCAGTAGGTGACACACGGGGCGAAAGGCACGCATTGGTCGAAACTCTGACTGACACGCTAGCAGAGGTGGAGGCAGTAGGCGACACACTGGGCGATGCGCACGCGCTGGTCGACACTGGCTGACACGCTAGTAGAGGTGGATGCAGTAGGCAGCACACGGGGAGATGCGTACGCGCTGGTCGGCACTCTGGCTGACACGCTAGCAGAGGTGTGGGCGGTAAAATTAGGCGACACACGGGGCTATGCGCACGCACTAGTCGACACTCTGGTTAGCAGAGGTTCAGGCGGCCTCACCAATGCTAGCGTTTCAGAAACAGTTTGACCACTGCGTGCGCATCTCCCCTTGCGTCGCCTAGTGTTACTGTCTCCACCTCTGCTAGTGTGCCAGCCAGAGTGTCGACCAGTGCGTGCGTTTCACTCCGTGCGTCGATTAGTTTCACCACCTCCACCTCTGCTAGCGTCTCAGCCAGGTTGTCGATGAGTGCGTGCGTATTGCCCCGTGCGTCGCCTAGTGACACCACCTCCACCTTTGCTAGCGAGTCACCCAGTTTCGACCAGTGCGTGCGTATCGCCCAGTGTGTCACCTATTGCCTCCACCACTGCTAGCGTGTCAGCCAGAGGGTCGACCAGTGAGTGCGCATCGCACAGTGTGTCGCCTACTGCGTCCACCTCTGCAACCATGTCAGCCAGAGTGTTGACCAGTGCGTGCGCTTAGCCCCGTGCTTCGCCTAGTGTCACCGCCTCCACCTCTGCTAGCGTGTCAGCCAGTGTAGTCCAGCGCGTGCGCATCGCCCCCTCTGTCGCCTACTGCCTCCACCTCTGCCAGCGTGTCAGCTAGTGTCGACCACCGCATGCGAATCGCGTCGTGTGTCGCCTACTGCCTCCACCTCTGCTAGCGTTTAAGTCAGATTGTTGACCAGTGCGGACGTATCGCCCCGATTTTCGCCTAGTATCTTTGCCTCCATCTCTGCAAGGGTTTCAGCCAGAGTTTTGAGCAGTGCGTTCGCATCGCCTGGTGTGTCGTCTACTGCTTCCACCACTGCAAGCGTGTCACGCAGAGTGTCGACCAGTGCGTGCGCATAGCGCTATGTGTCGCCTAGTTTCACCAGTAGGCGGCACACGTGGCGATGCGCACGCACTAATGGAAACTCTGGCTGAAACCCTTGCAGAGATGAAGGCAAAGACACTAGGCGAAACTCAGGGCTATGCGTTCGCACTGGTCAACACTGTGACTGAAACGCTAGCAGAGGTGGAGGCAATAGACGACACACGGAGCGATGCGTACGCGATGGTCGAGACTCAGGCTGACACGCTGGCAGAGGTGGAGGTGCTGACACTAGTCGACGCACGGGGCGATATGCACGCATCGGTCGACACTCTTGCTGATACGCTAGCACTGGTGGAGGCAAAGACACTAGGCGAAGCACGGGGATAAGCGCACGCACTGGTCAACACTCTGGCTGACTCGGTAGCAGAGGTTGAGGCAGTAGGCGACACACTGTGCGATGCGCACGCACTGGTCGACACTCTGGCTGACACGCTAGCACTGGTGGAGGCAATAGTCGATACACCCGGCGACGCGTACGAAGTGGTCGAAACTGGCTGACATGCTACCAGAGGTGGAGGCAGTAGTCGACACACTGGGCGATGCGCACGCGCTAATCGATACTCTGGCTGACATGCTAGCAGTTGTGGAGACGGTGACACTAGGCGACGCATGGGGCGATGCGCACGCACTGTTCGACACTCTGGCTGAAACTCTTGCAGAGATGGAGGCAAAGACACTAGGAGACACTTGGGGCGATTTGCTCGCACTGGTCGACACTCTGACTGACACGGTAGCAGAGGTGGAGGATGTAGGCAACACACGGAGCAAGGCGCACGCGCTGGTCGGTTTTGGCTGACACGCTAGCGGAAGTGGAGGCAGTAGGCGACACACGGGGCGATGGGCACGCATTGGTCGACACTCTGACTGACACGCTAGCAGAGATGGAGGTAGTAGGCAACACACGCGGCGATGGGTACGCGCTGGTCTAAACTCTGGCTGACACGCTAGCAGAGGTGTGGGCGGTGAAACTAGGCGACACACGGGGCTATGCGCACGCAGTAGTCGACACTCTGGCTAGCAGAGGTGGAGGCAGTAGGCGACACATAAAGCAATGCGCACGCGCTGGTCGAAACTCTGGCTGACACGCTAGAAGAGGAGGAGTCAGAAGGCAACACTTGGGGCTATGCGCTCGCACTGGTTAACACTCTGGCTGACACGCTAGCAGAGGTTGAGGTTGTGACACTCCGCGACGCACGGGGAGATGCGCACGCAGTGGTCGAACTCTTTCTGAGACGCTAGCACTGGTGGAGGCCGCCTCAACCTCTGCTACCGTGTCAGCCAGAGTGTCAACCAGTGCGCGCGTATCACCCCGTGTGTCGCCTACTGCCTACACCTCTACTAGCGTGTCAGCCAGTGAAAACCAGCGCCTGCGCATTGCCCTATGTGTCGCCTACTGACTCCTCCTCTTCAAGCATGTCAGCCAGAGTGTCGACCAGTGCGTGCGAATCGCCTGGTATCTCGCCTACTGCCTCCACCACTGCAAGCGTGTCAGCCAGAGTTTCGACCAGCGCGTGTGCATCGCCCCGTGCGTCGCCTAGAGGCACCGCCTTAACCTCCGCTAGCGTTTCAGCCAGATTGTCAGCCATTGCGTAAGCATCGCCCTGTGTGTCGCCTACTGACTCCTCCTCTTCTAGCGGTCAGCCAGAGTGTCGACCAGTTCGTGCGCATCGCCCTGTGCGTCACCTACTGCCTCCACCTCTGCTAGACTAACAACCAGAGAGTTAACCAGTGCGTGCGCATAGCCCCGTGTGTCGCCTAGTGTCAACGCCTCAACGTCTTTTAGCGTTTCAGCCAGATTGTCAACCGGTGAGCGCGTATCGCCCCGTTTGTCGCCTATTACCTCCACCTTTGTTAGCGTGTCAGCCAGTGTCGACCAGGGTGTCCGCATCGCCCCATGTGTCGTCTACTGCTTCCACCTCTGCTAGAGTGTCAAGAAGAGTGTCGACCAGTGCTGCGCATCGCTCTGTGTGTCGCCTACTGACTCCTCCTCTTCTAGCGTGTCAGCCAGAGTTTCGACCAGCGCGTGCGCATCGCTTCATGTGTCGCCTACTACCTCCACCTCTGCTAGCCAGAGTGTCGACCAGTTTGTGCGCATCGCCCTGTGCGTCACCTAGTGTCACTGCCTCCACCTCTGCTAGCGTGTCAGCCAGAGTGTTGACTAGTGCGTGCGTATCGCCACGTCTGTCGCCTAGTCTAACCGACTCTACCTCTGCTAGCGGGTCAGCAAGAGATTCGACCAGTGCCTGCGCATCGCTTCGTGTGCCGCCTACTGTCACAGCCTTTACCTATGCTAGCGTGTCAGCCAGAGTGTCGACCAGTGCGTGTGATTCGCCCTGTGTGTCGCCTAGTGTCACCGCCTCCAACTCTGCTAGCGTGTCAGCCAGAGTGTCGACCTGTGCGTGCGCATCGCCCCGTGCGACGCCTAGTGTCACCATTTAAACCTCTGCTAGCGTGTCAGTCGGAGGTTCGAGCAGCACGTCCGCATCGCTCCGTGTGTCATCTACTTCCTCTACCTCTGCCAGCGTGTCAGTCAGAATTTTGACCAGTGCGCACGCATCGCCCCAAGTGTCGCCTATTCTCTTTGCCTCCATCTCTGCAAGGGTGTCAGTTAGAGTGTTGACTTGTGCGTGCACAGCGCCCCGTGTGTCGCCTAGTGTAACCGACTCTACCACTGCTAGCGGGTCAGCAAGAGATTTGACCAGTGCCTGCGCATCGCTTCGTGTACGCCTAGTGTCACCGCCTTCACCTGTGCTAGCTTGTTAGCAAGAGTGTCGACCAGTGCGTGCCGCTCGCCCCTTGTGTCGCCTACTGCCCCCACCACTGCTAGCGTGTCAGCCAGAGTGTCGACCAGTGCGCGCGCATCGCCCCGTTTATCTCCTACTGCCTTTACCTCTGCGAGCGTCTCAGCCGGAGTGTCGACCAGTGGGTGCGTATTGCCCCGTGCCTCGCCTACTGTCACCACCTCCACCTTTGGTAGCGGGTCAACCAGTGTCGACCAGTGCGGACGCATCGCCCCGATTTTCGCCTAGTGTCTTTGCCTCCATCTCTCCAAGGGTTTCAGCCAGATTTTCGATTAGTGCGTGCGCATCGCCCCGTGTGTCGCCTACTGGTGAAACTAGGCGACACATAGGGCTATACGCACGCACTGGTCGACACTCTGGCTGACACGCTTGCAGTGGTGGAAGAAGTAGGCGACACACCAGGCGATGCGCACGCACTGCTCGAAACTCTGGCTGAAACCCTTGCAGAGATGGAGGCAAAGACACTAGGCGAAAATCGGGGCGATGCGTCCGTACTGGTCAACAATCTGACTTAAACGCTAGCAGAGGTGGAGGCAGTAGGCGACACACGACGCGATTTGCATGCGGTGGTCGACACTAGCTGACACGCTGGCAGAGGTGGAGGCAGTAGGCGACAGAGGGGGCGATGCGCACGCGCTGGACTACACTGGCTAACACGCTAGCAGAGGTGGAGGCAGTGACACTAGGCGAAGCACGGGGCTAAGCGCACGCACTGGTCAACAATCTGGCTGACATGGTTGCAGAGGTGGACGCAGTAGGCGACACACTGTGCGATGCGCACTCACTGGTCGACCCTCTGGCTGACACGCTAGCAGTGGTGGAGGCAATAGGTGACACACTGGGCGATACGCACGCACTGGTCGAAACTGGGTGACTCGCTAGCAAAGGTGGAGGTGGTGTCACTATGCGACGCACGGGGCAATAAGCACGCACTCGTCGACAACCTGGCTGAGACGCTAGCAGAGGTGGAGGTGGTGAAATTAATCGACGAACGGAGCGAAACGCACGCACCGGTCGACACTCTGGCTGGCACACTAGCAGAGGTGGAGACCGTGACACTAGGCGACGCAAGGGGAGATGCGCACGCAGTGGTCAAACTGTTTCTGAAACGCTAGCATTACTGGAGGCCGCCTCAACCTCTGCTAGCCAGAGTGTCGTCTAGTGCGTACGCATAGCCCCATGTGTCGCCTAATTTTACCGCCCACACCTCTGCTAGCGAGTCAGCCAGAGTTTCGACCAGCGCGTGCGCATGGCTTCATTGTTTCGCCTACTGCCTCAACCTCTGCTAGCCAGAGTGTCGACCACCGCGTGCGCATCGCTTGGTGCGTCGCCTAGTGCCACTGTCTCCACCTCTGCTTGCGTCTCAGCCACAGTGCGACCATCGCATCGCTCAGTGCGTCGGCTAGTCTCACCGCCTCCACCTGTGCTGGCGTGTCAGCCAGAGTGTCGACCAGTGCGAACGCATCGCCCCGAGTGTCGCCTAGTATCTTTGCCTCCATGTCTGCAAGTGTGTCAGCCAGTGTCGACCAGCGTGTGCGCACCCCTGTGTCGCCTACTGCCAAAACCTCTGCTGCGTGTCTGCCAGCGTGTCAAACAGTGCGTGCGCATCGCTATATTCGTCGCCTAGTGTCACCACCTCCTTCTCTGCTACCGTGTCAGCCAAAGTGTCGACCAGTGCGCGCTCATCGCCCCGTGTGTCGCTTACTGCCTATACTTGTGCTAGCGTGTCAGCGAGAGTGTCGACCAGTGCGTATGCATCGCCCCGTGTTTCGCCTACAGCCTAAACCTCTGCTAGCGTGTCTGCCAGAGTGTTGAACAGTGTGTGCGCATCTCCCCGTGCGTCGCCTAGTGTCACGCCTCCACCTCTACTAGCGTGTCAGCCAGAGTGTCGACCACTGCGCGCGCATCGTCCCGTGTGTCACCTACTGCCTCTATCTCTGCAAGAGATTCAGCCAGAGTTTCGACCAGTGCGTGCGCATCGCCCCGTGTGTCGCCTAGTGGTGACACTAGGCGAAACATAGGACTATGCGCACGCATTGGTGAACACTCTCGCTGACACTCTAGCAGAGGTGGAGGCAGTAGGTGACGCATGGGGCAATAGGTACGCACTGGTCGACACTCTCGCTGACACGCCATCAGACGAAGAGGCAGTAGGTGATACACGGAGCGATGAGCACGCACTGGTCGATACTCTGGCTGACACGCTTGCACTGTTGGAGGCAGTAGGCGACACACCGGTCGATGCGTACGCACTGGTCGAAACTCTGACTGACACGATAGCAGAGGCTTAGGGAGTAGGCGACACAAGACGCGATTCGCCTGCGGTGGTCGACACTAGCTGACACGCTAGCAGAGGTGGAGGCAGTAGGCGACAGAGGGGGCGATGTGCACGCGCTGGTCGACACTGGCTGACACGCTAGCGGAGGTGGAGGCAGTAGGCGACACACTTGGCGATTAGCGTGCGCTGGTCAACACTCTGGCTGATACGCTAGCACTGGTGGAGGCAAAGACACTAGGCGACACTCGGGGCGATGCATACGCACTGGTCGACACTATGCCTGACACGCAAGCAGAGGTAGAGGCAGTGACACTAGGCGAAGCACGGGGCTAAGCGCACGCACTGGTCAACACTCTGGCTGACTCGGTAGCAGAGGTGGAGGCAGTAGGAGACACACTGTGCGATGCGCACCCACTGGTCGACACTCTGGCTGACACGCTAGCACTGGTGGAGGCAATAGTCGATACACCCGGCGACGCGTACGAAGTGGTCGAAACTGGCTGACACGCTACCAGAGGTGGAGGCAGTAGTCGACACACTGGGCGATGCGCACGCGCTAATCGACACTCTGGCTGACATGCTAGCAGTTGTGGAGACGGTGACACTAGGCGACGCATGGGGCGATGCGCACGCACTGTTCGTCACTCTGGCTGAAACTCTTGCAGAGATGGAGGCAAAGACACTAGGAGACACTCGGGGCGATTTGCTCGCACTAGTCGACACTCTGACTGACACGGTAGCAGAGGTGGAGGATGTAGGCGACACACGGAGCAAGGCGCACGCGCTGGTCGGTTTTGGCTGACACGCTAGCGGAAGTGGAGGCAGTAGGCGACACACGGGGCGATGGGCACGCATTGGTCGACACTCTGAATGACACGCTAGCAGAGATGGAGGTAGTAGGCAACACACGGGGCGATGCGTACGCGCTGGTCTAAACTCTGGCTGACACGCTAGCAGAGGTGTGGGCGGTGAAACTAGGCGACACACGGCGCTATGCGCACGTACTAGTCGACACGCTGGCTAGCAGAGGTGGAGGCAGTACGCGACACATAAAGCAATGCGCACGCGCTGGTCGAAACTCTGGCTGACACGCTAGAAGAGGAGGAGTCAGAAGGCGACACACGGGGCGATGCACACGCACTGGTTGACAATCTGGCTGACACGCTAACAGAGGTTGAGGCGGTGACACTAGGCGACACTTGGGGCTATGCCCTCGCACTGGTTAACACTCTGGCTGACACGCTAGCAGAGGTGGAGGCGGTGACACTACGCGACGCACGGGGAGATGCGCACGCAGTGGTCGAACTCTTTCTGAGACGCTAGCACTGGTGGAGGCCGCCTCAACCTCTGCTACCGTGTCAGCCAGAGTGTCAACCAGTGCGCGCGTATCACCCCGTGTGTCGCCTACTGCCTCCACCCCTACTAGCGTGTCAGCCAGTGTAAACCAGCGCCTGCGCATTGCCCTATGTGTCGCCTACTGACTCCTCCTCTTCAAGCATGTCAGCCAGAGTGTCGACCAGTGCGTGCGAATCGCCTGGTATCTCGCCTACTGCCTCCACCACTGCAAGCGTGTCAGCCAGAGTTTCGACCAGCGCGTGTGCATCGCCCCGTGCGTCGCCTAGAGGCACCGCCTTAACTTTGGCTAGAGTTTCAGCCAGATTGTCAGCCATTGCGGAAGCATCGCCCCGTGTGTCGCCTAGTGACTCCTCCTCTTCTAGAGTTCAGCCAGAGTGTCGACCACTTCGTGCGCATCGCCCTGTGCGTCACCTACTGCCTCCACTTCTGCTAGACTAACAACCAGAGTGTTAACCAGTGCGTGCGCATAGCCCCGTGTGTCGCCTAGTGTCAACGCCTCAACGTCTTTTAGCGTTTCAGCCAGATTGTCAACCGGTGAGCGCGTATCGCCCCGTGTGTCGCCTACTACCTCCACCTTTGCTAGCGTCTCAGCCAGTGTCGACCAGCGTGTCCGCATCGCCCCATGTGTCGTCTACTGCTTCCACCTCTGCTAGAGTGTCAGGAAGAGTGTCGACCAGTGCTGCGCATCGCTCCGTGTGTCGCCTACTGACTCCTCCTCTTCTAGCGTGTCAGCCAGAGTTTTGACCAGCGCGTGCGCATCGCTTCATGTGTCGCCTACTAACTCCACCTCTGCTAGCCAGAGTGTCGACTAGTACGTGCGCATCGCCCTGTGCGTCACCTAGTGTCACTGCCTCCACCTCTGCTTTGTGTCAGCCCGAGTGTCCACCAGTGCATGCATATCGCCTTGTGTGTTTCCTACTGCCTCCACCTCTGCTAGCGGGTCATCAAGAGATTCGACCAGTGCCTGCGCAACGCTTCGTGTGCCGCCTACTGTCACAGCCTTTACCTATGCTAGCGTGTTAGCCAGAGTGTCGACCAGCGCGTGCCGTTCGCCCCGTGTGTCGCCTACTGCCCCCACCACTGCTAGCATGTCAGCCAGAGTGTCGACCAGTGCGTGTGATTCGCCCTGTGTGTCGCCTAGTGTCACCGCCTCCAACTCTGCTAGCGTGTCAGCCAGAGTGTCGACCTGTGCGTGCGCATCGCCCCGTGCGACGCCTAGTGTCACCATTTAAACCTCTGCTAGCGTGTCAGTCGGAGGTTCGAGCAGGACGTCCGCATCGCTCCGTGTGTCATCTACTGCCTCTACCTCTGCCAGCGTGTCAGTCAGAATTTTGACCAGTGCGCACGCATCGCCCCGAGTGTCGCCTATTCTCTTTGCCTCCATCTCTGCAAGGGTGTCAGCCAGAGTGTTGACTTGTGCGTGCACAGCGCCCCGTGTGTCGCCTAGTGTAACCGACTCTACCACTGCAAGCGGGTCAGCAAGAGATTTGACCAGTGCCTGCGCATCGCTTCGTGTACGCCTAGTGTCACCGCCTTCACCTGTGCTAGCGTGTTAGCAAGAGTGTCGACCAGTGCGTGCCGTTCGCCCCTTGTGTCGCCTACTGCCCCCACCACTGCTAGCGTGTCAGCCAGAGTGTCGACCAGTGCGCGGACATCGTCCCGTTTGTCTCCTACTGCCTTTACCTCTGCGAGCGTCTCAGCCGGAGTGTCGACCAGTGCGTGCGTATTGCCCCGTGCCTCGCCTACTGTCACCACCTCCACCTCTGCTAGCGGGTCAACCAGTGTCGACCAGTGCGGACGCATCGCCCCGATTTTCGCCTAGTGTCTTTGCCTCCATCTCTCCAAGGGTTTCAGCGAGAGTTTCGATTAGTGCGTGCGATCGCCCCATGTGTCGCCTACTGGTGAAACTAGGCGACACATAGGGCTATACGCACGCACTGGTCGACACTCTGGCTGACACGCTTGCAGTGGTGGAAGAAGTAGGCGACACACCAGGCGATGTAGGGTTAGGGTTAGGGTTAGGGTTAGGGTTAGGCGACACATAGGGCTATACGCACGCACTGGTCGAAACTCTGGCTGAAACCCTTGCAGAGATGGAGGCAAAGACACTAGGCGAAAATCGGGGCGATGCGTCCGTACTGGTCAACAATCTGACTTAAACGCTAGCAGAGGTGGAGGCAGTAGGCGACACACGACGCGATTTGCATGCGGTGGTCGACACTAGCTGACACGCTGGCAGAGGTGGAGGCAGTAGGCGACAGAGGGGGCGATGCGCACGCGCTGGACTACACTGGCTGACACGCTAGCAGAGGTGGAGGCAGTGACACTAGGCGAAGCACGGGGCTAAGCGCACGCACTGGTCAACACTCTGGCTGACATGGTTGCAGAGGTGGACGCAGTAGGCGACACACTGTGCGATGCGCACTCACTGGTCGACACTCTGGCTGACACGCTAGCAGTGGTGGAGGCAATAGGTGACACACTGGGCGATACGCACGCACTGGTCGAAACTGGGTGACTCGCTAGCAAAGGTGGAGGTGGTGTCACTAGGCGACGCACGGGGCAATACGCACGCACTCGTCGACAACCTGGCTGAGACGCTAGCAGAGGTGGAGGTGGTGAAATTAATCGACGCACGGATCGAAACGCACGCACTGGTCGACACTCTGGCTGGCACACTAGCAGAGGTGGAGACCGTGACACTAGGCGACGCAAGGGGAGATGCGCACGCAGTGGTCAAACTGTTTCTGAAACGCTAGCATTGGTGGAGGCCGCCTCAACCTCTGCTAGCCAGAGTGTCGACTAGTGCGTACGCATAGCCCCGTGTGTCGCCTAATTTTACCGCCCACACCTCTGCTAGCGTGTCAGCCAGAGTTTTGACCAGTGCGTCCGCATGGCTTCATTGTGTCGCCTACTGCCTCAACCTCTGCTAGCCAGAGTGTCGACCACCGCGTGCGCATCGCTTGGTGCGTCGCCTAGTGCCACTGTCTCCACCTCTGCTTGCGTCTCAGCCACAGTGCGACCAGCGCATCGCTCAGTGCGTCGGCTAGTCTCACCGCCTCCACCTCTGCTGGCGTGTCAGCCAGAGTGTCGACCAGTGCGTACGCATCGCCCAGTGTGTCGCCCACTGCCTCGACCTCTTGTAGCGTGTCAGCTAGAAAGTTGACCAGTTCGTGCGCATCGCCCTGTGCGTCACCTAGTGTCACCGCCTCCACCTCTGCTAGCGTGTCAGCCAGAGTGTCAACCAGTGCGTGGTCATCGCCCCGTGTGTCGCCTACTTCCTCCACCTCTGCAAGTGTGTCAGTCAGAGTGTCGACCACTGCGTGCGCATCTCCCCGTATGTCGCCCAGTGTCACCGCCTCCACCTCTGCTAGCGTGTCAGACAGTGTCGACCTGCGTGTGCGCACCCATGTGTCGCCTACTGCCAAAACCTCTGCTGCGTGTCTGCCAGCGTGTCAAACAGTGCGTGCGCATCGCTATATTCGTCGCCTAGTGTCACCACCTCCTTCTCTGCTACCGTGTCAGCCAAAGTGTCGACCAGTGCGCGCTCATCGCCCCGTGTGTCGCTTACTGCCTATACTTCTGCTAGCGTGTCAGCGAGAGTGTCGACCAGTGCGTACGCATCGCCCCGTGTTTCGCCTACAGCCTAAACCTCTGCTAGCGTGTCAGCCAGTGTCGACCAGCTGGTGCGCATCGCTCCGTGTGTCGCCCTGTGTCTTTGCCTCATTCTCTGCAAGAGTGTCAGCAAGAGTTTCGACCAGTGCGTGCGCATCGCCCGGTGCGTCGCCTACTGCCTCCACCTCTGCAAGCGTGTCAGGCAGATTGTCAACCAGTGCGTGCGCATCGCCCCGTGTGTCGCCTACAGACACCTCCTCTTCTAGCAAGTCAGCCAGAGTTTCGACCAGTGCGTGCGCATCGCTTCATGAGTCGCCCACTGCCTCTTTCTCTTCTAGCGTGTCACTCAGAGTGTTGACCACTGCGAACGCATCGCCCCGAGTTTCGGGTAGTGTCTTTGCCTGCATCTCTGCAAGGGTTTCAGCCAGAGTTTCGACCAGTGCGATAGCATCGCCCCGTGCGTCGGGTAGTGTCACCGCCTCCCCCACTGCTACCGGGTCAGCCAGAGTATCGACCAGTTCGTGCACATCGCCCCGTGTGTCGCCTACTGCCTCCACCTCTGCTACCGTGTCAGCCAGTGTCGACCACCGTGTGCGCATCGCCCAGTGTGTCAGCTACTTTCTCCACAAGTGCTAGCAAGTTAGCCACAGTTCGACCAGTGCGTACGCATCGTGTCGTGCGTCGCTTAGTGTCACCGCTTCTCTCACTGCTACCGTGTCAGCCAAACTGTTGACCAGTGCGCGCATATCGCCCCGTGTGTCGCCTACTGCCTGCACTTCTGCTAGCGTGTCAGCCAGGTACCGACCAGCGTGTGCGCATTGCCCAGTGTATCGTCTACTAACTCTACCTCTCTTAGCGTGTCAGCCAGTGTCGACTTGCGCGTGCGCATCGCCCAGTGTGTGGCCAACTGCCTCCACCTCTGCAAGCGTGTCAGCCAGAGGGTCGACCAGAGCGAACGCATCGCCCCGAGTGTCGCCTAGTGTCTTTCCCTACATTAATGCAAAGAGTGTCAGCCAGAGTTTCGACCAGTGCGTGCGTATCGCCCCTTGTGTCGCCTACTGCCTGCACCAGTGCCAGCGTGTCAGGCATAGTCTCGACCAGTGTTTGCGCATCGCCGCGTCTGTCACCTACTGACTCCTCCTTTTCAAGCCTCTCTGCCAGAGTGTCGACCAGCGCGTGCGCATCGCTTCATGTGTCGCCTACTCCCTCCACCTCTGCTAGCGTGTCAGCCAGAGTGTCGACCAGTGCGTGCGAATCGCCTGGTGTCTCGGCTACTGCCTCCACCACTGCAAGCGTGTCAGCCAGAGTTTCGACAAGCGCGTGTGCATCGCCCCGTGCGTCGCCTAGAGGCACCGCCTCAACTTCTGCTAGCGTTTCAGCCAGAGTGTCAACCATTGCGTAAGCATCGCCCCGTGTGTCGCCTACTGCATCCACCTCTGCTAGCGTAACAGTCAGAGTGCTGACTAGTGCGAACGGATCGCCTGGAGTGTCGCCTAGTGTCTTTGCCTCCATCTCTGAGAGGGTGTCAGCCAGAATTTCGAACCGTGCGTGCGCATCGCCCCGTTTGTCGCCTAGTGTCACCGCCTCCACCTCTGCTAGCGTGTCAGCCAGTGTTAACCAGCGTGTGCGCATCGACCAGTGTGTCACCTAATGCCTCCACCACTGCGAGCTTATCAGCCAGAGTTCGACCAGTGCGTGCGCATTGCCCCGTGCGTCGCCTAGAGTCACCGCCTCCACAACTGCTAGCGTGTCAGCCAGAGTGTCGACCAGAGCGTGCGCATGGCCCCGTGTGTCACCTACTGCCTCCACCTCTGCTAGCGTGTCAGCGAGACTGTCGCCCAGTGCGAACGCATCGCCCCGAGTGCCGCCTAGTGTCTTTTCCTCCATCTCTGAAAGGGTGTCATCCACAGTGTCGACCAGTGCGTGCGTATCGCCCGGTGTGTCGCCTACTTCCTCCACCTCTGCTAATGTGTCAGTCAGAGTGTAGACCAGTGCGAACGCATCGCCCCGAGTGTCGCCTAGTGTCTTTTCCTCCATCTCTGCAAGAGTGTCATCCAGAGTTTCGACCAGTGCGTGCGCATCGCCCCGTGCGTCCCCTAGTGTCACCGCGTTTTAGCAAGATTGTCAGCCAGTGCGTAAGCATCGCCCCATGTGTCGCCTACTGACTCCTCCTCTTCTAGCATGTCAGCCAGAGTGTCGACCAGTTCGTGCGCATAACCCCGTGTGGCGCCTAGTGTCTTTGCCTTATTTTTTGCAAGCCTCTTAGAAAGAGTGACGACAAGAGCGCGCGCATCGCCCCGTGTGTCTCCTACTGCCTCCACCTCTGCTAGCGTGGCAGCCAGTTTCGACCAGCGCGTGCGCATCGCCCCCTCTGTCGCCTACTGCCTCCACCTTTGCTAGCGTGTCAGCTTGTGTCGACCACTGCATGCGAATCGCGTCGAGTGTCGCCTACTGCCTAAGCCTCTGCTAGCGTGTCTGTCAGAGTTTCGACCAGTGCGTGCGTATCGCCCGGTGTGTCGCCTACTGCCTCCACCACTGCAAGCGTGTCAGCCAGAGTGTCGACCAGTGCGTGTGCATCGCCCCGTCTATTGCCTACTGCCTCTTCGTCTTATAGCGTGTCAGCGAGAGTGTTGATTAGTGCGTACGTATCGCCCCATGCGTCACCTACTGCCTCCACCTCTGCTAGCGTTTCAGCCAGAGTGTTCACCAGTGCGTGCGAATAGCCCTATGTGTCGCCTAGTGTCACCAGTAGGCGACACACGGGGCGATGCGCTCGCACTGGTCGAAACTCTAGCTGAAACCCTTGCAGAGATGGAGGCAAAGAGACTAGGCGAAAATCGGGGCGATGCGTCCGCACCGGTCAACACTGTGACGGAAACGCTAGCAGAGGTGGTGACAGTAGGCGACACACGGGGCGATGCGTACGCGATGGTCGAGACTCTGGCTGACACGCTGGCAGAGGTGGTGGTGGTGACAATAGGCGACGAACGGAACGATACGCACGCACTGGTCGACACTCTAACTGACACGCTAATAGAGGTAAAGGTAGTAGTCGAGACACGGGGCGATGCGCACGCGCTGGTCGACACTGGCTGACACACTAGCAGAGATGGAGTCAGTAGGGGACACACGGGGCGATGCACACGCCCTGGTCGACAATCTGACTGACACGCTAGCAGAGGTGGAGGCGGTGACGCAAGGCGATACACGGAGCGATGCGCAAACGGTGGTCAACACTCTGGCTGACACGCTAGCATAGGTAGAGGCGGAGACACTAGGCAACACACGGGGCTATGCGCACGCACTGGTCAATTTTCTAGCTGACACGCTAGCAGAGGTGGAGGCTGTAGGCGACACACGGGCGATGCGCACGCGCTGGTCGACACTGGCTGAAAGGCTAGCAGAGGTGGAGGCAGTAAGCGACACACGGACGATGCGCATGCACTGGTCGACACACGGGCTGATACGCTAGCAGAGTTGGAGGCGGTGACACTAGGTGACGCACAGGGCCATGCGCACGAACTGATCTACACTCTGGCTGACACGGTAGAAAAGGTGGAGGATGTAGCCGACAAATGGTTCTTTGCGCATGCGCTGGTCGACAGTGGCTGACACGCTGGCAGAGGTGGAGGCAGTAGGCGACACACGGGGCGAGAAGCGCGCACTGGTCGACACTTTGTCTCTCACGCTAGCAGTGGTGGAGGCAATAGGTGACACACCGGGCGATGCAGACGCACTGGTCGAAACTGGTTGACCCGCTAGCAAAGGTGGAGGTGGCCATACTAGGCGACGCACAGGGCAATACGGACGCACTGGTCGACACTCTGGCTTATACGGTAGCAGAGGTGAGGGCAGTAGGCGACAAACGGGCGATGCGCACGAGCTGGTGGACACTGGCTGACACGCTAGAAGAGGTGAAGGCAGTAGTCGATAGAGGGGGCGATGCGCACGCGCTGGTTGGTACTGGCTGACACGGTAGCAGAAGTGGAGGCAGTAGGCGACAAACGGGGCGATAAGCGCGCACTGGTCGACACTTTGGCTGACACGGTAGCAGAGGTTGAGGCGGTGAAACTAGGCGACACACGGGGTTATGCGAACGCACTAGTGAACACTCTGCCTTGCAGAGGTGGAGGCAGTAGGCGACACACTTTGCGATGCACACGCACTGGTGGACACTCTGGCTGACACGCTAGTAGAGGTGGAGGCAGTGACACTAGGCGATGGACGGGGCGTTTCGCACCCACTGGTCCACACTTTGAGTGACACGCTAGCAGTGGTGGAGGAAGTAGGGGACACACGGAGCAATGCGCACGCGCCGGTCGGTACTCTGGCTGAAACGCTAGCAGAGGTGAAGGTGGTGACACTAGGCGACGCACGGGGCGATACGCACGCACTGGTCGAAACTCTGGCTGACACGTTAGCTGAGGTGGAGGGCGTACAAGACACACGGGGCGATGCGCACGCTTTGGTCGACACTGGCTGACACGCTAGCAGAGGTTGAAACAGTAGGCGACACACGGGGCGATGAGCACGCACTGGTCAACTCTCTGGCTGATACGCTAGCAGAGGTGGAGGCGGTGACACTTGGGGACGCACGGGGCGATGTACACGCACTTATCGGTACTCCGGCTGACACGGTACCAGAGGTGGAGGCGGTGAAACTAGGCGACCCACGGGGCGATGCGCACGCACTGGTCGACACTGTGGCTGACACGCTAGCAGTGGTGGAGGCAATAGGCGACACACCGGGCGATGAGCGCGCACTGGTTGACACTCTGGCTGACACGCTAACATTGGTGGAGGCGGTGACTCTAGGCGACGCACGGGTAATGCGCACGCACTGGTCGAACTCTGGCTGACACGCTAGCAGAGGTAAAGGCAGTAGGCGACACACTGGGCGATGCGCACGCGCTGGTAGACACTGGCTGACACGCTAGTAGAGGTGGAGGAAGTAGGCAACACACGGGGCGATGCGCACGCACTGGTCGAAACTCTAACTGACACACTAGAAGAGGTGGAGGCAGTAGGCGACACACGGGCGATGTTCACTTTCTGATCGAGACTCTGTCTGACACACTAGCACTGGTTTAGGCAGGAGGCGACACACCAGGCGATACGCACGCACTGGTCGAAACTGGTTGACCCGCTAGCAAAGGTGGAGGTGGTGACACTAGGCGAGGCACGGTTAATACGCACGCACTGGTCGACACTCTGGCTGACACGCTTGCAGTGGTGGAGGCGGTGACACTAGGTGACGCACCGGGCGATGGGCACGAACTGGTCGACACTCTCGCTGACACGCTAGCGGAGGTGGAGGCATTAGGGGACAAACGGGGCGATGCGCACGCACTGTTCGAAACTCTGGCTGACACCCAGAGATGGAGAGATGCAGAGATGGAGGCAAAGACACTAGGCGACACTCCGGGCGATGCGTTCGCACTGGTCAACACTCTGACTGTTACGCTAGCAGAGGTGGATGCAGTAGGCGACACCCGGGGCGATGCGCACGCGCTGGTCGACACGCTGGCTGACACGCTTGCAGTGGTGGAGGCAGTAGGCGAAACACCGGGCGATGCGCACGCACTGGTCGAAGCTCTGGCTAACACCCTTGCAGAGAATGAGGCAAAGACACAAGGCGACACACGGGGTGATGCGCACCCGCTGGTCGACACTGGCTGACTCGGTAGCAGAGGTGGCGGCGGTGACCATACCCGACGCACGGGTCAATGCGCACCCACTGGTCGAACTCTGGCTGACACGTTAGCAGAGGTGGAGGCAGTAGGCTACACACGGGGCGATGAGCGCGCACTGGTCGACACTCTGGCTGACACGCTAGCAGTGGGGGAGGCGGTGACACTAGGCGACACACAGGGCGATGCGCACGCACTGGTAGAATCTCTAACTGACACACTAGCAGAGGTGGAGGCAGTAGGCGACACACGGGGCGATGCGTACGCGCTGGTCGAGACTCTGGCTGATACCCTTGCAGAGATGGAGGCAAAAACACTAGGCGACACACGGGGCGATGCGCTTCCGCTCTTGGACACTGGCTGACACGCTAGCAGAGGTGGAGGCAGTAGGCGAGACACGGGGCGATGTGCACCTGCTGGTCGACACTGGCTGACTCGCTAGCAGACGTGGAGGTGTTGACACCTTGCGACATACGGCGATGCGTAGTGACTGGTTGACACTCTGACTTATTTGTAAGCAGAGGTGGAGGCCGAGTCACCAGGCGACACACGGGGCGATGCGTTGGCACTGTTCGACACGCTGGCTGACTCGCTAGCTGAGGTGGAGGCCGAGACACTAGGCTACAAACGGGGCGATTCGCAGGCACTGGTCCACACTCTAGCTGACTAGCTAAGCGAGGTGGAGGCAAAGACAGTAGGCGAAACACTTGGCGATGCGCAGCCACTAGTCGAAACTCTGGCTGCACGCTTGCAGAGATGGAGGCCGAGACACTAGGCGAGACACGGGGCGACGCGCAAGCACTGGTCGACACGCTGGCTGACTCGCTAGCAGAGTTGGAAGCAGAGACCCTAGGCTACACACGGGGCGATGCGCAGGCACTGGTTGACAATCTGGCTGTTAAGGCAGCAGAGATGGAGGCGGTGACACTTGGCGACAGACTGGTGGATGCGCAGGCACTGGACGACACGCTAGCTGACACCCTAGCAGAGGTTGAGGCGGTGACACTTTGCGACACATTAGGCGATGCGCAGGCACTGGTCGACACTCTGGCTGACACGCTTCCAGAGGTTGAGGCGGTGACACTTGGGGACACACTGGGCGATGCGCAGGCACTGGTCGACACTGGCTTACACGGTAGCAGAGGTGGAGGTGGTGACACTAGGCGACAGACGGGGCGATTCGCACGCACTGGTCGACACTCTGGCTGACACGCTAGCAGAGGCGGAGGCGGTGAAACTAGGCAACACAATATTGGTCAATAAAGTCACGATGTTATTGGTGGTCTGTCAGTTAAGCTGTGATGTTATTGCCTAGAAGACTCGCAATCAGTAATTGGTGCGTTTCGATCCGTCTATTGTCACAGTTAAACAGTCGCCTATTGCTAGTCAAATTGTCAGTTCTCCATTCGATCTCTCGTAGTTAGTTTAGAGTTTTGAATCGATGTTATACACCCTGACACTCAATGAAGGAACAAATTATTCCTCGAGGAATAAAACACAAACAGTGGTGATAAACATATCAAACTTACGCATTTTAATAACTTGACGTTTCGTATGCTACGCAAAATACATTTTCAAAAGTGGAATAAAGTCCGTTACAATTTTATGAAAACTATATATGAAATGTAAATAAGGGGTCTGGAAACGAGATTAAGAAACATCTGTTTCTTAACAGTAAAACAATAAAAGCTTAAGCTAATTAGTAAAGTATCAGCTTCTCACTGCTGACGTTTACATTAAGGGCCGGCTTAAGTTCTTGGATGAGCAAAGTTTCTTTTATTTTACAATGATAATCTGTTTTACCAGAAGCTAGAATATCAAAATGATCCCACTTGATGTTGTGACCTGTGGCTCTTATATGGTCAGCAATGGCTGATGTGGGGTCATTCTTAGTGAGAGCCCTGAAATGTTCCGTTTTCCTATCATGAAGCCGTCGTTTCGTTTTGCCAATGTAAAAGTCACTGCAGTCCCAGCAACCAGCTTTATAAATGACCTTAGATTTCTGTGAACGATTTAGACGGTCCTTGTATGGAAAGAATGATTTGATTGGGCGAGAGCTTTGAAAAATTATCTTGAGATTGACAGCTGAACAGAAATTGTATACACATGATTTTAGACGCTTAGAGATTTGGTCACTTTGTACACCTAAGTAAGGTAATAAGATGAAAAGATCTTTCTTCGGAACCGTAGAGACAGGGCTGTTTGGCTTGTTTCTGTTTCTGTTTAGGACGTCGTTAATGTTGTAAGTGATAATGCCATGTGGATAGCCATTTTGAAGCAGGAGTTTCCGAAGGTCATCAAGGGCAGATTTAAGCAGGAAAGCGGAGGAGCAAATTCTGTAACAGCGATAAGCAAGTGTACGAATAAGATTTATTTTGTACTTGCGTGGAGTGGATGTCTAAAAAAGGAATTTCATTGTCTTGTCCACTTTTGAAAATGTATGTTGCGTAGCATACGAAACGTCAAGTTATTAAAATGCGTAAGTTTGATATGTTTATCACCAATGTTTGTGTTTTATTCCTCGTTAAACTACGATGGCCCAAGAACAAAAACCTTTACGATACAAATTATTCCTCTATTTCCCCGTTGAAAAAAAAAAGATGACTTCAGATAAAGTTTTTAAATTTTGTATTATGACAAATTTCTATACAAATTATTTTCTCGGAAATCTTCGGAACTTATAGGGTTAACTCGCAAGTTTCCGAAGATCTTCGGTAAGAGGAGAGGCTACATTGGGTTTTAAAACTACGCGGGATGATGGCAAAAATGGAGGAGCTTGTTCTGTTCAGCAAAAACTTCAAGGTTGGTCTTAAATCAGCCGGATGAAGCTTAATTTTCTTGATTTAGACACTGTCTACGCACTTCTGTGCCCTTAAGGAAGATATAGTTACGAATCTTCGATCTCTTAGAAGAATTTTTTTTCACACATACCGACCAATTACCAGACCAGTCTTCGTACAACCCGACCTCTCACAAGGCTACTACTATCCGGACTTTGGCGAGGCGAGCGCAAAGAGTTTAAGAAACTACTTCCCAGCGCGATGACTACTTCACCACGTCAGATAATCAGCTGGACTCATTCGAAAAACAACGTTACTTAAAGGTGTTACAGGGATGCCCAGCTCATTTCGGTGCTGCACCAATTGAGAACGGTTTACCAGGATGTGAGGGTTTTTAATTAATAGATCAAATCAGTCAAAGGGGAGGGATTCTTTCTATCGAATACTGATTTCTACAGTAGTTTTTATTAACCGAGTACCCGATGACCAGTTTCTAGACTCAGAGTACATGTACTGACCACTTCGAATAAAATCTATTCATCTTATCTTATCTGTCAGATCGTACTTTATCTTACTGATCTGATCTGCTGTGATCTTATCTTATCTAGTCGCTTCTCTAGCGTTTATAATAAGTAACCTTTTTTTCAACATAGCCTCTACAGCGGTAGCTGATGTTGGTTACTAGCGCACCTCTTGTCTTTAGTTGTTTTTGCGGACCGCAGAGGGATAAGTCACTACTGATTGCGATACATCTGTTACCTTTACGACGTTTGCTAAGTGAGATGGATTGTAAACGTCAACTTAGGAAGACAGGAAGAGAGATTAAGTGAACGAATAAAGAGATGTTGTGCGCAATCGCTTATTTTTAGTAAGCTTGTGTGTATCATCGCGAGAAAAACTGTAACGGCTTGGAGTATGACAATCACGTCTGTCTCATTTTACTAAGTGACTAATAAAGAAATAAATAAATAGCGACAAAGTAAGAAGTACTTGATTGGCCATTGACGTTTATTGTCAGGTGGTGGCTCCTAAAGGAGCCGTTTTTAATGTGAGATTGTCAGAACCGAGCCGAGCTTTTATGCACGTTCGCCCCGGATCCTACGAGCCAACTGGATAACTTTGCGCCATTCAGCTGAGCTGATTAACCGAGAGTCGGTACTAGTAGCAGGAGCGCTCTTTCGAGCTGCCTTGGGACTGTTGTTGTTGACAGCGACTGACGTTTCGACAACCTGTGCAGTAGTAGTCATCTTCAGAGTCAAAGTGAGTTGTATCACGTCAGTAGATGGTATTATACTCTGGTTATTGATCCGATTGGTCAATAAAGTCACGATGTTATTGGTCGTCTGTCAGTTAAGCCGTGATGTTATTGGCTATGAAGACTCGTAATCAGTAATTGGTGCGTTTCGATCCGTCTATTGTCACAGTTAAACAGTCGTCTATTGTTAGTCAAATTGTCAGTTCTCCAGTCGATCTCTCGTAGTTAGTTTTGCTTCATCTCGTCAATAAGTCATTTTCGAGCGCATTGCTACAGAATCCTCCCGTCTAGCCCACTACAACAAGAAGAAGTCCACTATCAGCTCCCGCGAGATACAGACAGCCACCAGACTTTGAAAGGCGGGGGTTGCGTGTCTCCCTTTTAACCGCTGGTCCACATCCGGGATCTTGAATAAATCGACTGTCAATGAGTCGAGAAAAGTTCCATGTCTTAAACGATTTATGTGGAGAAAGCGAGAGTTTAAGGAAGTAATTTGACAATGCTTTCAGCCGTGTTAAATGTGGAAGTATTATTATTAGCTGTCTTCGGAAGTGTTGTGATTGCCAGGAAAGTCGTTTATTTTTTGATTTACCGAAAGTGTTGACAGACTAATCTCAGGTGTGTGGTTGAGCTCGTGTTACCAGAATCCTTTGTTTACTGCGCTTTTCAAAAACACGCCAATTCTGAAGTTCAAAGGCCAACTGACGTTAAAAATTCATTTTGGAAAATTAGTTAAGGCCCGGAACAAACTCTATTCTATTCCTGTAGGAAGAAATTAACGAATTTGAAATTAACGCAAGAAGACCGAGAAGGGTAATTTTGTATTATGAAAAATTTCTATACAAATTATTTTTGTCGGAAATCTTCGGAACTTAGTTAAGAACATGCAAACTTTATAATACGCACACAATTTAATAAGAAACATGGAAACTTAATATTACATCGTACAAACGTAACTAAGATCAAGCAAACTTAATAATGCGCTTACAAACTCAATTAAGAACATGCAAACTTATTAATACGCATACAATTTAATAAAAAACATGCAAACCAAATAATACGCGTACAAACTAAATTAAGAACATGCAAACTTTATAATACGCATACAATTTAATAAAAAAACATGGAAACTTAATATTACATCGTACAAACGTAATTAAGATCAAGCAAACTTAATAAGACGCGTCCAAAATTAGTTAAGAACATGCAAACTTTATAATACGCATACAATTGAATAAAAAAACATGGAAACTTAATATTACATCGTACAAATGTAACTAAGATCAAGCAAACTTAATAATACGCTTACAAACTTAATTAAGAACATGCAAACTTAATAATACGCATACAAACCTAAGTAAGAACATGCAAAGTTATTAATACGCATACAATTTAATAAAAAACATGCAAACCAAATAATACGCGTACAAACTAAATTAAGAACATGGAAACTTAATAATACGCATACAATTTAATAAAAAACATCAGTAGTTATAGGAGGATGCTTTGAATCTCGACTTTAACTCTGTCATTTTTCCCTGGTCTATTTTCTGTTTTCGCGATAAACCCATTCCAATTTCTCCCCCATTTTTCACTTCACTCCCATCGCTCTCTCCACCTTCGTTCGCCTCGCTTCACTCAGCTTTCGCTTCGTTCCGCTTTTTCCTCGTTCGCTTCGCTTCACTCGTCAGCTCACTCGGTTTCGATCGCGGTCGCTCAGTTCAAAATGGGAGACAAAATTGAAATTAGTTTTATCTCGAAAGTAAAATAGGCCAGGGAAAAATGACAGAGTTAAAGTCGAGATACAAATCATCCTCCTATAACTACTTATAAAGTAAAAATCACTTGTATTTATTAAATAAAAAGGTTTAAAAGTTATATAATCATATAATAAAAATGGGATACGATCACTTTTTTCATTTCATCAAAGACGATTTAATTGACCCCAATATTTCCTTTATACAAAACGTGGATAATTTTTTGTTTTGTATTTATTTTAACTACCTAGAAAGATATGAAAGTGATAAGAAGAAAGAAAGAAATATACTTTTAGCTAATTTGTTTAGGAATATTAAAAGCTCATTAATGGGTGGAGGTATGAATTTGGGTAAAAAAAAGATAAATATAATGGAAAAAGTGGAAGAAATACTAGAAGAAAAAGACGAGGAGAAAAAGAAATCTAAATTATCAAAGCTTGATTTCAAAGTTAAGTATACCTTATTTATCCACATATATTGGATGAACTAATATATTTAAAATTTAACGGAAAAAAAATGAATTTTGCTGAAATGCAGGTGGATTTAATTTTATATTGCATCTTGGTAAATGGGTTGAATAAAACAAAAGGGGAAGAATTCGATGAGATTAAGAAGGAAATGCAACCTCTAATAAAAATATTGAAGGAGACTTTTTGTGAATTTGATAAGAACGAATTACATAAAGAAAGAGCTTTTATTTTGCCATTAAGATTACCCGCCGGTTATGATGATGATTTTTATATTATTAACCAAAAAGATATGTTATGTTACAAAGACGACGAAGATGGCTACTACTATGATTTAAAGAGTATGTTTTTACATGTTTCTACTAATAAAGATGAAAAAGATGAAAGGAGAAATAAATATTATAGTATTGTTTTAAATCATTCTTTACATGGGGGTGAAGAAGAATACAAACTTTAAATAAATGGAATTTCTTAATGCTCACAAAACAAAAAGAAAAGTTTGGTTTTGCAAGCTGATTAGATTTATAAATAGAATTGAGTCAGAAAAAATAAAATTGATTTTTTTTTAAAAAAGGCTTCAAGATTTAATAACTCTTATAAAATGGTCAGCAACGCAGCTCAAAGCAAAAAATACAAAGCCAATTCAATGATCTTTCAAAACAAAAAAATATTCAATCGGATAAACCATTTCAATAAAACATTAACACCGCTATTTGAAATAACAAAAGGTCCTTTCTGTAATGAAGCTATTCCAAATAGTAACTTCCGCAAAAATGAGAATGAGTATGTGAAGTTATTGATGAAGTTGACTGATATTTTTGAGGAACTCGAGCAGTTTGGTCCAATCGAAATCGAACATTTGGATGATAATGGATTTCAAGAAGCTTTTCCAAATATTATGCGTATGTTTTACGAACAGACTGAAGTAATTGATTCTTGTCCTCTTGATATTGATGGAACAATCAATAGAGAAAATATTTCTCCTGAAGATAATAATTTGTATTTACTATCTGAAAGTTTGTGGAATTTGGGAGTTTACCCATTTGAGTTCTGATTGCCCATGGCTTCAAAAATCATGGGCTTTTTTTTATGAAGAAACTTTTTCCAAAAATAAAAATGATTTAAAGATTTTTTTTTCTTATAATAAAAAGATGCAGTTGACAGCTTACGAAAACGTTACTCCAGAAATGTTAAATTCACAGATGCTAAAGAATTCAAAGTGAAAGACAGCAATATCAAATATAAGAGAATACCAATTGAGATAAGTTATGGCAATAACAAAAAAGGACCACTTGTAATTGAAACGCCTACATTATTCTCTTTTGGAGTAAGTGAGAAAAAAAAATCAAGAAACCAAAAAGCTTGTTGGTTACTCTGTCCCTGTATGTATTTGGGGGAAAGATAGTCAACCAAATGAAAAAGAGCAAGCATTTTTTGATGTTTTAAATAATGTTACTTCTATTACTACTAATTTTCTTGAAAAAGAATATGGTCCTGATGTTGCTTTATCATTGTCATCTCCATTATATTACAAACAAGTTGAGGTCGTTGATAAAAAAGGAAAGAAGAAAACCAAAAAAGATACTACTGCTGCTCCAGTACTCTATGCAAAAGTTATTTATTCAGAGAAATCCAAAAAGATACTTTCTCTATTTAAAACAAAGGAAAAAAAGATGTTAATCCATTGAAATATATTGATCAATATTGCAATGTCAAAATGGCTTTGATTATTGAAGGAGTATTTATTTCCAAAACAGTTACATCACTTCAAATCAAAGTTCATGAATGTTATATCAAACAATTGAAACCGCGTGAATCTTTACTTACAATTGAAAAATCAGGTAATGAAGACAGTGAAGCAGATGAGACCAATGATGAAGAACTTATAAAAGAATTAGTTATATCTGATGCAGAAGAAGAGAATTAAATACCAATTTCTATATAAATTTTATATAGAAATTTGAATCTAAAAATTTTGAGAAATCTTTATATAATATGTAATAAAAGTATGGATGTAAATATTAATAATTATAAAAAAGTAATTAAAAATAATTTGGATTGTAGTGAGAATCTTTTATATTACGATTTAGATACTGATATAAATAGTTTTTTTAAAAAACTAAGATACCAAATAGAAAATAATCATAAGCAGATTTATATAAATTTACGTTATAATGGAAATAGTAATTTTTATGATGATTATATTAAAAATATTATTAAAAATGAAATTATAAACAATAAAGATATTATAGATAAAAAAAATTTATAAATAATAAAACTCTTTATAAAGAATTGGAAATGTTAATTAGTAATAATTATTTATTTTTTTATCCTAAAGTAATTAATAAAAATAATTTTAATTCAAAATTATTGTATGATGTTATAAAAAAAATGTTAAAATACATTCTTGAACCATCAAATTATAAATTAAAAATTATCAAATATTTACTTTCTAGTATAAATCTTTCATTAATAAAACTTTTTTATATATTCTATTCATTAGGAGATCCTTCTAGTAATATTGTGATTTTTAATAATATTTTTTCTGATTTTTGTGAAATATTAACTAGATTTCATTGTGATTTAAAGTTATTTGAAGCTACTAAATTTTTTATTTTTAGATTATATCAGGCTGGTTTTTATTATAAAGGAGAAGATAATGCATTTAATATTTATAACATAATTGGTGGTTTTCGACCTATGAGATATTCTCGCAGTAAAATAAACCCTAGACCAAACTTCAGTAATTTAGCTAGATTTCCACTATTAGATTTTTCTAAAAATAGATTTTCTACCAATAATTATTCTAAATATAATATTTATCTTTAAAATATTAGGATTTATATTTTTAATACAAATGTTGTATTAAAAATCAACCAAATCCTTAAAACTTATCCATGAGTTAAATTTATCAGGATATCCACTCCATTTTACTAATGCCATTTTTTTCTTGTTATCTCGTCTGATAACTTTTTCTATTCTAAATGTCTGCTGTTTTGCTTTCTGTAATTCTTGTTTGTAGAAAGAGCCCTTAATTGATTCTCCTATCAGATCAACAATGTTATATGTAACAGGTTTTGTTGGAATAATTTTATCAATCACAAATATCTCCTCTGTCCAGTTTGGTGTGTAACCTTTATCAAATACCTTTCTCTTATACCTGGAAATTCTAACTTTATCTCCAATCTTAAACTTTGGTTTACCAGGTTTTAAGTAAATCAAATCACCATATAAATTAGACCAAACTTTTTTCTCATTTTTCTTTTACCTGCTTCAACAGGTGTCATTTTCACACTAGAATGTCTCGCATTGTTGTAATCATTAACTAGTTTATCTATTTTATCAAAGTAAACAGTGTTGTTATTCACAGTGAACATCTTCCATATTTTGTTCTTCAATGTTTTATTCCATCTCTCTACAACACTAGATGTTTCTTCATTTTCAGTGTGATACAGTTTAATTCCTTCTTTTTTCAGAAAATCTTTGAAATGCTTACTGATAAATTCAGAACCTTTATCTGTCCATAGCATCCTTGGTTTACGTTTACTCTTAAATATGTCATCAAATGCTTTACTAACCGTTTCAGTTTTCTTGTCTTTCAAACCTCTAATCCATCCATACTTGCTAAAAACATCTATAACCATCAAAAGATATTTAATCCCTTTGTTCCACTTACTAAACTTTTGCATTTCAACCAAATCAGCAGCCCAAATTTCATCAATACCGTTTGAGATTACTGATCTCTTTTGAAAGTTTCTTGTGATTGGTTTGTGAAGTTCGTCGGCTAATTGTTGAGACCAATCACTACTCAACGCGGACTCACGTTTTTTTGAATACCAAGTCCAAGTTTTTTCTTTGTATTGATCAAGAATCGTGCAGTTGAGCCCCACTTTGGCATTTCACCATAGGGTATCTGATCCAATGATTGTACCATCTCTCTATCGCAATCACCTTTGTTTTTTCCCATATCATAACAAATATCATGATAAGCAGCTATCTCATCAACTTTGTTATATGGTTTAACTTTCCACTCTGTTACTTCTCCAGTTTCAGGATTATAAGTTAATTGTTTTTCGAGAGGATTATAAGGTCCCATATATTTATATTTACCTGGAGTCCATCCTGCTTTTGGTTTTGGTAATTTTCCAATCCATTTGTGAATATCAAATCCACTTCCAAAACTTAATAACGGATTATTTTCCCAAAAGTGTTCATCAACAATAATTCCATATTTATTTCTTAAAATATCCGGCCATGTATCTGGATTAGATGAAATAATGTTATTCATATCTGTTAAAGCTTCTGGGTTTTTATTGAAAAATGTTGTCTTATACATTCTTCTATATGCTTTTTCAAATTTAAAAAATAACTCGGGATTACTACCTTTTTTATTATTCCCATCTTGGACTCTTCTGCTGCTGTTGGCAGTCTCCAGAATTTACTAAAAGTATTACCATGGTCAGAACCAAAAGCTGATTTCATAATATCTCCAGATTTATATCTATCGTAAACTGGTTTCAAAGGTGGAATCAATTCTTGAGTTGTTTTCATTGCAATATCTGGTGCTTTTTTTACAACAGTCATTGGGGTAATACCTCGACCGTCTAAATCCTTTCTATCAGTTTTATATCTCTTTTTAGGTCTAACTTTGGTTGACAGTTGGTCCATTGCTGTTCCAACAGAATCTTGAATAAAACGAGTTAGTTTATTAATCCCATAATTTACAGCCTTCTTTTGTAGTTTTTTATTTCTCATTAATTCACTTGTTCCATACCGCCCCATTTCAACTGCTTTTCGACCCATCCAAGGCAAAGCATGTTCAACAAATGCATCTGCAGCTGTTCCTACAACAGTGTCAAAGACATCACCTCCAGTTTGTTTGCCTGCCTTCTCAGACGGGCTTATTAGTTTTTTGACTTCTTCTTTTTAGTTTTTCTTTTAGTTCCACTTCCAGTTTGGGGAACTGCCCCCTGCTTACATATCTAACTTTTTTATTTCCACAAACCGCACATTTACAATAAAACTGAGTTCTTCCTCTTTTATCTTTTTGGTAACCACTTGGTTCTGTGCAAGGAGTTACTCTTTTATCTACAATGCAATATGATTCTTTCATTTAGTATCATGTTTAGATAAAAATGACAACGAGGTCTAACTTTGTAAAAAGTGAACTTGGGAAGATTTATAATTTGTTAAATGAGAGTTTTGAATATTCTGTTATTGCAAGATTGGGGAATGATAATAGATTTATAAAAATATTTGAGTTGCTTATGGAGTTATCTGAGAAATCAAATACACTTCGGCAAGTTGTAAAGGGAAATAGTATATTCTATTAAATAAAAATGGAAGCCAAGCTTTTTTGCAGAAATACAAAAAAATATGGATATTAATACACTCAAGGAATTTGAGAAAGAAGTAAGGGGCAAAATAATTGATGAGCTAGAGATTCTTAGAAATAAAAATAGTGATCTTTCTAGAATTTTAATGGCTGGTGAGTGTGAGATGTGGAGAAAAATAAGAGAAGAGAATTATTCTTGGTTGAAATTAAAGTCGGGTCAAAAGAAGAAACTTTTTAGACTTATTGATATTTACACGAAATTTGATGATATCATTGATACTGTTTAAATATTAAACGAAAAAGTTGAGCAGATTAAAGAACTCCAGAAAGAAGAATAAATATAGGGGAACCTACGGTTCCCCCTATGACCCCCTCCCTTGGCTACGCCGCATAAAACTTAAGATTAAATATATTATTATAATTAATCTGTATTTGCAGAGGGTAGCAGCATTCTCCTGTTAAGGAGCAGGGCTAAAATATGCCTTTATAAAATCGCTATTGTCATGATCAAAATGAGGGTTATGTATTACATCTAAAATACTAGTACCCATTTGTCTTTTTAATAGATAGTATAAGCACCAATATCCACATAAAACACTATTTCTATTTTGTATTTCATCTATCGAATACACAATACGTTTTCCAGAAGTATTAAAATATTTCAAAGCTTCATTCGGCATTATTAAACCAAATGGATCAAAGTACTCAACGACTGAATCTATATTTCTATAACAAACCCAGTGTGTGCCAGGACCTTGATTATCATCAAGATTGATTATTCCACATTCTTTTTTAATCTTACTTGGTAATTGGTTTCGACTGTAAATTCCTCTTAGATGTTTAATACCAAGTTTTTTCACCCATTTCATCAAGTCAAAGTTGGATAATGGTTTAATTACAAAATGGAGCCTAGTATGGGAATTGAGTTGAATGGGCTGTTTTTTCCTAATACAAGTCCTTTGCCTTTGGACTTTCTGCCGGCTTTTTTTTTTTTACCCCCATTCCTATTGGGTTTTCCCAAGTACCAATAAAAGGTGGCGGGTAATACCCATCACCATGCGTGGATTGTGGAGGAACATAAACATTTCTTGTGTTACTAGATGATCCCCTATCAAGCTGTAAACCAGAGCCAAAAATCTTTGAAACCAGACTAATCGCCATTGGAATTCCAATAGATGCAAGTGTCCCTAGAAATCCTCCCTCTACTTGTTTACGAGTTGGTTTAATAACCAATCGACCTCCTGTTTTAAAAACTTTGTTAATCTGGTCTAATTGTGCTTTGGTGAATTCCTTAGCAAAAGGATGTAACATTGGGAAAAACCTTTTTGGAATTGTAATCCCTTTACCAAATAGTTTTTTTATTCCTATATCACCCAGTGCAGTTGCAGCTCCAGTAGCAATTGCAGGAGCAACTTTTGAAACTCCCTTTATTGCATAAGGAAGAAGTTTTGCACCAAGAGATGCTAAACTAGTGAATAAGTTTCCACCATATTTTACCAAACTTTTAATCTGTGTTTTACTTATTTTTATATCTGATCCTGTTCCATTTGCAAGTGATTTTTTTATCTTAGCAATCTGTCTTCGGGTTAACATTAATTCATCTGATCCGCGAAGATGAGAATGTTTTAATCGCAGTGTTAGTGGTGATTTATTTTTAATTGCAGTCATTAGTTTTGACTTTTGATTGGGTGAGAGTGTTACACCATATTCAAGATAAGTTGTCATTTTTATTATAATATTTAAATTAAATTCTTTTCATGTAGGACAATTGCAAAAATAGTATAATCAGCATTGGGTTCCCCACTTAGTTCGTAATGAAATGATAGTTTTACTTTATCTTCCAGATTTGGTAGTTTAAAATAAATAAATGGAAAAAGAGACTCATAATTATTTCTATTAAGAAGTGCTCCATCACCATACGACATAACATCTCTGTAAACTCTAGATGGCTCTGTGGATGGTTTGTAATGAATGGGTGTCTAGAAAACTCAGACCTCGAAAACTCAGACCTCAGACCTCAGACCTCGAAAACTCAGATCTCGAAAACTCAGACCTCAGACCTCAGACCTCGAAAACTCAGACCTCGAAAACTCTCAGACCTCGAAAACTCAGACCTCGAAAACACAGACCTCAAAAACTCAGTACACATTTGATGAAAACAGTCGCATGGTGCTTATTTTCCCTACAGTTTTTGACTACTGGCGTGCCGACTTTGCTTTCTTCTGCCGTTTCATGTTTATCTATATCTATTGCTGGACTGGCAACAAGAACAGGCAACAGTCAAACTGTTGATCTAGAATCTATGATTGCGTGATGGAATGTCTCAGTCTGAAATTTATTTCTTTGTTTTGAATAAAAGCAACATAAAATATATGGACTGAGTAGTTTTGGTGGTGTGAAGGAGATTGTTCGGAAGGCCCTGCAATTTTCTTAAAAAAAGGGAGAACGAGAGAAACAGAGAACGTAGAGGAAGTTTAATATATCACACATCATCTTTATTTGCGACTACATCTGACTCCACATAGGGTCACAATAATTTGATACATCCGGAGTGGCAAATTGTGACACGCAAATTGTCATTTTATACTGTTTTAAAAAAAAACAAACACCAGTAAATGAACAGCAACAATAACGATGAAATTTATTTTATGTTGCTTTTATTCAAAACAAAGAAATAAATTTCAAAGACTGAGACATTCCATCACGCAATCATAGATTCTAGATCAACAGTTTGACTGTTGCCTGTTCTTGTTGCCAGTCCAGCAATAGATATAGATAAACATGAAACGGCAGAAGAAAGCAAAATCGGCACGCCAGTAGTCAAAAACTGTAGGGAAAATAAGCACCATGCGACTGTTTTCATCAAATGTGTACTGAGTTTTTGAGGTCTGTGTTTTCGAGGTCTGAGTTTTCGAGGTCTTAGTTTTCGAGGTCTGAGGTCTGAGGTCTGAGTTTTCTAGACACCCTGTGATGAATATTGGGGAAAAGATTTTCATTTGCTTTAAGGTAACATCGCCTTAATTTTCTGTTATTTGCGACATTAAAAATTTGGTAAAGAAATGGGTTTGCTGTTTGCGAGTTTATATTCGCACTGTTTACAATAAAAATAAAAACATGACGTGGTTTTGACAGCTCATTTGTTATTCTAAAATTTCCTTCTCTTTGTCTTAAATCTGTAGAATTCGTCACATACTCATTAAGATAAGATTTTGGAGACACCCTTGTACTCCCACCCCTGGGAATGTACAGTTGTAGTTTTGTAATTATTACTCTACAAACATCATTACCCTCCCTCCATATAAGGTTGTTGTCACTTTCAAATTCAATGTTTAATTCAAATCTGGAATCTGACAACATCTTATCCCTAAGTGCCTCAAAAAATGAATATCGATTAAGAGGAATTTCACAATTAACAATACTCGAATTTCCCAATTGCTTCTTTCTTTTATCAAACCCCTTATTGTAAGTAGTATTTTCATTTTCAATAAAAATTCTTGGCGTCCAACCAGTGTTTGCATTATTTCTTCCGTGTTGGACTTGCCTTGTTTTTTTTTTTTTTAACTTTTTTTTTCTTTTTTTTATTTCAATCTCTATGAACACTTACACAAACAAAACCAAAAAAAAAAAAAAAAATGAAATAATAATAATAGTAATAAAATAAAATTACAAGAACACTTTACAATGAATTATACGGTGGCCCATAGAGGACACGCTACTTACATTTTTATATCGCGCGATAAATTGAGAATTATCGCGCGATAAATGGAAAATTATCGCGCGATAAATGGAAAATATCGCGCGATAAATGGAAAATTATCGCGCGATAAATCGAAAATATCGCGCGATAATAAGTCACGCCAAAAAGTGACAAACATTTTTTTCACTCAGTTGTTTACGGTGTTGTTGCCAAGATGGCGGTCCATTTAAGGTCTGCTTACTGCAATTTGTTTTTCTATCTCAGCTTTGTTTACCACTATAGTTAGATAAACACTTAATAACAAAGGCTCTTCTGTGATACTGCAGCAGTAGATATAATATTTCGCAAGTAGTAAGAGATGATTAGTTAACTTATTGAGGTGGTTATTGCCAATAATACCGTACAAGATATTGATGGTTGATAATTCTAGCCCTACTGAAACGTGAGACTTGTACCAATACAGGAAAGCTTCCCAGAACTCTGAGACAAATTGACACGTTACAAGCATGTGTTTAAGATCTTGTTTTGTCTCCAAGCAGAGATAACAGAGATCGCTATTGGCGATCTTAGCTCTGAACAATTTTTCCCTAGTGAAAACTATGTCATGTAAAATCTTGTATTGGAACATAATTAACTTTGTTTCTTTCGTGCTAGAGAAAGCCAAATTAAAGTAATCATTTATGCGGTCTGGTGGTAACCCATTATCAATAAGGCGTTGTGTGGCTGTAGGTACCTCAAATATGTGATTAACAAAAATCTTACGTATAGCCTTAGTTGTTAATGCCTTCAAGCTCTGACCTTGCTGTGAAGGTTGTTCTTGTTGTGCGTTCGTTTGTTTGATCGATTTTTTATATTCATTTGGAATAGCGTTTATTACTCCGTAATACGTCAAAAAATTTGTATTTATTTGGTAGCGGGTTTTAAATTCTTCGTAAGTAATGAAATCAAGATTATGATCTAGAAGGTTTTCTATAGTGGAAACTCCTCTACTAAACCAGGTTCTAAAGAAGATTGTATTCTTATCGATTTTGATATCTCTGTTGTTCCATATGATCATGTTTTTTATATCTGGCTTAGTAGTATCTTGCATATCCTTAAACTCAAACCAGTATTGCAGTGTTCTTGTATAAAAGAGCGGTAACTCCTTAATGCTGATGTCTTTGCTGCTGCAGTAGCACTTAGAGAGGAAGGAAAAACCTCCCAAGTGTGAAGTGGCTTCATTAGGAATAACCGTCCATGCTGAATTCTCATTCAGTCTAAAACGCTTTATCCAAATGCATTTTAAGGCTTTGTTCATTAAGGAAAAATCAATCATGTTCAATTCCCCCTTCTCGCGTTCGCCAATAATCGTGTTCCTCTTTATTTTGGCTATTTTGTTGTCCCAGATAAAGTTAAAGGTGATCTTGTTTACCTGGTCACAGAATTTTTCAGGGACTGGAAGAACAGATGCAATGAAAATGAGTTTTGAGAGGCCTAGAGATTTTACGATATTTATTTTTCCAAGTAGAGTTAATTTTCGTCTCTTCCAGTTATTCAGTGTGTTTTCCAAAGCATCTAATTTGTCATAAAAATTTAATTTGTCACTTGTTCTCTTGCAGTTCGAAAAATGTACCCCTAATACAAAGACAGATTCCTTTGGCCACTTGAAGTTGAAAGGGGTATCTTCTCTATTCTTCCATTTTCCGAGCCATATAGCTTCTGACTTCGTGGAGTTAATTTTAAGCCCTGAACATCTTTCAAACTTTTCCAGAAGCTGCAACAATACGTTCATCGATTCTTGGTTCCTCAGAAAAACCGTTGTGTCATCCGCATACTACGTTATTTTTATTTCACAGGAACCCACTGCGATGCCTTCGATTTTAGGATTTTGTATTATTGCAAGTGCTAGTATTTCGATACCTAAAACAAAAAGCATACCTGACAAAGGGCAACCCTGTCGGACTCCTCGCTCCAGATTGAAAAAATCAGAAGCAAAACCGTTGTTTGTAACACAGCTTGTTATGTTGCAGTAAAACGTTTGTAACCAGTTTTTAAAATCAGGACCAAAGTTAAATAAGTTAAGGACCTTAAAAAGGAAATTCCACTCTATAGAATCAAATGCTTTTTCAAAGTCTAGGAAAGCAGCGAGACCAGAGAGATTTTTTGTTGCGGTATAGTTGATAATATCACTAATAAGTCTAACATTTTCTCCAATGAAGCGCCCTTTGATATAGCCGGTTTGATTAGCGTTTATCACATTTGGCAAAACAGCTTCGAGTCGTTTTGCAATTGCTTTCGTGGCAATTTTGTAGTCTGTATTTAAAAGTGAAATAGGTCTCAGATTTCCGAGAAGATTGGTCGGTTTGTCTTTTTTAGGTACGAGTGTAATAATACCTCTTTTCTGGCAAATTGACATTTGACGTTTTTCAAAGCTATAGTTGAGGCTTGCAACAACATCTAAATTGATATCATCCCAGAAAACTTTGTAAAATTCACTTGAAAGACGATCGGAGCCAGGCGATTTGCAGTTCTCCATATCATTTAGAGCTAGGTGACACTCTTTTTCAGAAAGCATACCTTCGCACTTCTTAGAAAGTTCTTCAGTTAGTGGCGTTAACAAGTTGTTATTAAAGAATATATCAAACTCAGAGTTTTCGGGATCAACATTTTTGGAGGTATACAATTTTTTATAGAAAGATTTCTCTTCTTCAAGAATTTCTTTTGGATCTTCGGTTTCCTCACCGTTAGATAGTTTTAACTTCGAAAGTTTTTTCCTTAGGAAACTTCGTTTTTCTAGATTGAGAAAGTAGTTGGTGTTTTTTTCCCCGTTTTCATACCATCGAGCTTTGCTACGTAAAATAGTCGCCTTGATTTTATTATTTAAGATTTTATCTAATTGGACTTTTACAGCGTTATATTCATTCAACAATTTGTGGTCATTTTTTGAGGTAGAGAGTTTTTCCTGAAGGTTGTTCATTTCTATTTGCAAATCCTTTTCCTTATCTCTTTCTATTCTTGCTTTTTTCTTGGAGTATTGGAGAGTGAAGCTTCTAATCTCCATCTTAATAACATCCCATTTCAAACCAAGATCAGTGACAGCATTGTACTTTTCTCTGAAACATGAAATATTTTTTCGCATCTCTTTAACATACTTTTCATCTTCCAAAAGGTTTGCATTAAATTTCCAGAAACCAGGACCAAATCTCTTGCGCTGGTCGAGTGATTGCAGGTTTAACATTACAGAAGAATGATCTGAGAATGGAGTATGCACGATATTACACTCTTTTGCAGTATTTACTAAATCTGGTGTAATTAAGAAAAAATCTAGTCGGCTCTGAGTCTTGAATGCTTTGTCATGCCATGTAAAAGACGAAGTTTGTGGATTTAGTTGGCGCCAAATGTCAGTAAGGTCGAAGTGTGAGCAGAGATTTCCGATTTCTTTTATGACCATATGTTTGTTGGTGGCACGCTTGACGCTTTTTTATCTTTGGGCGTTAGCGCGCAGTTAAAATCTCCACCGATTATCAAATTGTTATCTGCATAATTTGTCAGAGTTTTGTTTAGTTCTTGAAAAAACTTGATTTGCTGTGAAGTGTCGTTTGGGGCGTAAATATTGACAAGCACAAGATGTTGATTGTCTAATTTGGTCTCCAGAATTATAAATCTTCCATTTTTGTCTTTACAACTTTTTATCACCTCTAATTTATACCGGGGGTTTACAAGAATCATCACACCTTTACTGTGATTGGATCCATGACTGTAAAAAATTTTTCCGCCCCATTCCGATTCCCATAGGTCTATAGTTTGTTTGGTACTGAAGGATTCCTGGAGAAAAAAGCAGTGAGCGAGCTCCTTTCGTCGTTCTTGTGTTTTCTTTGCGAAATCAGCACCGAAAGGACTTGCCTTGTTAAATATTTATTTCTGTTTGGGGAATTTGTTGTGTCAAGATAGTAAAATTCATTAGATGCAATGGTTTCTGCATAAGAAGTATTATACTCAAGCAAATTTTTGATATTTACAACATGATTGGCAGAATTACACTGGTAGATTTTCTTTCCATTAATACTAAAACTAATTTTTTTTACAAATGAACTTGCACCATTAACAATTCCATTTTTGTCATTGATGATTACATTATTCCCATTTATTTTTGTTAATTTAAAATACATTGCTAAATCTCCGCCAGCTAACAGACTTACTTTAAAATCCATTGAAAAACGAGCGTTATACCAATCAAATGGAGTGGCCTCACCCGTATTATCAGCTATAAATTTAAGGATTGGTGCTCTAACTTGGGCGGCGTTATTTGCTGGGTCTGCTGTATTTATAGGTTGTTCGAGATCAAATATAACATCTTCATATCTTTCTATATATTTTGGGTTTCTAAAAGATTTCATCTTGTCAAGTATTTTATATTAATAATTATATAATTTTCTTAAGTTTTCCAAATATTGGTTATATTCCTTTTCAGTCATTTGGAGGTGGGTTTTTTTACGTGTTGGTTTGGTGGCGGGAGGGGGGTTTTCACGAGAAAGTAATTTTACGATTTTATCACCCGCCTTTTTTTCTTTTACAATTGTGCTCGGATCAAATGTTACTTTCTTTTTAACTGTTGGTTTTGGTGGTGGTTTTTTGGGAGTTGGTTTTTTAAAAAAGGATTTTACTGTGTCCATTATTCCTTCTCCATATATATGTTGTTTTACATATTTTCCCATTTCTGGGTTGTATTTTCTTTTAAACTCTGATTGTCCCATCATTTTATCTATAGAATTATACTAAAGGTGAGTCTTCAGTATGACGAAGCAACAGTGTCATAAACCAATCAATACCATTGAGGTCAATAGGTTGTCCGACTGAATCAGTTACATTTATTCTCATTTCAGAAATATAATTAGAACTTACAGGACAGTACAGTTGCCTCCTTGGTTCAAAAGTGAATGGATAACTCCTCGTAAGATTGTCAGTTGGTATAACAGCAATTGTGTTTGTATTTACTCCATTTACAACAGAGTCTTTTATAGCAGTTGTGTTTATGTTTAATGAGTCAATCGATTTTGTAATATTTGGGAGGCGTGTTCCCTACTCAGTTTTAGTCACCAGTTTCTTTTCAAATCCGATGAGGTCTCCAAAATCTGTTCCCCTTAAATCAACTTGATAATTACCATCAATCGATAACAGTACTCGATACTTACTCAGAATAAAAGATAAATTGATTGAGTAATTCTTTTCTCCTTTGGAATCTGTTGTGTGATGAGACTTTTGATCCAAGTATTGATGAATGTAATCATTTATATCTGTGTAGGAATACATTCCATCTGTAAAAGTAATTGTATTCCATGTTGTTCCATCATGGGTGTATTTGATTGTATTGTTGTCGTAACTACTTCTGATGTTGTACCAAGAGTAAGTCATCGACAACCTGTCCAAGGCGAGAAAATGCTTAATTTCTGGGTCAAGTTTTAAAGGAGGATTAAATTTAACTATAAAATCATGGGGTTTGTTTACTCCTATTTTTTCTCTTTTAACAGATGAAATATGAATCGCGCTTTCATTCATTTTATCTTATATCTAGATAATTTCTTAACAGTGTATTAAGTTGTTTATTAGTAACAATCCCGAGATCTCTAAGTCGATGAGCTATTTGACTGTATATATTCATGTAATACACCGTTGTTTCCTGCAGCAAGTGATCCACCGGGTAATTCAAATTTTTTTATTAGCTCTTGGGGGGAGTAAAAGAAAATACCTTTTCCAGTTTTGTATTCCGTTTTTGCTTTTATAAGATCACCTACAGTATCCTTATACTTCATTAATATTAATTGTTCCTCTCTTGTTTTATTAAGAAAATCTATATCTTCTTGATTTTTATCTACTTTATTACCCTTTCCGGCTAATATTCCATTTAAACTTTTAACAACTTCATTAACATCATAATTGTCTTTTAAGTAATCTACATCTTTTTTTATTAAATCATAAGGACCAAGTAAACCTCTTTTATATAAATAATTGATTTCTTTTTTATTAAACCTGTTAGCTAAGTCAAACATATATTTTTCTTTTTCTTTTTCTTTTTCTTTACTTTCTTGATATTCTTTCGCATCTTTATAAATTTCGCCTGATTCCATTTGGTCTTCCTCTGGGTAACCTGGTAATTCTTTCATATCAGCTAATCGCTCAATTTGTTTAAAACCTTGAGTAATAGCTTTTTGATTGGCTCTAAGACCTTCCGTAAGAGCCAATTGATTTCGAAGCATTTTCTGGTTTTGAGTGAAAATATTTTCTTTTTTAGAGTCTTCAGGTTTTTGAAACTGTGAAATTAGAGGTTTAAATGTCTCACTAAATCCTTCTCTCCGATTCTGTTTTTCCCAAGCAGTCTCTTTTATTCGACGTCTCATCTGTTTAGCAAGATCATCTGCTTCAATCTTATTTTTAGAATATTTAATAATTTCTTGAATGTCCATTTATATAATAATTATATAATAGACCCCCTCCCTTGGCTACGCCCCATTAGTATAATAATTATATAAATGGAAATACCTAATTATGATAGTAGCGGCGAAGCCGCAGATAAAAAATTCAAACAGTTATATCCTTACATGCCATCAGATACATTTCGAATGTTAATTTGTGGAAATAGTGGAAGTGGTAAAACTAATTTGCTGTATCATATGATAATGAAACCACTTTTGCACTATGATGAGATTTATCTCTATGCGCGTAATCTGGAGCAGGATAAGTACAAAAAACTAATCGAAAAAATGAGACAACTTAGTTGTAAAGTGGGTTATGATATTCTCAATGTAAGTAATGATGAAATAACCCCAGTGACAGAAATGGTTTATGCAGACAATCAAAAACTTGTGATATTTGATGATTACGTCTGTGATAAAAACCAGAGACAAATAATAGATTATTTCATTCAAGGACGACATAAGAATTGCTCAGTGATTTATCTGAGCCAATCATTTTACAAAACTCCAAAGGTTATTCGACTGAATTGTTCTCACTACTGTTTATTCGAATTTCCATCATCCAGGGAATCCAACAGAATATCATCTGAATTGGTAGTCGATAAAAAACAATATCAATCAGCAACTCGAAAACCTTATTCATTTTTGTATGTTGATAAACCAAAGAAGCACATTGCAAAAAACTTTACTGGAAGTGTTAAAAATTGTATAGATAAAGAATAAAATGGGAATATTTAACGAACATTCTTCTAATCAACATCAATTTGCAAAAGGAATTCAAGGTGCTCCAGGTGTTGGATTTAATCTCACTTCAACTGGGGATTATGATATGGTGAATAAAAAACTAAGAAATGTTGGTAATCCAGCATTAGATTCCAACATTGATATGAAGGACTCCTTCCGTATTCTGAACCTTAAAGCTCCATCTGATGCAGATGAGCCAGCCACAAAAAATTACACAGACAATAATTTTTTTTATAAAAATGGAAGTAAACCAATGACTGGAGACATAAACATGGATCATAAAAAAATAACTAACTTAGGTGTACCTTTAAATAATTATGACGCCGCAACCAAACAGTATGTAGATGTTCATACATCTAATTTAACTCCTGGTGTAAAATTGATTGGAAATCTTAATGCTAATAATAAAAAAATAAATAATCTTGCAAAGCCAACAAATAATAATGATGCCGCAAATAAAAAATATGTTGATGATAACAAAGTTGATGGTAGTGTCTTTTTAAAATTAGATGGAACAAGATCAATGACTGGAAATCTCAACATGAATAACAATCGAATATACAATATCCCAAATCCAGATGGAAATAACCAGCCAACACCATTAGCTTCTACTGATTTAGCGTATCTCCACGTTGATGGATCAAATAAAATGACTAATGATCTAAACATGAACAATAAAAAAATTATTAACTTACAACCACCAACAAGTAACTCAGACGCTGCCACTAAATTCTATGTGGATTATAAATCAACTCCCCAAGATCTTAGTCCTTACATAAAAAAAGATGGGAGTGTCTCAATGACGGAGAGTTTAAACATGAGTGGACATAAAATAATTAATCTTGAAGATCCCGCTTCGGATAATGATGCAGTAAATAAAAAATATATTGTCAACCATTTACATACGGCTCAAGTTCAACCAAGCCATTACAAAGATGAGTTTAGTTATCTCATGTCAGACGCAATTCAATGGACTGATGAAATAACTACAGGTACAAGTTTTAATGTGAAAAAGATGCAGACTTAGCACCTAGTAAAGGTAACTTTCATGACTACAATCATAAAGTTATTTATATGGAAATAGTAAAGAATTCTCAGGGTGGATATAAGTACAAGATGGGAATTAATTTTTACAGGTTACCTAAAAATTTTGACTATACACTTTGTTTAGAGATACTTAACACTGATTATGAACTATGGCATAAATCCCAGATAAGTGTTGATAGGGGCACATCACGAGGTTTAATAATTGAAAATGTTGGTGTAAAAAAACTTAGTCATAGATTCACCAGTTCAAAGGGACAAACAAAATTTATGTATTACCATAGAATAATAGTTAATTTTAAGAAGTGGCTAACTGGTAATACTTTTTTTCTCCATATTTTGGTCAATATTCCTCAGGTTGGATGTGACCTTGTTACTTACCCAAAAAATTTCACAGGAGTTTACATTATTGCTTATGGCATTATGGGTAAAGTTAGCAATATCGACCCAGATAAAGTTTATGACTATCACACAGCATTTGACATTAAATCAACACAAGTAGAATACAATGTCGACATTAATGCAAATAATAAAAAGATATTAAACATTGCTCTCGATAAAAACCAGAATAATAGCGCCGCAACAGTTGGAATGGTAAAAGAGTTAATTCCTTTTACTACAAACTACGTTTATAGACAATATTTTGAAGAATTTTATGACTTTACTGATGCAAATATTTATGGAATAAGTAGTACATCATCTGGTGTTGTTATAAATTCTTTACATCCAAATATTACCTTACCTAATAAACACTTAAGAGATATAAGAAAAGATGGATTAAATGTTAATAATTATACTATTAATTTTACCCCCTCTGGTAATTTTACAAATTATACTTTATGTATTGTTTTTTATCATTGGAGTAATAGAGATTTTGCTTTAGCTAAGAAAAATTCACAAAATAACCAAGGTTTATTAAGTTTAACCTTTACTAAAGTTGCTGGTTATTTAACTTTACTTTCCAATAATAAAAGAGATTTTTTTAGTTTACCAAGTAGTTTTGATGGAAAAAAAATTGTTTTATGGTTGGCAGAAAGTGTTGATACAATCGTTACAAAAGTTAACATAAGTAACTACAGCTCAACATTAACATTAGCAAACTCTAATTACACCGCCAATCAATATTTTGACTTTATAACTGAAGATGGAGTTATAAGTAAATTTATGTTTTCTCCAAATTTTTACGACTTTGACTCTGAGCAATTTCACAGAGTAATGTTACAAGAGAAAATAAATGGATCTTATATAGAGTAAATAAATAAATGAAGGATATATTTGAATTTAATCACATTGATAACTCTCTGTCAGAATCAGAGGTCACAACTCTCAAAGATTTCTATAAACATTACCACAAGAAATACTGGTGTTTTAAGAAATCTTTCAAACGATATAAAATTCTTGATGAAACACTTACTCTGTCTGGGGGAGGATTAGTTGTTATTGGCACGATAGCAGGAGGAATAACATTAAATCCACTGATAATCCTCGGTGTTATCAATGGCGCTGGGGTGATTGTGAGTTCTGTTTCAAAAATGAAGAATTACAAAAAAAAGATTGAAATGACACAAATTGCATTTACAACATATGAAAAAGTATTGGTTGAACTGCGTTCAGCTTTGCGGGGTGATGAGTTTAACAAACAGGAGTTTATTGATCGAATGAAACTAATAGATGAAATGATAATTGATCAGACTCCTATAGCAGATAGATTTGTTAAGAAATATAATAAGCGGTGGGTTGCACCTAACCCAGCTTCGCTGGGTCCCATAAACCCCGCGACCCCCTGCTCATAAACTTTAATCATTTCTATATAAACATAAATATAGAAATGATAAATACAATTGTATCATATGTGAATTTTTACTTTCCCGCATATAAAACACAGTTTTACGCTGATAATTTTATTAAAGCATGTCTTGTTTACCAGTTTCTATATGCGAAATATTTCACACAAAAATTAGACATAAACCAAATTATTTACAGACTAACAGACTACATACATAGTTGCAGATCAAACTCATCAATACTAACCAATCATTTAATATTTAGTCTTGCTTTTCGAGAATTTTGGAAACAGTATAGACTTGATAGAGGATGTGTTTATGTTGCTAACACTCCATTTAAAGAATCTGAAGTACTTGGTTATCTAACAGGGATTGTTTACTGGTTCTTTCACAGAGGCTGTGTGCGGGGGGATGCTCCCCCCGCTACCCCCTGCTAATTACTTTTATAAGATTTCCACCACTTTTCATAATTCTCCAAAGTTTGTCTAGAAATTTTTAGATAAACTAGTTTGTACTTTTCATTTCCCATTTCTTCCAGTATTTTTTTTATTAAATAAAAAATACTTATCATTCTTTTTCGACAAAATTGTTTGTTTAGTATTTCCATGATGTGGTTGTCTATCAACATTAGTTTATTGTATAGATCATACTTTTCATCCTCAGTCAGCTGTAATCTTTTAGAAACTTGATTAACCTTTTTCTCATAATGATACTTTCTATGATAAATACTCTTCTTTCGAAAATGTAATCGATCATAGTCTTTTTGATCATAATACCCCAAAACATGACCATTTAAACAACCACAAGATTCACAAATTTTATAACCTGAATAAATAGAAAAACAATCACTTTCTTGGCAATTTTTGCATTTAGGTTTGTTACTTTCTTCTGTTCTATTTTTATAATTATCCCAGCTTCGCTGGGTCCCATAATTATTAAGGATGTCTAAATATTTTTTTATTTCTTCTTCTGTGTATTGCATTTATCATATATATTAAAATAATCTTAAAGCCAGAGTATTTAATTTGTCCCTTGTCAAAATTCTTTTTTCATCTTCATTACTCAAAGCTACCTTATTTACTTCCTTTGAATAAATATCATGATTTTCACTTTTTATAATTTTCATCGATCTCATTTGTTTTTCACCGGAAAATAAACACTGGACATAATCTTCAAATGATATATCTTTTTTTACAATATTTTTCTTTATACCTTTGCACTTTTTATTAGCCTTCTCATCCTCTACCTTGAAAGTATAAAGCTTTGGACGAAGACCAACAAAATGAGTTATTTGACGACCAGCTACTTCATCCTTGAACATTCCAATCACTTTTTTATTAACTCCTGTAAGTATTCCAGATGGATGGGATGGGGGGTAATCTGAAGTATCAAACTTGCTTTTTATATCTTTTGATATGTCTTTGTAAAAATCATCTGTATTAATTTCATACATAAGTGAAACGGTATCAGTAAATAACAACTTAACGTGGTTATGAGAGTATTTCTTTTGGATGTAATTATAATGAAAATCAAACATTAATGTTTTTGACAGATCAAGTATTGCTTGACCGACATACACTGGTTTGTTAAAAAACACTTCAGTTTTTTTCATATGAACTGCATTAAGATTTTGATCAAATATTGTTGCTCTATCAAAGTTTGGACGACTTGTTAATTTTACAGCTTTTTCACGATTGTCAACAAGTGTTATATTTTTGTCTTTTCCTTATGTTTTCTATTGTTTTTCCAAATACGGAATTATTCATCAGTTTAAAAAAGTCTTTTTCAAAACTGTTAGCTGCTGTTTTTCGGAGTTCAGTATTCTTTCTGATATAAGGTTCCATCCAAGAACTCTGTCTAAACATTATTCCTCTGTGAACAGCAGTTATTTTTAGTCCCATCTCAAGATATTAGGGCCATTTATACGAGAAAAAATAAGACGCGTCTTACATAAGACGAGTCTTAAATAAGACGTGAACTTTTCGTATAAACGGCACTTTAGTCTAAAATAAGACGCGACTTAGCTAAGTCGCGTCTTATTTTAGACGAAATGTGCCGTTTATACGGAAAGTTCACGTCTTATTTTTTCTCGTATAAATGGCCCTAATGTCTCAAATTTCGATAATGTACAACATAATTCTTTCTGGGTTTGAAATGACAAATTAGTTTTTCAACACCATTGACAATCATTTTCTCTGGTGCAACAGGATAGTCATTATGTGATTTCCATAAGTCTTTTGGATATTCTAGGTCTGCTTCAAATATATAACCTTTTTTGTGTTCTGAGGGATTATTCATACTATCATTCATATCTTCAAGTATTTTCATTACTGATTCTATTGTTGGTTCTTTCATCCACTTAAATTCATGTTTTGGAAGTGATTGTGACATTGCCCATCCATAAAGATTATTATAGCATCAAGATATTGAATGAATGTAGACGGTTTATCAGGATTATAATCTTTCATGTATTTGTTATTCGCTTCTGCATATCTCTTTGATATGTGAGTTATTCCTCCTCGTATACCTTTTTCAAACATCATTAACATGTCATAATCATGCAACATTTGAAGTTGTTGACCTGTTTCTTTGAGACATGCGTCCCAAGCCAGACCAGGAGATGTGAAGTAATGAGCTGGATCCAAATTGTAATGTTTCAAACAAGTTTTACGGAAATTCTCAAATACATCTGCCAGCAATAGGACATCAGACTTTAGGTAAAGATTATGATAATCTTTGATTGTTTTACATTGAAACGTATTCCAAACATTAATAGCATGATGATAATCATCATCTGTTATATCTTCATCATTTAGTTTTGAATAGAATTTTTCTTTGGGTGGTAGTTGTGTTTCAGAGAGTTTTTCGATTGAGGAAACATAATCATAAGGATAAACTCCTTTTCGAGTAAGTAGATCAATATTATCTTTCATTATTTCTTTTGTGTTATGGAAATCATCTGGTTGTAAATTACCAACAAGATTAGCCAGACTCGTTTGAAGAAACTTAAATGAATCAATAAATCGTATTTCAAAATACAATGAAACAGTCTCTCCAGTATGTCTGGATTTATACTCATCAACTTTAATTTTTTTGGAAACCGAAATATACTTTTCTTCAGTAGAAGGAATACAGTTCAATTCACCTGGAATACTGGATAGTTGTTTTATAAACAAATGTGCATCATATCCTTGAAGATTGTGAAACACTACGGGAAGAATCATTGGCTTTCGGCACTGTAGAGTGCAACTGTTATGAGCAGCTCCACGATATTGACCAGTAAAATGACAATGATCCCGAACTTTGTCAGTGAGTAATTCTTTTGAGCAAATATGACAAGTTTTGGCTTGCTCAAATAAAGCTTGTTCTTGTTTTGTTAAGTTAAGAGGTTTTGGTCGACGATAAAAATCATTATATATTTTATTAGTTACTTTTGCAAGTTTTGAAACAAATATTTCAGGAACATTATCATCGTTGTTGGTTTTTGTATAACTAATTGGTTCAAAAGTATTCGGAACTATCCCTTTGATGTAAAAACAAAATCCTGACGGTTCATGCTTTTGGTAATTATAAGTATATGAATCCTCTGGATTGGGACAGCAAGTATTCATTGGTTTAGTAAAACATTCAAAATCTGCATAAACTACAAAAGGAATTGGAAGCTGTTTATAATAATTTTTAAAATGTAACATTGTGTTTCTCGGGGGCATTTTCACAGCAACTGTTTCGTTAGTAGAACAATACTGAATATGTTTTTGAAATAATTCTTCTTTCGAGAAATGAGTAAAACAATTCTTGCAAATATATATTTGTCCATTTGTTCGTGAAGTTATTTGAGATCTAAACAAACGAGAAAAATGTTTAATAAGAGAATAATGACTTTTACCATCTTCCTCATAAAGAAATAAATCAATTGTTTCTTGTGGATTTCGCTTTGCCATTCTGAGTGGGTAAAACTTTTTATTCTCATTAACCGAAAAAACATTTATTCCTGGGATAGATGGATTAAGTGCTTCAAATTTTGAGATATCTTTTGCTTTCATCGGAAATTTAATTCCTTTGGTATTTAGGGTATTCTCGTTTTGTTTCAAATCTGTAAATCGATCATCATTTTTGGGTTTTGGATTGAGATATCTCAGTACACACCAGAGAAAGCATTTATCATCAGTGTTTCGAATGTTTATTATGGCTTTTTTTCGAGATATCCAATCTGGAAGAGGAATATAAGAAGATCCTCTCATCGGATTAAAATTAACAGTGTGAATCTCAAGATGAATAACTTCTTTAAAATACCACCCACTACCATTATGCTGATAGATTCTGATCTTATCAAGGATGTTTCGAATAACTTGGGCAAGTATTTTTTTTACATCGGTTGATTCAAGATTAATATGTGTATCTGATTGAAAATATGCTTTATCCTGAAAAGTAATAGGAAATTTTCACCAGATATAATTTTTTCCATTAAACAAACTAAAACAAATCTAACTTTGATATTTCGATGGTTTCGTAAAAATTTTTTTAAATAGCTGGATTTAGATTTGAAGTACTCAAAAGGTAAAATACCAGGTTTTCCCTTAACAATGTATTTGTTAGCAAATTCATCCAGAGCTGATTTTTCTTTTTCTATTCCTTGATTATATTCGTTAATAGCTCGTTCTAGAGCTCTGCGCAGATAAGACGGTGTATCGGGTGGAATTGATTTATTCTTGATACACTCCTGAAAATACTCATCAAATGTTTTTGTTTTGGGTTTGGTTTTAGGTTTAGATTTTTGCTTATTTTTCGGTGGTCGTTTAGAAATAAGAGGTATTTTTTAAACTAAACTTTCCTTTTTCTTTATCCTCTCTATTAACTTTTGTCTTTGTTCTTGTTTTTCCTTATATTGATTATATTTATTTTTAAGTTCCTGCGTCCTGAGTTTATCTATTTTTTTTTAACTCCTCAATTGAAAGGTTTTTTAAGTCAGCGTTCATCTTGTTATATAATTATTTTATCTTTAAACCTTAAATTCAATTTTATTTTTTGTCTCGAAATACATAATAAAAATTGTAAGTCTTAAAACAATACCTAAAACCAAAATCACCCAGAACTCATATATTATTAATCACCCACAACTTATATTATTAATCACCCCACACTAAGACTGCATATATTATTAATCACCCCGCACTGAGACTGCGCATTACCAGAGGACAAAAATTACATCCCACAATTATGAGAATAATAACTTTGACACATATATAAGGTCAATTTGAATTAGTACTAGGATGTATCTTGGTGAAAGTATTACCTGATTGGAAAAACGTGGGGCCTTTCAGTTAATGCCGGTAACCAGATACATTTGTTAATGATGTTGTAAAAACCCCACGGCTTCATCATTAACAAGGACAGAGAAAACTTAAATAATGAGAAAAAGCCTTAAATAATGAGAAAAAGCCCTGTAAATGGTTGGTCTATGGGTCCCTGTAAATGACCGGCCTATGGGTAAATAAATAAAAACCTTCTCAGGAGAATGTGAAATTGAGAAAAAATGGAGGAGTCCCTCCTGAGAAGATCTGGTGGCCACCAGTTTTTTTCAGAGAAATCGATCAGACTGAACTGTTTACGTTTTTGGTGTTTATTCATTCAACCAAGGCTTACAGTAAGTGATTGGTGACGTAGAGAAATGGTTAATTACACGTACATAATTAACAGTTAATCTACTGATTTCATTACACCCTCCCGGGCCAGCAATAAAATGTTGATCATAGAGACACAGTTATAAAGTAGTAGTATTTAGTATTCAAGTTCATTAAGTTTAGAAAGTTCATTTATTTTTAGTACAGCTCTCTGAGCCGCAGCTCGTTGTGCTCGTTTTTCGCCTGTCGACCTTATTTCTTCAGGGTTTTTGATCTCTTCTTTAGAGTCTTGGATAAGGTCTTCCTCGGCTAGCACCTCAAGCGGATAAAGCTTCTCGATAGGTCTCGATATAAGATTTCCTTTTGCTGTTCTTAGGGTGACAGAGCGCACCAACTCATCCTTCCCCTGATGTAGTTGAATGATGACTCCGAGTTTCCATTGATTTCGCGGTGTTTCATCATGTATCAGGACAACCTTACCGTGAGCTACTGGCTCTCCCGATATGTTTTTGTTCTTCTGGGATGAATGTTGTTCCCTGAGACCAGTTAAGTATTCTCTTTGCCATTGTTTCCAGAAAGATTGCATTATTTTCTGGTGGTATTTCGCCCGTCTTGTTAATTCTTTGGCCGACTCTTGAGGGATGTAGTCCGAGTCCTCTTCTGTATCTGGTAGTGTTAGAAGTCTGTGTCCACAGAGGAAATGGGATGGGGTAAGAGGTGGACCGTCGTTGATGTCTGTGTATGGATAAGTTAGTGGGCGACTGTTAAGTGTAGCTTCGATCTCTGTGAGTATGGTCTGTAATTCTATAGCATTCAGTGATGTGTTTCCAATCATTTTTGTCAGCCTTCTTTTGGCTAGTCCAATCAGTCGTTCATAAAAGCCTCCCCACCAGGGCGCTCTTTCTGTGATGAATTTCCATTTAATGCCATGGTTAGCGAGGAACCTTTGAGACTCCGCAGCTTCTATCACTTGCGTTTTTAGGGCTTTTAGATCTTGTGAACCTGCTTTGAACGTTTTCGCGTTATCTGAAATTATGCATTCTGGAATTCCTCTTCTACTAGCAAATCTCTTGAAGGCTCTCAAAAATGCGCTGGCTGTTTGATCCTCTACTAATTCAAGATGTACTGCTCGTATTGCTGTGCAGGTAAATAGGCAGATGTAGACTTTTGTGACTTCTTTGTTGGCGTTACGCACGTATAATGGTCCGGCATAGTCAATTCCCGTTACCTGAAAGGGCTGGGACCCTGTGACTCTTATATCCGGTAATGGAGGAGAGTTAACTGAGCGAAATGGTGGTCCTTCTACTTTTCTACAGGTCACACACTTCCTTATTTCTTTTTTTACTAGCTGTCTGCCTTTAGGTATCCAATACGACTGCCTAAGTTCCGTTAAGGTTTCACGTACGCCACCGTGCAAAACCATAGAGTGTGTTGCTCTAACAATAAGGGTTGACAAGTGACTCTCCTTCGGCATCAATATTGGAAACTTGGTGTTGTGTGGTAGCTGTGCGTATTGAAGTCTTCCGCGACATCGTATCAAGCCATCATCGTCTAAATAGAGGCCAAGCTGGTGTATTATTGCTGGCCGTTTGCCTTTAGCTTTGTCTTTGATTTTCGATAGGATCTCTCCATAGTAGAATTGTTGTACTGACTGGAGGAGAGCGTTGCGAGCGTGTTTCATATCTATGGCAGTAACTGTGTTTGACTTCGTTTTCTTTCTCAGTTTTCTAGTGAAATGGATAACGAGCGCGGAAACCCGTAACGTCTTGTTAAAGGTACTGTATTTGGTGATATCGATGACGTTCAGTAAATTTGCGTTCTTTTGTGCGTTTGCGAGATTAATATTTATTGATTGGGTGTCTGTGTAATTTTCTGTGTTTTCTTGTAAATGGTTGTCGGTGACTGTTGGCCATTCCTGTGTTGGCTTCATAAGCCACGCGGGCCCTTGGTTCCAACTCTGCTGTTTAGATATAAAGGCTTTAGCGTCTAATCCCCTGGTAATGAGGTCTGCAGGGTTGGAAGAGGTCGGGCAGTACCTCCACGTACTCTGCGAGGTAATGTCTCTAATCAGTTGCACTCGATGTTGGATAAACTGTTGTCGTAGAGGCTTTGATGAAGATATCCATGATAACACAATTTGTGAGTCACTCCACAATATAATTTGAGATGTATGGAACTTTGGAAGTATGGTATTTGATAGGTATTTAGATAATTCTGCTCCAAGCAAGTAGTTCTAATCGTGGCATTGTTTGTGGTTTTATGGGTGCTACTTTACTTTTGGACATTACGAATGTACATTTTGTCCCACTTTTGGGTGTGGTTCCTCTCAGATAGGCCACCGTTCCGTATGCCAGCTGGCTGCTGTCACAAAACACGTGTAGTTGAACTTCCCCGCTACTGTTATTGAAGTATTGTCTGGGTATTTCCAGTGGGGTCAGATTTTGTAGTTCATTCAGCCATTTGACCCAGTTCTCCTTAAAGCTTTCAGGAAGTTCTTTGTCCCATTTTAGGCTTTGTTTCCATAGTTCCTGCATCATTATTTTCGCTTTTACTGTCACTGGTTCCACAAATCCCAAAGGGTCGTATAGTTTTGAGGATAAGCTTAATGCTGATCTTTTAGAGACTTTTTCTGTGTTGTTGGTTTCCTTAATCAGTTTTTCTAATGAAAGTGACAGCGTATCTGTATTTGTGTTCCAGTTTAGGCCTAGGACTTTGACCACTGGTTCTGCGTATACTCCGTCGTCATGAGCTTGGTGGTTTAAGGCAGGGGAGTTGCTGGTCCACTGTCGTAAATTCATACCCGCCTTTTGGAAGCAGTTCCTTGATGATGTGTTTATATATTATGTTATATTAAATTTTTTTCATGTAAGACAATTGCAAAAATAGTATAATCAGCATTGGGTTCCCCACTTAGTTCGTAATGAAATGATAGTTTTACTTTATCTTCCAGATTTGGTAGTTTAAAATAAATAAATGGAAAAAGAGACTCAAAATTATTTCTATTAAGAAGTTTTCCACAACCATACGACATAACATCTCTGTAAACTCTTGATGGCTCTGAGTATGGTTTGTAATGAATATTGGGGTAAACATTTTCATTTGCTTTAAGGTAACATCGTGTTAATTTTCTGTTATTTGCAACATTAAAAGTTTGGTAAAGAAATGGGTTTGCTGTTTGTGAGTTAAAATTTGCACTGTTTACAATAAAAATAAAAACATGACGAGGTTTTGTCACATCATTTGTTATTCTAAAATTTCCTTCTCTTTGTCTTAAATCTGTAGAATTTGTCACATACTCATTAAAATAAAATTTTGGTGATATTTTTGTAATCAGTGTACTCTGGGGAATGAAAAGTTGTAGTTTTGTAATTACTACTCTACAAACATCATTACCCTCCCTCCATATAAGGTTGTTATCACTTTCAAATACCATGTTTAATTCAAATCTGGAATATGGTAACATCTTATCCTTGAGAGCCTCAAAAAATGAATATCGATTAAGAGGAATTTCACAATTAACAATGCTTGAATTTCCCAATTGCTTCTTTCTTTTGTTAAACCCCTCATTGTAAGTAGTATTTTCATTTTGAATAAAAATTCTTGGTGCCCAGCCATCGTTATCATTATTTCTTCCGTGTTGGACTTGCCTTGTTAAATATTTATTTCTGTTTGGGGAATTTGTTGTGTCAAGAAAATAAAATTCATTAGATGCAATAGGCGCTGCATAAGAAGTATCAAACTCAAGCAAATTTTTGATATTTACAACATGATTGGCAGAATTACATTCATAAACCTCTCTACCATTAATACTAAAACTAATTTTTTTAATAAATGAACTTGCTCCATTAACAATTCCATTTTTATCATTGATGTTTACATTACCCCCATTTATTTTTGTTAATTTAAAATACATTGAAAGCCCCGCATTGTACCAATCAAGTGATTTACCGTCAACAACAAATTTAAAATTACCTCTGTTTTGATAATTATTATTAGAAGGGATTATTAAAGGTTGATCGAGATCAAAAACTAAATCTTCATTCATTTATATATTATTTTATATTAAATTCTTTTAAATAACGCGGTGAAGCCAAGGGAGGGGGAAACGTAGGTTCCCCTATGCACGAAGCAATAGTTTTCCACTTTTCTGTTCTATTTCTGCCTCTCGCTCATGTAACACAAGAGCATAAAAGTTGTAATCAGCGTTTGGATTGGCTGATAGTTCGAAATGAAAGGCCAACTTTGTTACTCCATCTTTGATATCCATTTTTTGTTTTGTCAAATCAAAGTAAATAATTGGATAAACTTTTTTATAGCTTGTCATATCAAGGATTGTTCCACCCTGAAAATCGTTGTTTGCGTGAACATACTCCAGCAAACCTCTAAAAGCTCTTGTTAAATCTGTGGATGGTTTATAGTGAAAATCAGGGTATTCAATACCATTTCCAACCTCGAGATAACATCGTGTTACGTTGGCATTGTTTGGTAAATTACCAAAAGTATCATATATAAATGGATTTGCTGTTTGTGCATTAATTCTTGCTGTGTTGATGGCCCAAACAAATACATGGCGTGGTTTTGAAATGGCGGTTGTTATTCTGTAATGGCCTGTTTGTTGCTGTAAATTATTTGACGTATGAACGACTTCATTAAGATAAGTCCATTTGTAAGGTTTAAGATAATTATCCATGTATAACTTTTGTCCTTCAGAGTTAAAAGTTAACTTTGGAATATATAGCTGAAGTCTTTTTACAATAACTCTGCAATCAGCTCCAGCTTGAAACACCAGATTTGCATCGCTTTCGATTTCAAAATTTATTTCAATTTTTGTGTTAGGAAGTAGTTTGTCTTCTAATGCCTCAAAGAAAGAGTATCTATTAAGAGGTATTTCACAATTTACTTCAACTGAAGCACTCAATACTTTTTTTCTTAAAGCAAAACCAACATTATATTCTGCTTGAGCAGCACGTTCCTCTGCAGATCTACTTGTATCAGGATAGTAAAATTCTTTGGTTCCAATACTTTTTGCATAAGAGGAATTATACTCAAGTAAGTTTTTAATATTTGCAACATGATTTGCTTCATTACAACTATAAACTTCTCTTCCATTTGCCAGGACAGTTAATTTTTTTATAAAAGAGTTAGAACCATTTACAATTCCGTTGTGATCTTCACCTGCTAAATTTCCTCCAGCTAACGTACTTACTTTAAAATCCATTGAAAAACGCGCGTTATACCAATCAAATGGAGTGGCCTCACCCGTATTATCAGCTATAATTTTAAGGATTGGTGCTCTAACTTGGGCGGCGTTATTTGCTGGGTCTGCTGTATTTATAGGTTGTTCTAGATCAAATATAACATCTTCATATCTTTCAAGATATTTTGGGTTTCTAAAAGATTTCATTTTATATTAATAATTATATAATTTTCTCAAGTTTTCCAAATATTGGTTATATTCCTTTTCACTCATTTTACGTTTTTTTTTGGTGGTTGGAGTGGGGTTTTCACGAGAAAGTATTTTTACGATTTTATCACCCGCTTTTTTTTCTTTTACAATTGTGCTCGGATCAAAAGTTACTTTCTTTTGAACTGATGGTTTTGGTGGTGGTTTTTTGGGAGTTGGTTTTTTAAAAAAGGATTTTACTGTATCCATTATTCCTTCTCCATAAATATGTTGTTTTACATATTTTCCCATTTCTGGGTTGTATTTTCTTTTAAACTCTGATTGTCGCATCATTTTATTTATAGAATTATACTAAAGGCGAGTCTTCATTATGACGAAGCAACAGTGTCATAAACCAATCTATACCGTTGAGGTCAACAGGTTGACTTACTGAATCAGTTACAGTTATTCTCATTTCAGAAATATAATTAGAACTTACAGGACAGTACAGTGGTCTCCTTGGTTCGAAAGTGAATGGATAACTCCTTGTCAAATTATCAGTTGGTATAACAGCAATTGTGTTTGTATTTATACCATTCACAACAGAGTCTTTTATAGCAGTTGTGTTTATGTTTAATGAGTCAATAGATTTTGTAATATTTGGAAGTCGTGTTCCATATTCTGTTTTAGTCACCAGTTTCTTTTCAAATCCGATGAGGTCTCCAAAATCTGTTCCTCTCAAATCAAGTTGATAACTACCCTCAAGTGTTACCAGTACTCGATAGGTAGAGAGAATGAAAGACAGATTTATTGAGTAATTCTTTTTTCCTTTGGAGTCTGTTGTGTGATGAGATTTTTGATCCATGTACTGATGAATGTAATCATTTATATCTGAGTAGGAATACATTCCATCTGAAAAGGTAATAGTATTCCAGTTGGTTCCATCATGGGTATATTTGATTGTATTGTTTCCATAACTACTTCTGATGTTGTACCAAGAGTAAGTCATCGACAACCTATCCAAGGCGAGAAAATGCTTAAATTCTGGGTCAAGTTTTAAAGGAGGATTAAATTTAACTATAAAATCATGGGGTTTGTTTACTCCTATTTTTTCTCTTTTAACAGATGAAATATGAATAGCGCTTTCATTCATTTATATTATATCTAGATAATTTTTCTTAAAAGTGCATTAAGTTGGTTATTAGTAATAATCCCGAGATCCCTAAGTCGATGAGCTATTTGAATGTATTCAGGTAATACACCATTGTTTCCTGCAGCAAGTGATCCATTGAGTAATTCAAATCTCTTTAGTAGTTCTTGGGGAGAGAAGTAAAGACCCTGCCCTACTTTATATTCAAGTGATTTTAAATAATCTTTAATTGTATTTTTATATTTCATTAGTGTTTCTTTTTGTTCTTCTGTTAGAAGAGTTAAAGCTACGTATTCTTCAGTAGGATTTTTATTTCTTTTTCTTCCATTAATCTGACCAGTTAATGATTTTATTTCTTTGTTAACATCTTTTAAATAATTTTCTAAATTTTCTTTACTAGTATCAAAAAAATCATTTGGTCTTGGATAATCATATTCTGTTAATGTAAAAAGATCATTTTCATTAAAGATTTTTTCTAATTTTAATATATTTTTTGGTTCTTTATCCTCTTTTGCTATAGCAGATTGAGCTTTATCTTCTTCATCTTCAATAGCTTCTACTCCCAGCAACTCTCGCATATCACCCAAACGTTCCAACTGACTAAAACCTTGAGTAATAGCTCGCTGATTGTCTCTAAGACCTTCTGTAAGAGCTAACTGATTGCGTAGCATTTCTTGGTTTTGAGTAAAAATATTTTTTGTTTTTGGGTCCTCAGGTTTTTCAAACTGAGAAATCAGAGGTTTAAATGTTTCAGTAAATCCTTCTCTCTGATTCTGTTTTTCCCAAGTAGTTTCTTTTATTTGTCTTCTAACCTGTTTGGTAAGATCATCGGCTTCAATCTTATTTTTAACATATTTTTTTATTTCTTCAATATCCATTTATATAATAATTATATAAATGGAGATACCAAATTATGATAGCATTGATAACAGCTATAAAAAATTCAAACAACTGTTTCCTTTTATGCCATCAGATACATTTCGAATGTTAATTTGTGGAAATAGTGGAAGTGGCAAAACTAATTTGCTTTATCATATGTTAATGAAACCATTGTTGTACTATGATGAGATTTATCTTTATGCTCGTAATTTGGAGCAGGATAAGTACAAGAGACTAATCCAAAAAATGAGGGAAATGTCACATAAGCTCGGCTATGAAATACTTAATGTGAGTAATGATGAAATAACACCAGTAACAAAAATGGATTATGAAGACAATCAAAAAATTGTGATATTTGATGATTATGTCTGTGATAAAAACCAGAGACAAATAATAGATTATTTTATTCAAGGTCGACATAAGCATTGCTCAGTGATTTATCTGAGTCAATCATTTTACAAAACTCCAAAAGATATTCGACTTAATTGTTCTCATTACTGTTTATATGAATTTCCATCATCCAGGGAAGCTAACAGAATATCATCTGAATTGGGAGTTGATAAAGAGGTATATAAAGCGGTAACTAAAAAACCATTCTCATTTCTTTATGTTGATAAACCAAAGAAAACCATATCAAAAAACTTTACTGATTATATAATCAATAATTAAGATGGGAATATTTAATGAACATTCTTCTAATCAACATCCATTTGCGCGAGGAATTCAAGGAGCTCCAGGTGTAGGTTTTAATCTCACTGCAGATGGAAATTATGATATGGTTGGCAAAAAACTAACAAATGTTGGTAAACCAACATCAGACACCGATTCAGCAACCAAGAAATATGTTGATGATAATTCTGGTGGTGGAAAAACATCATTAATAACAGTAGATTCAAATATTGATATGAAAAGTCAATTCAGTATCACAAAACTCAAAACTCCATCAGATGATGATGAAGCTGCTACAAAGAAATATGTGGATGACAACAAAGTTGATGGCAGTGTCTTTTTAAAATGGGATGGAACAAGAAAAATGACTGGATATTTAGATATGGATAACCATCTAATATTCAATATTCCAGCTCCACAAGGTAATAATCAACCAACACCATTGGCTTATACTGATCTTGCTTATCTCAAAGTTGATGGATCAAATTCAATGATGAATAATCTAAATATTAACAATAAAAAAATAATTAACTTATTAACACCAACAAATGATACAGATGCTACAACCAAAAAGTATGTGGACGATAGCATATCTAACCAAGATTTCACTTCTTTCTTTAAAAAAGATGGGAGTGACACTATGACTTCAGATCTTAATGGTGGTGGACATAAAATAATTAATCTTGAAAATCCCTCTTCAGATAGTGATGCAGCAAATAAAAAGTATGTTGATAGCAATTTACACCAAACTCAAGTTCAACCAAGTCATTACAAAGATGAGTTTGCTTTTCTAATGTCAAGTCCAACTCAATGGACAGATGAAATAGATAATAGAACTAGTTTTATTCCAAGAAAGATAGCTAACTTATCAACCAAAAAAGGAAACTTTCACGACTATAATCATAAAGTTCTTTATACAAATATACTTAAGAATTTTCAAGGTGGTTATAAGTTTAAGATGGGACTTAATTTTTACAGATTAACTGGAGGTGCTGACTATACCCTTTGTTTAGAAATACTTAATACTGATTATCAATTATGGCATAAAACCCAGATAAGTGTTGATGACAACACGTCACAAGGATTGCAGCTTGGAAATGTTAGTGTAAAAAAACTTCAACATAGATTCATCGATTCATTAAATAATACACAATTTATGTATTACCATAGAGTCATAATTAATTTTAAAAAGTTGGCAACTGGTAATAAATTCTTTATTCACATTTTGGTTAATATTCCTAATAAAGGAAATGATTTGTCTGTCTATCCAATACAGTTTTCTGGAGTTTTCATTATTGCTTATGGTATTATGAATAAAGTTAGCAATATCGACCCAGATAAAGTTTATGACTATCATTCAGCATTTGATGTCAAACCAACACAAGTAGTTTACAATGTTGACATAAACGCAAATAATAAAAAAATATTAAACATTGCTCTCGATAAAGGTCAGGATACTAGTGTAGCAACAGTTGGAATGGTAAAAGAGTTAATTCCTTTTAACACAAACTATGTTTATAAGCAATATTTTAGTGAAATTTTTGACTTTACAGATGCAAATAATTATATATTAAATAAAAGGTCATCTGGTATCAATATTATTGCTTTAAAACATTATAATAATCAAACTGGTAATACGTTTAATATTATAATACCAAATAAACACATAAGTGATATAAGAAAAGAAGGATTAAATATTAATAATTATACTATTAGTTTTTATCCCTATGATAATTTGACAAATTATACTTTATGTATTGTTTTTTATCATTGGTCTAATAGAGATTTTGCTTTAGCTAAGAAAAATTCACAAAATAATCAAAATTTATTAGGTTTAACCTTTTCTAAAGCTGCTGGTTATTTAACTTTACTTTCCAATAGTATAAGAGATTCTTTTACTTTACCAAATAGTTTTGATGGGAAAAAAATTGTTTTATGGTTGACTCAGAGTGTTGATACAATTGTTACAAAAGTTAACATAAGTAACTACAGTTCAACATTAACACTAAATAACGCTAATTACACAACTGATCAAAGTTTTGACTTTACAACTAATGATGGAGTTATAAGTAAAATTATGTTTTCTCAAAATTTTTACGATTTTGACTCTGAACAATTTCACAGAGTAATGATTCAAGAGAAACTAAATGGTAGTTATATATTATAGGGGAACCTACGGTTCCCCCTATGACCCCCTCCCTTGGCTACGCCGCATTAAATATAATAATATAACCAAATAATAAAAAATAATGAAGGACGTGTTTGAATTTAATCACATTGATAACTCTCTATCAGAATCAGACATCAAAACTCTCAAAGATTTCTATAAACATTATCACAAAAAATACTGGTGTTTTAAAAAATCTTACAAACGATATAAAATTCTTGATGAATCACTCACTCTGACTGGAGGAGGATTAGTGGTGATAGGAACTATTACTGGAGGAATAACACTAAATCCAATAATTCTCGGTGTTATCAATGGAGCTGGAGTGATTGTGAGTAGTATATCAAAAATGAAGAATTACAAGAAAAAGATTGAAATGTCGCAAATTGCATTTACAACATATGAGAAAGTATTGGTTGAACTGCGTTCAGCTCTTCGAGGTGATGAGTTTAATAAACAAGAGTTTATTGATCGAATGAAACTAATAGATGAAATGATAATTGATCAGTCTCCTATTGCAGATAGATTTTCAAAGAAATATAATAAAAAATATATTTAATTTTTTTTTCATTTCTATCTACTCTTAAGATAGAAATGATAAAGTCAATTGTAGCATATGTGAATTTTTACTTTCCTACATATAAAACACAATTTTACCATGATAACTTTATTAAAGCTTGTCTTGTTTACCAGTTTTTGTATGCAAAGTATTTCACACAAAGACTAAACTTGGACCAAATTATTTACAGACTATCAGACTCGAGATATAATTGCAGATCAAACTCATCAATACTATCCAATCATTTAATATTTAGTCTCGCTTTTCGAGAATTTTGGAAACATTACCACCTTGGTCGAGGTTGTGTTTATACTTTCAATACTCCGTTTAAAGAATTTGAAGTACTTGGTTATCTAACTGGAATTATTTACTGGTTTTTTCACAGAGGAGTCATTGAGTGATTTATAACTATGCCACCACTTTTCATAATTCACCAGAGTTTGGTCAGAAATATTCAGATAAATTAGTTTGCATTTTTCATTTCCCATTTCTTCCAGTATTTTTTTTATTAAATAAAAAATACTTATCATTCTCTTTCTACAAAATTGTCTGTTTAATATTTCCATAACGTTGTCATCTATTGCCATTAGTTTATCATACAACTCATACTTTTCATCTTCTGTCAGCTTTATCATTCTACTTACTTGATTAACCTTTTTCTCATAATGGTACTTTCTCTGATAAATACTCTTCTTTCGAAAAAGTAATCGATCATAATCTTTTTTATCAAAATATCCCAAAACATGTTCATTTTGACAACCACAGCTTTCACAAAGTTTAAATCCTTTAACAATAGTAAAACAATCATCTCTTTGGCAATTCCAACATTTAGTTATTCTACTCACTTCCTCTTCTGGTGGTTTAGTAAAATTATGAAGAATTTCCAAATATCTTTTTATTTGTTCTTTTGTATATGGCATTTATTATTTATATTTTTTTTATCTTAAGGCCTTCGTATTTACTTTGTCCTTTCCTAATTTTCTTTTATCATCTTCATTACTCAAAGCTACCTTGTTTACTTCCTTTGAATAAATATCATGATTTTCACTTCTTATGATTTTCATCGATCTCATTTGTTTTTCACCAGAAAATAAACATTCAACATAATCCTCAAAATTTATACCCTTTTTTACTACATTCTTCTTTATTCCTTTACATTTTTTGGTAGTATTAGAGTCTTCAACTTTAAAACTATAAAGCTTTGGGCAAAGACCAACAAAGTGTGTAATTTGTTTACCAGCTACTTCATCCTTGATCATTCCAATCACTTTTTTATTGGCTCCTGTCAGTATTCCAGATTCATGGTCTGGTGGATAATCTGATGTATCAAACTTGGTTTTAACGTCTTTTGATATATCTTTGTAAAAATCATCTGTAGTAATTTCATACATAAGTGAATCGGTATCAGTAAATAACAACTTGGCACATTTATATCCATATTTCTTTTGTATGTAATTATAATGAAAATTGAACATTAATGTTTTTGACAGATCAAGTATTGCTTGGCCAACATATACTGGTTTGTTAAAAAACACCTCAGTTTTTTTCATGTGAATTGCAATAAGAGTTCGATCAAATATTGTTGCTCTATTGAAGTTTGGTCGACTTGATAATTTTACAGCTTTGGCACGATTGTCAACAAGTATTATATTTTGTCTTTTCCTTATATTTTCAATAGTTTTTCCAAATACTGAATTATTCATCAGTTTAAAAAAGTCTTTTTCAAAACTGTTGGCTGCTGTTTTTCTAAGTTCAGTATTCTTTCTGATGTAAGGCTCCATCCAAGGGCTTTGATTAAAAGATATCCCTCGATGAACTTTTGTTATTTTTAATCCCATCTCAAGACATTGTCTTAAATTCCGGTAATGTATTACATAGTTTTTATGTTGCTTGAAATGACTGATAATTTCTCAACACCATTAACTTTTAACTTCTCTGGAGCAAGAGGATAATCATTATGTGATTTCCATAAATCTTTGGGATATTCCAAATCTACTTCAAATATGTAACCTTTTTTCTTGATTGGATTTATCATACTATCATTTGCTTTCTCAAGAATATCCATTACTTCATCTTTTGTAATGTTTTTCATCCATTTAAATCCATGAGTTGGAAGTGATTGTGACATTGCCCATCCATAAAGATTATTAGCATCAAGATATTGAATGAATTTTGAAGGTTTATCAGGGTTGTAATCTTTCATGTATTTGTTATTAGCTTCTGAATATCTCTTTGATATATGAGTTATTCCTCCTCTTATTCCCCTCTCAAAAATCATTAACATGTCATAATCATGTAATAATTCTAATTCTTGGCCCGTTTCCTTGAGACAAGCATCCCAAGCCAAACCAGGAGATGTATAGTAATGAGCTGGATCCAAATTGTAATGTTTCAAACAAGTTTTTCTGAAGTTTTCAAATACATCTGCCAAAAGTAGTACATCAGACTTCAAATAAAGATCATGATATTCTTTGATTGTGTGGCATTTGAATGTATTCCAAACATTAATTGCGTGTTGATAATCTTCATCTGATATATCTTCATCATTTAGTTTTGAATAGAATTGATCCTTGGGCGGTAATTGTGTTTCTATTAGTTTTTCTATTGAGGAAACATAATCATAGGGATAAACTCCCTTTCGAGTAAGAAGGTCTACATTCTTTTTGAATATTTTTTTTATGTTATAAAAATCATCTGTTTGCAATTTACCAACAAGATTAGAAAGACTTGTTTGAAGAAACTTAAATGAATCAATAAATCTTATTTCAAAATTCAAAGAAACCATCTCTCCAGTTCGCTTGGATCTATACTCATAAACTTTTATCTTTTTGGAAAATGAAATATACTTTTCCTCAGTTGATGGAATACAGTTTAACTCACCTTTTAAACTAGAAAGTTGTTTTATAAACAAATGTGCATCATAGCCTTGAAGATTGTGAAATATAACTGGGAGTAAATGGTTTTCGACACTGGAGATTACAACTATTATGAGCAGCTCCACGATATTGACCAGTGAAATGACAATGATCTCTGACTTTATCATTTAGTAATTCTTTTGAGCAAATATGACAATTTTCAGCTTTTGTGAAGGATAATTGTTCTTCTTTTGTTAATTTAAGAGGTTTTGGATGACGATAAAATTCATTATATAATCTATTAGTTATTTTTTCAAGTTTAGAAACAAATATTTCAGCAATGTTGTCATTATCTCTTTGTTTTGTATAAGTAATAGGTGTAAAAATGTTAGGTACAATTCCTTTGATGTAAAGACAAAATCCTGATGGTTCATGTTTCTGGTAATTGTAGTTATATGAATCCTCTGGATTGGGGCAACAAGTATTCATCGGTTTAGTAAAACATTCAAAATCAGCATAAACTACAAAAGGTATTGGGAGCTGTTTGTGGTAATTATTAAAACTTAATTTTGCGTTTCTTGGTGGCATTTTCACAGCAACTGTTTCATTGGTTGAACAATATTCAATATGTTTTTGGAATAATTCCTCTTTCGAGAAATGAGTAAAACACCTCTTGCAAATATATATTTTTCCATTTGTTCTTGATGTTATTTGAGATCGGAATAATCTTGAAAAATTTCTGATAAGTGAATAATGATATTTTCCATCTTCCTCATACAAAAACAAGTCTATTGTTTCTTGTGGATTTCTCTGTGCCATTCGGAAGGGGTAAAACTTCTTATTCTCATTAACTGAAAACACATTTATTCCTGGAATATCTGGATTAAGTTTTTCGAATTTTGAAATGTCTTTTACTCTGACTGGAAATTTTATTCCTTTTGTATTCAAACTGTTTTCTTTTTGTTTCAAATCTGTTAATAGTTCTGCATTTTTACCCTTTGGATGAAGGTATCTTAATACACACCATAGAAAACATTTATTATCTTTATTTTTAATATTTAATAAAGCTTTCTTACGCATTATCCAATCTGGAAGAGGAATATAAGATGAACCTCTCATTGGGGTAAAATCAACAGTGTGAATCTCAAGATGAACTACTTCTTTAAAATACCACCCACTACCATTCTGCTGATAAATAATAATCTTCTCAATGATGACGCGAATAACTTCAGAGAGTATTTCTTTTACTTCAGTTGATTCAAGATTAATATAGGTATCAGAATTAAAATATGCTTTATCTTGAACAGTAAGACTTGATTTATCATCTCTTATCATTTGTTCCATTAAACAAACTAAAACAAATCTAACTTTAATATTTCGATGATTTCGTAAAAACTCTTTTAAATAAGTGGATTTGGATTTAAAAAACTCAAATGGTGTAACATCAGTTTTACCCTTTACTATGTATTTATTTGCAAATCCTTCCAGAGATGATTTCTCTTTTTCTATTCCTTGTTCATATTCCCTGAGAGCTCTCTCAAGTGCTTTGCGAAGATAAGATGGTGTATCAGGTGGAATTGTTTTATTCTTGATACAATCTTGAAAATACTCTTCAAATGTTTTAATGGTTTTGGGTTTGGGTTTAATTTTTTCTCTTAATTCTTGTATTTTTTTTATATCATTAATCAACTTCTGTTTATACTCATTTTTGAGTTTTTGTTTATTATCTTTTTTAATCCTTTTTAATTCACTAATAGAAAGTTTACTTAGATCAGTATCCATCCTTATTTATAATTATTTAATTCTTTAAATTTCAATTTTATTTTTCTGACTAAGAGATAGTAAAAAGTTTTATATCAGTAATAGATATAAAACTAAATCATGCGGGGGCGAAAAGGATCAATCCCATGATAAGCTAAATCTTTTACAATTTTCTTTATTTCTTTATTTTGCATTTTTTTAATTTCATTATCAAAATTATTTCTACTATGCATTGATTCCATAAAAGCATAATATATTGAATCAAAAAGTGAAGAAAATTTACTTGATAAGCAATTATTATATAAAAATTAAATTACTCTTGAATCATTTTTTTTAATTTCTTTAAAAACAGAAATATTATATCTAATATTTTTACATACTTCATCAAAATAATCACTATGTCTAGTTTGAGAATCAAATATTGGCTCATAATCACATTTTTCTCCAGTTTTAGTATAAAATAAACTAAGACTTTTATTAATCTTTTTAAGAACACTATATAATTCATAAGAAGGAAATACTATACCTCCTTTTTTATATTCTTCATTGTTATTTTTCTTTTTAACATCAACATATAAATCATATTCAGGAAATAGTAAAACTCCAGTTTCATTATTTCCATTGCTATTAGTTTTGCTTGTATTACTTTTCTTTGATGAGTTGTTTACCATTTTTATTATTATTTTAAAATCTTTAAGCCAAAATTCAATTTTATTTTTCTGACTAAAAACTCTAATATTCTATTTTCCTGACCAAAGCAGGTTAACACTCCAAAAATTAGCCGATTCGGGATTTTCATAAGTTAACTCACCTTTTTTATTTTTAATCTTCTTTGCTCGCGCTAGATATTTTTCTTTTCGCTCTTTATCTTTATGTATTAAAAAGTCTGGATGATGAGGCGAACCAAAATGCAAATTCTTTCCACTTGGAAGCTTGACAACATATTTGTTATTCTTCCGCTTTGAATAATCAAGAGATTCAGCGCCAAGCTTTTTAGCCTTTTTGTTTAGTTTTTCAAAATCTTTACCTTTCACAACATATTTATTATCATCGGATGATTCCTCTTTCTCAGGAACATAATCAGGATCTTCGTCATGTTTATAGCCATCATCAACTATAAAATCTCTATCCTCAGGGCTTTGATATTCCATTTTAGTATTTGTTTAGATTATTTTTGTAGGGCAATCCCCCAATTACTCATTCATACTGATCTCATCAAAAATACTATAAATAACTACACGTTTACTTATTTCACATACAATCACTGTTTACATGGAAAACAATAGATTGCATACCAGAGTGCCCTAACAACCGGCAAACCTGAAAATAGATTTTGTGTTTACCTCCAGCGATCGAAATTGTTAGGGCACTCTGGAATGCAATTACGTCATAAAATAATATAATATAATCCCTTAATTAAAATGATCACTAGTGGCCCTGAAATAGATCAATTTGTAGTTGAACCAGGGATGGAAATCGAACCATTTGATCCAAAACTAAAAAAAGAAATATTTCTTAATCATCCTTACAAAATTCTTTTACATTATCTTAACAAACACACCCCCGGCTGCATCAGATGGAAAGATGAAGACATCAATGATTTTTACTTCAAAATGTTGGATGACTATAATAGATATGGAGTTAGTTTTAGACGTAAAAATCAACTTTTTCCTGATAATAATTTATATGTAATCAAAAATGATAATTCTAAAAAACATAAATTTGAATTACGTTTTGATAGTAAATATGACTTACTTTTTAATAATCGCTATTATAAAAAAACTTTACTATTTAATAAAGTAAAAAAGATTGATCTAAATGAAAATGATACTGGAGAAAAACCTCTATCAGAAAAGGAAAAGAAAAAAAGAGATTTTATCAGAAAACAAAAAAATAATTATCTTAAAGTTGCAATGATGGATCCAGATGTTTATAATAATGATGAACTTTTTGAAGATTTAATGATGGAATCAGATGATTATAATGATTCTTTGAATGATAATTTTCCATTTATGTTTATAGATGGTTATGATGGTGCTGAATATTTAAAAAAAACTTTCAAAAAACAATTAGATATGATAAAAAAACTTTATTATCGCATTAATGAAGGAAATGATGATTATTTAGGTATAATAAGAGATTAACTAATATTTCTTGTTTACAAAACTTTCACTCTCCATAGAGTAGTTATAATAGGATGACTTGTTCCTGACTTTTCAAGTACTTTTTCCAGTCATTTTCCCGCGAGCCCGCAGGGCGAGCGATTAAAGTTGTCAACTTTCCCACCGTCATAAAGACACAAAAGTACAAAAAAAATGACAGGGAAATAACAGAAATTTGGAAAGTTTTAAAAAAAGTACAAAAACTTTCCTGAATATTTCCGTCATTCATTTTTTTATTTTAATGATAGAAATAATCGGCGGAAAGACAGGGGATAATTGGAATTTAAAATTTTGAAAATTTTTGAAAAGAGTACGGAAAAATTCTCTGATTAAGTCTGTCATTGGAATTTTTGGGTAAAATGACAAGGATAATCGGGAAAATGACAAGGATAATCGGGAAAATGACTGGAAAAAGTACTTGAAAAGTCAGGAACAAGGCATCCTATTATAACTACTCTCCTGAGCATTATTTTTGAAGCTGCAAACAGCAGAGATCAACTTTGAAAAACTGTTAGGCTGAACAGTTTACAAAAACCCTAATTTCAATCCGTTTCAGTCTTCTTCAGTTTTGCCTATCCGTGGCATCTGTTGTGTTATTTTAACCTTCCGTTAATGTTTTAAGCGCTTATTTTTACGTTTCCCTTAATTTAACGGGCATTTTGTAATTACCTAATTTGGCTGAATTAAGAGTATGCGTACTTAACAGAGTACATGCAAACTTATAAATAGCATGCAAACATAACAAAACACATGCAATCATAATAAATAACATGCAAACTTACCAGAACACATGCAAATTTAATAAATAGCATGCATACTTATGTAATACGGGTGCAAACTAATAATAGAGAGCAAACTTAATAAATAGCATGCATACTTAATAATACGCTTGCAAACTTATAAAAAACATGCAAACTTAACAGAATACATACAAACGTAATTAATAGCATGCATACTCAATAATTCGCGTGCAAACTTACTATAACCGAAAAAGCATGCAAAGAGCACGCAAACTCAATAATAAAACTTAATCTAAGACAACTTACTGTGCGAAAACTTAATCTAGTGTACGTATAATTTATAGACGTGCACAGGCTTCAGAAATCACCAGCAAACTAAAAAAATTGAGTGCTAATTTTATTAGTACATGTCAAAACTTACAAACTTAATAAAATGTGCACAGACTTTATAAAATACTTTCAAGCGTAATAAAGTCATGACAACATAAATGAAATGAAAGAGTTACAAACTTAGCAAAATTAACAGTCCAGTCAATCTAGGCATGTCACGAGAGGCTCAACATCAAACTAATTGCAACAGAATTGTTTTCAACGCCATTTAAGTAAGGGTGGACTATCTAGCAACATAGTAAAAATCCGCCAAATTCCGTTTCGTGGAGCATGTCAAAAAAAAGCTAATTACGTTATAAGCAGTTTAAGCTCCAATGCTAATGAATTCGATAAGAAGGAAACAGAGGATAGAGGGGGCCTAGAGATATAGTATACAGTGGCAATCTCCTCTCCGCAGAGGCCCCTTTGTGTTGTAGGGAGGCTGGGAGAAAGAAACAGAGAGCGCGCGAGGCACGATGGCGCTTGTAGCTATGTGGCCGGTGACAGGTCAAGGTTTTCACAATCGAAAAAATCTAGCTAAACCAGACTATCACGTGTCGATTAAGAAAAGTCAAACGATCCTGAAATGCTTTATAGATCTGAAGAATAGAGTTTGGTTTAAGTTGGGCTCAGAAAACGAAACCATGGTTTGTGACACTTAAAACTTTTTTCAGCTCGACTGCCGGTCAAGGAATTCAAACACTAAATGACCCTCAGTCCTATACTCCCCATAAATTTCACAAATCGAAATAATCCAGCTAAACTAACTGTATCATATGTCGATTAAGAAAAGTCAAGCGAAATGTACAAATATTAGGACTGCCGGCAATTTAGTGTTTTGAAAACTTGACCGGCAGTCAAGGTGAAAAAAGTTGTAAGTATCACAAAACATGGTTTCGTCTTCTGAGCCCAGCGTGAACCAAACGTTATACAGCTGGCAATACTTGAGATCTATAAAGCATTTCAGGATCGCTCGACTTTTAATTTCTTAATCGACATATGATAATTTATATTAGCTGAGATTTTTCGATTTTGTGAAATTTACAGAGAATATAAGACTGCCGGTCATTTAGTGTTTGAAAACCTTGACGGGTTACCGACCATATAGCCACATAGATTCTATTTTTCGATTATTGCTATTTTTATTGGGATAACCAGCGGGAGCCTCTACAGAGGAGAGATGATTTCCTAAGCATTTTTGTGACATTTTGCGGCGTAACCAGCGAGCGTTGCTAAATAACTTTGTCCTCAATTAAAACCGAAAAGAAAAAGTGATGAGCCAACAAAATTGTTGAATGACCTTCTTCACCCGAGACACTCGATCGAGTTGTCTTAAACAGGGTCAGGGTATGAGGGGCCAGGCCGCACCTCCCCCCCAAGGATATATCAAGTGCCGTCCACCCCCCGGGGGAATCGTCTTCCACTAGTTTTAATTTTGGGTAAGTACTTTATATATGATTATTATAGTGTACCGTCAGCAACCCCAGACAATCTAATGCACCTATCAATGTTAAGCCCCAGGGTGGGGGGGGGGGGGGGGGGGACGCTTTCAGACCCAGGGGAATTTGACATTTTAATGGAAGCCAGAGTCAAATTCCCCACCCCAAGGCACCTACTAAATGTCAATTTCCCGCCTCTGGGGTAACTTTTTCTAACAGAGTCAGGACTTAATAATTGACAGGTTGGAAAGGATATGTCCTTTACAACCTCACATAGAAACAGAAACAGAAGGAACGAAGACTCTTCTATTTATAAACATTCGATCATACAATGAAAGAAGTGATGGTTCATATATACCGAAAAATAAAACAGATTTCCTCACCTTTCTTTCACTCATGTTGTCTTGTTACTTTCAAGAAAAGCAGAGGTCATTTACCTCTGGTGACTTCTGGGTATTACCAAGATAGCAGGTCACTCATTTCCAGTTTCTCCCGGTCTTCCAAGATGGCGGCCATGTCAAATTCCCGACCCTGGGGCAAAGTTTACATGTCAAAATCCCTACCAAGGGGAAGGCATTCTCAGTCAATTTCCCGTGGGTAGCCCGCCCCCCCCCCCCCCCCACCCTGGGGCTTAACATTGATAGGTGCATAACAATAAAGGAAATATATGTCGATACACTGGCTGTGGTCACACTTGGGATTTTACGTTGGTAAAAGGCTTTTACCGTGGTAAAAAGGATGTAAAAAAAAACTTTACCATAGTAAAACTCATTATTTGACTTAACACGTTCCAGATGGTTTCCTAAGAGAAATGTGTCACTCAAATGGGGAGCTTGAGGACTGGTGATAATTCTTACGACATCCATGAATGTTTTATTTTTCATCCAGTTGCGTGACTGTCTGTACAACATGCATTCACTGGAAATTGTGCCGCTGCTGATACTGCTTCTATCCCATTATTTTCTCGGCCAAATATAAGCGGTCCATGCTGAATTACTTCGCGGCCGTGATCGTCTGAAAAACCGCCCGCTGGGATTACGAAACTATTACGGAATGGTGGAACTCTAAAGTGAAAAGAACATGTAGTTTTCTTTAAAAAGCGTAGAATGGCTTCACAGAATAAAAAACACTTGAATTGAATGATTTACTTCTAAATTTATGCTCGACTCAGAAATGAAACACGAACATTAGATGTAGGCGTATGATTACTTGAAATCCAGAATTTAATGTGGACTTACCTCGAATGAAAGCGAAAATTGTCTGACCACTGTGACATCACTACTGTACTGTTTGGCGCGAAAAAAGGAAAAGAATAGACTGACGGCGCTAAAAATACGTGTATAAGTATTCAGCAACGTGACACTCAGGGAACGCACCTCAAATAATGCGACAAGATTTCAACTGAATAAACAAAGTTTAGATCGGTCAGTATAATAGACGGACTGCAGACTGGGTATAAAACACGGACTGGGTATAATACACGGACTAGGTAGAAAACGCGGACTGCAAGCTACTGCAGGCTGGGGACTGGGTATAAGAAAGAAATTCTTGGTGAAGGTTCTCTGAATCAAGAGCCTGACAAAAATGCTATTTTCTACACCCATTTTAGACATGGCCATAGTCTCTAACAATCATGAAAGGGGTTAGGACCCGGGGGGGTACTCTCTTATATCAGCCATATACGTATTTGCTCCCCCCCCCCCCCCCCAAAAGGGTATGGTTTATGGGCCGTTTTGGTGGTCTGAAAACACTTTGCCCATTTTGGGTTGGAATCGGGTATGGTTTTCAAGGAACCTACGGGAGCGTACATGTACGAACGTATTTATCGTTTTCAATTCTAAATGAATAAGAACCATCCTCGGAGACCAGGGGCAGATAGTGGGGACGAGGAAAAGTCTAAACGGGCGGAAAAATATATGGCACGAAGAAAAGTAAAGAACGGCGAGAAGAGCCCCTGGGGACAATGTCTTACCAGACCAGTTCCAAACGGTAGCTGCCGTTCTGGCTTCTGATTGGTGCCAGAAAAACACAAGTTTTCTGGCAACAATCAGAAGCCAGAACCGCAGCTACCGTTTGGAACTGGTCTGGTAAGACATTGTCCCCAGGGGCTCTTCTCGCCGTTCTTTACTTTTCTTCGTGCCATATATTTTTCCGCCCGTTTAGACTTTTCCTCGTTCCCACTATCTGCCCCTGGGTCTCCGAGGATGAATAAGAACGAAATAGAAGTATGCGAATTTCAAATGCATCTGAAGAATTTTTTGTTTGCGCTCAAAAGAGAATGATCTACTGTTGTGCTCTAGACTATAATATATAATGATGACATAATTTCTGCCTAACCAGGCCTACAATCATGGACAAAAGTCTTGGGACACTTTTGCGTTTCTGGGGTGTTTCTTCAATTCACACAGGTCGGACCCCTCCCCTCACCCCAGAAACAATGTTGGACGCATGTATCCAGAATTTTTTCGGAGTTTCAACTTTGTATAGGGTGGGGGGAGGGAGAACTGCAAGAAAAGTTCGAAAATGATGCACTGTTTTAAGAGGGAACCGAGAAATGACGGAAAAATGTGCATATTGCAGTACTGTCCCAAGGACTTTTGTCCATGATTGTCTGAATCTTGGTTTGGGAGGAAAAAGTCTGTTTTCTTCATTTTTCCTACGCTTTTTAGGCATTTTGGAGATAAGTAGGTGATCACATGCAATAATAATGACCTTTGAAACTATTTTCTCAACATAGCAAGTTTTTACAAGGCAATTCCCTGATTAGCCATATCGGGCCCACTCCCTTAAACTGGAGCCGAGTACAGCGGATGTTGGTCAGGCACGATGTTTCGAGCATCTCGCACAGTACTCGGTCGCAAAAACAGTGTATTATCAATATTCGCTACAAATTCATTAAGAAAACACGGCTAGGATATATTTCAACCAAAACGTAATTGCACTTGAAATAATTTGGGCCAAAAAGGCCATCCCGTAAAGTGAATACAACAGTACTCACTTGATTCAGTAAGGAAAAATTATCTTGTTCTTCTTTCTCTCCATTTGAAAGTGAGTACTGTGACTAAAAAGCTAAACAGCCAAATTTAACGGTGAGAATAATTCCCTGTGAATTCTGCTTCGGTAACATTATTCTGTTGACTGCTCGCAACATATCTGCCCTGGTACTGCCGGAAATTACTCTGCGTGACATATTCTACACTTTACGTTACTCCACAGTTCTCACAGTTCTCACCCTACAGTTCTCACCTGTAAAAAGTATATGTTCCTGCGTTTGAAACAGTGATAAGCAAATTATGTGCTTTCAGATATTGTATCTCATCTAGTCTGAGAGAAAAACGTGTTTGTACTGGAAATTCTCAAGCACACTAGGCTACTTTTAACAGTTCTCGCTCCTAAATAAATAAGAGAAAATTTCAAAGATTATTTTTATACTATAAAAGGGCGAGAACTGTGGCAAATCACTCAACGCTTCAGTTTTATGCAGGGAAATAGCAATAATTCATCGTAAACAAACATTTTATTACTGTGTCGATACAGTTTGATGATAAATCGGATTTCCAAGGACATATTTTTATCAATATTCGCTACAAATTCATTAAGAAAACACGGCTAGGATATATTTCAACCAAAACGTAATTGCACTTGAAATAATTTGGGCCAAAAAGGCCATCCCGTAAAGTGAATACAACAGTACTCACTTGATTCAGTAAGGAAAAATTATCTTGTTCTTCTTTCTCTCCATTTGAAAGTGAGTACTGTGACTAAAAAGCTAAACAGCCAAATTTAACGGTGAGAATAATTCCCTGTGAATTCTGCTTCGGTAACATTATTCTGTTGACTGCTCGCAACATATCTGCCCTGGTACTGCCGGAAATTACTCTGCGTGACATATTCTACACTTTACGTTACTCCACAGTTCTCACAGTTCTCACCCTACAGTTCTCACCTGTAAAAAGTATATGTTCCTGCGTTTGAAACAGTGATAAGCAAATTATGTGCTTTCAGATATTGTATCTCATCTAGTCTGAGAGAAAAACGTGTTTGTACTGGAAATTCTCAAGCACACTAGGCTACTTTTAACAGTTCTCGCTCCTAAATAAATAAGAGAAAATTTCAAAGATTATTTTTATACTATAAAAGGGCGAGAACTGTGGCAAATCACTCAACGCTTCAGTTTTATGCAGGGAAATAGCAATAATTCATCGTAAACAAACATTTT